>BNCR01000018.1:17296177-17711141 GCA_014656515.1 Oryzias celebensis | reverse complement strand
AGCTGTACACCATTAAACACAATGTTTTTCTACACATCATCATCACGTCATCATCCTCTCCTTCCCTCCCATTCATGGCTCAGACAGAAATAAACATAACAGGATAAAATATCTAAGGGCCAAACAGACATAAAAAAACAAAGACAAAAACCCACATTTAAACCCCAATTCACCCAGACAAACAAAACGAATGGTATCCCACAAGGCTTAGGTATCTGCCCTGCCAGATAGGCCCAGTGTTTCTGTGACCATCGCTACAATACATTAGGCGTGTTTGAGATGACCCAGGTGGACGCAGCGCTGCTCAGATCAACTGCTGTGCGGTGTATGCTAGTTAGTTTATTGCTCCAACATCACATGTCGATCATCGTAAAAATATAATAAGAAAGGGGTGGGTGCAAGGTGCCCACTTATGCACAGCTGCATGACTACAAAACAATGCATTGTGGGAAACAGTGTCCTGAAAGTTCTGGTATTTCGAACTGATGCTGATCAGAAACAGCTGGAGCTAAATGAAGGACATCTGTGGATTTTGTAACTCTTTCTGCAAACAGTGAATCGCTGATTTGTATTTATACAAATGCTTGTGTTCATTGAAATCAGCATCACTCAGATCACTTCATCACTAAAAATGATTATACTTGAAACATTTAGTTTTTTTAATTTTTCTACTAATAATCATTTATATTTTAATGCCAAACATCAGACTGACATTTGCATTTATGCAACAAAAGGAACTCATGAGAATTTGACTTGTGAACCCCAAGTGTAAGAAAGGGGACCCTAAGATCTGCTAAGTTTTTCTAAGAACGACTAAGAACAATGTTTGTTATTGTATTTGCTGTTTCCTATTTATTTATTTATTTTGGCGTGCTCTGGCTCATTTTTCAATTATTCATCGTGAATCTTTTACAGGACAAAACACATTTACTCAGAATTTGTCTTGAATGTTCTATGCATGTTTCAATAAGTTATACAAAAGTGAAAGTAAACAGTTTTTAAGTTATATTAATTATTATGTATATTTTAACATTCTTTAGAAAGTTGTTTGATGAGTACATTTTGTTTATTTACAGTAACACTTCAAGAACATTTGACTTTTTTTGTTGCTGTTGTTGCCAGTTTCTGTATTATTAAATCAAAGTAAAATCAATGTTGTAATTGTAAACCCATTGTACACAGTCCATGTATGACTACATTTATTTATAGACTTGACCTGAGCTTTCTTATTACATACTATGATGCATAGAAAAAAATGTTTTTTTATTGATCAAATTTTATTTTCAAGATTCTCTGCATTTTATGTTTCGACTTCTGTGAAAGAGAATACCACCACTTCTTGTTGTCCACTTAAAGCACTGATTTAAGGCAGGAAACTCGAAGGTGTTTGTTTACACACAGGCTGCGTCGACTCCTGTGCAAGTGACCACTTTCACTGAAAAGTCAATGCCAAACGTGCATAGACGTCCGTCCATGTGAGTTTGCATTGACTTTTCAGTGAAAGGGACCACTTGCACAGCAACTGGTGTGTAAACACAGCCCCTCTCCAAACCACATTAATGAGTTTCTTACTTTTCTTTTTAGAACATGTAATTTTCTCAATACGTGCAGCCAGTGCTGAACTTTTTTTTGTTAATTTGGCTGCACAGGCCGGGAGGAAAGGTTAAGGTTAGGATTATTGGTACAGTTATAGTTAATACACTAAATGCTTCCCGACTGTGTCTACAGACGTCCGCTACAACCTCGATGAACTGAGTGGTGTTTACACTTTTCAAGCGACGGATCAACTCCAGCATTTATTTTGAACATGAAGAACATCTTTCTCACTCACTCGCTGTGAACGCGCAGGTGAAAGGTAGAGGAGGAAGTGAAGTGTTCTTTCACTAAACAGAGGCAGGCAATACAAAGGCGAAACAATTAAAGTATAAAATCAAAAAGGGTGAATTGCATTCCGGAGTGCTGCAAAATATGAAATATTAGAAATCTCTTTGCAGTAACTTGTTCTATTATCTATCTGTCCGCTCTCCGTCTCTCTGTCTGTATGTGGTTCAGGTTCTTCTTTAGTAAGATTTCATTATTATCAGTGTTTAAAAGAGATTTTCTGGACAGATGTTCCTCTGTAATCGTGAACTCAAATTTCTTTTTCTTTTTTTTCCTCTTTTTTTTATTTAATTGATGTATTTAGTATACAGACAGTATACAGAACAATGAACAATGGAACACAAAGCCAGGGGGTGTTACACACAATCAAAAAGATGAAAGCGTGAACATATATTGATGGTTTTCAATGCCTTTTTGTTTGAAGAGTTTCTTATTTGTTTCATATAACAGACCACATCATTATAGAAGTGAATGAAAACTGGATTTTGATTACTGTACCTGCGTCTGTGAATATTATACTTTACCAAAATAATTAACAAATTTATTAAAAAGTATATGTCTTCTGTAAGAACAAAATATTTTTCCATTTTAAAACAAAGTCCTCATGGAGAAAACCAAGGATAGATTTGCTGAAGTCCTTCCAAAAAGACCTGGTGTGTGGGCAGAGCCAGAAAAGGTGCTGAACAGTCTCTGGGTGGTTTCTGCAGAAGGAACACTTACATCAATGTCTAGTTTGAATTTTTAAATAAAATGGTTCGCAGGATAAAACTTGTGCATAAATTTAATGGAGATTTCCAGAACTTTGTTATTAAATATCTATTTGGAATGATCCAAATCTTTTTCCAGTTTATGTCATTGACAAAACCATTCCAATAAGAAACAACATGAGGAGCAGAAACTTATTCTTTTTGGAATAAAGTACGAATATATGTATTAGTTTGCTTATGATTTGAGAAACAAATATACCCAACATATGAATCTGAAATGTTATGGACTGTAAAAGGACCAAGAGAAGGAGAGAATGCACTTCTAATCAGTATAATATCGTGAACTCTAATTGCTGCCCATGATTGCGCTCCGTGTGTTAAATTCCAGTCGCGATTACGTCACCAGCAAGTGTCACATTCTGCAGCAACTGGAGCAATTTCGCTTTGATATCAGTGTGACCACTGCAACGAGAGTATAAGTATAAACCAGCCCTTAAAATACATGCTGGCAATGCAGCAATGTGCATCTTGGTGAGGATGAATTTCCATCAGTTTCTGAGCTGGTTGTATGTAAATATGTGTGAATGACATCAGCCTTTCTTTGATCTCAGGTATGTGTGACGCTTTTTCTGACCTCCAATGACCTGTTCTTTTACTGACCACAGTTTGAATTCTACTATAAAAACATAGGAGTGAGTGACTGGCTACTCTAAATAACTTGTGTCCAGAGTTAAAATGTTTGAAAGTAATAAGAAAAACAAAATTAAAAATGAATTTAATGATTTTTGTTTCTCCCTCACTGATTTGGTCATTTAAAGAGCAAACTAAAAAACACATTCAGCTCAGATTCAAAATACTTGTTCCAACAGCTCTTCTCCTCCTTGAACTTCAATAAGTCCAAGTGCAGGTTCAGACTTACTGACAATCATCTTGAAGTCATCCTGAGGGTCTGAGCTGCTTCCTCCCTCAAACCAAATGTGGTTCAACTATGGAGAGGAAGCTCTGCTAAGTGTCCAGCAGTCAGGAGCAAGAGAAGCCATTTTCAGAAGAACCCATTGATGGAGGTTAAAGAAAAAGTTTAAGTTTTATTTTGTGTTTAAGTAGTTAAAATGTAACAGTGTTAATTGAATTGTGTTAATAAGGACATTTAAATCTGAATACAGCAGATATAGAAGACTGAATAAACAGAAAACTGACATTTATTACTGATTTATGACGTGATCATTTTTTTTAATTTGTATACGTTTTTGTTGATTGATTGAGAGTTTTATTAATAATTTTGAACAGAAAACAGTTAATAATGGAGTACAGTTAATAGTACAGTACATGTAACATACAAATTTACAACCAACGAAGGGATCTAACACAGGAAGTTATAAACTTGTTCACACAAGGGTCATTTTTCATCTTATTTTGTCATATAAAATAAAATGTAAAAACTGAGAAGATTAGAATTTTTTAAATTTCTAAATCAAATTAGGATTTGCTTCAAGGCACCCACGAGCTGTGCGCGCGTACATGCACGCTGAGGTTGCGACCCAGCTTCAGCCAAACTCTGCCATCAGTGGCTCCAAGGTTTGATTGATTGATTGGTTTATTTAAAAGATAAATTGGACAATACACAAAAACAATCACACAGTTATCAAACTCATTACTGAGACAATGGAATGCAGTTATTGAAGAAAAAGAAAAAACAATGAGAAACAAACAAAAACAACGCCCTTAAGTCACATTTGTAGCATTCATTAAATAAACTTAATAACTGAAGTCTAGTAGAGTTTGATTGATTGCTAGAAAAGGAATGGGCAGAAGTGAACATATATAATCTTCCCACTACATAGTTACTTCATATCATAGTTTGTATCATTTTCATAATCCGGTTCTGATCAGATCTATTGCAGGTTTTTCATGTAACAAAACTGTGTGCTTATTCATTATTCTAAAAAAAAACATTATTTCATGATTTCAGTAAACAGTAACATGAATCCCACTAAATGTAACAGTTATGGAATACTCACTGATGATCATTGGAATACTAATTTATATTAAGCCAGAAATTATCCCTACACATTGGAAATCAAGTTTTAAAGTTACAAATAATTTGCTTATCGTCTGTGAGAAATCTTTTTCTTTTTTTTTTTTTCTTTCTTCTCCTTCGTAAACATTATTGATACACACTTTAGGTAATCCATATGTAATAAACATTGATCATCATTAGAACACTAATTACATTGATGTAGTAATCGTTGGTACATATTTCAGATCAAGTAAAGAAAATCAGTAGTTCATCAATAGATTGTAATTATGTTTCAAGTAACATTTCAGTGATCATTATTGCACATTACACAATTTAATACTCATAGGTAGTGATTTAAAAAAACAAAATCTTTTCTCTTTTTCATGCAGGGACTCTATGTTGACTTGATGGGTGGTGCTTGGACGTCTGGCAAAAGTTTTTTCTTCTGACATATTAACCATATTAAAGCTTGTTGAATCAGCGGACATTGACTGGTTAGACCAGAACTGTCAGGGTTGGCGTGTGGACACAAACGCAGACAGCACTCAAAATGGAATAGTCATTCATTTAATTTCTCGAAAACTCAAAAACCCACAAGTCCAAGAAGCTCCGAAAACCACCCGACAACTAGTGCAGGGAAGAGGAAGACTTATAACTAGGAGGAGGGCATGAGGTAAGTGGAAACAGGTGTGCCAATAAAGGAGGGAGAGAACACACACCAGGAGGGGAACACAGGAAGTACAACCAACAACAAAATAAAACAGGAAGTGGAAACCAAAACACAAATCCCAAAATAAAGCAGGGTCCATAACCCCACAAGAACTGATATTCTAGCTTCACTATCACATCTCTTCAGTGAGGTAGCTGTTTATCTGGATGTGTTTGTTTGTTTATTAGACATATATTTGTTATTCAACCATGTAGTTATAGAATTAATTAAGCTCACTTTTCTTTAATAGTTCTAGCACATCACTTGTCCGTCCACGGTTGAGGATCTCTCTTTCATATGGGAAACCCTGTGGTTTCTTAGTTTTTTACCCCAAAAAGAGACAGGGGTTAGAAGGAGAAGGAGGGTGTAAGGACAGAGATGTTTGTTCAGCTTATTCTGTTTAACAACCAGCTATTGTTTACTTTTACATGTTTGACTTTTTTAGTTGTTTCTTACAATATTCTGATGTCAGTCCAATGAGACGGCTATGGCTGTGATATTGGGCTATATAAATAAAATTCAATTGAATTACAGTGATGTTACTACTCGCTGCAGGCGCCTCTGCTTTCCAGTGATGAATCGACCTACACCTTGGGATTTCAAGTGTTTCTTCTGTATCCTCCCATCATAAAGTTATCCAAAGAGATGGACAAAGCTCTATTTGAGGGTTCCTAGTAAAGCAGCTAAGTACATTGACTCTACTGATGCTATCAATACAAAGGACTCGTAGTCTGCTCAACAACTTCTTCTTTTCTTGCATTGTTTTTGCTTTTTTTTGCCTAGTCTGTTTATATATTCATATGTAACTGTCATATATATAACCATAACTAATATATATAATAATATATATCTCTGTTGATCTTTTGCGTGCAACAAAGAAAGAAAAGAGAAGGGGAAAAAAGAAAAAAATTAATTTACTGCTGCCATTCTAAAGGGAGTGAACATAGAGTGCATTTGGGTTTGTTTTAGGTCTGTCTGTTTAATTTTTGTTGCTTTGTTCAATTACATTTACCGTTTACCTTAGGTGATTGTGTGTCTGACTGTTGGATGCTCTTATATTCACCTTTTCTCAGCCATCTTTTATATTTCTCACCATTTTAATGATGGGAAAAGGTCTTCATGCAATTCACTTGAATATTCTATTTTTACATCCCAAAATTAACCAGCTCAGAGCATGGCTTGCTTATGATAATCCAAATATAATTACACTTTCAGAAACATGGCTCTCTGAAGGCACCTCTTTCACTTCAATAAATTTGAAAACTTTATGTTTAGGGCTGATTGCAGCTGCAAGTCACTTGGGGTACGTCTATCAGTTTTGCACATCGAGAGACTGACATTTTTGCTCCTTCCTCCTTGCAAAACAGCTGGAGCTCAGTGAGGTTGGATGGAGAGCGTTTGTGAACAGCTGTTTTTAGCCCTTTCCACAGATTCTTCATAAGATTCAGGTCTGGACTTTGACTTGGCCATTCTAACACCTGGATCTGTTTATTTTTGAAACATTTCATTGTAGATTTTGTTTTATGTTTTGGATCGTTGTCTTGTTGGAAGACAAATCTCCGTCCCAATCTCAGGTCTTTCGCAGACTCCATCAGGTTTTCTTCCTGAATGATCCTGTATTTGGATCCATTCATCTTCCCATCAATTTTAACCATCTTCCCTGTCCCTCCTGAAGAAAAGCAGGCCCAAACCATGATGCTGCCACCACCATGTTTTACAGTGGGGATAGTGTGATGAGCTGTATTGCTTTTACGCCAAACATAACGTTTTGCATTGTTGCTAAAAAGTTAGACTTTGGTTTCATCTGATCAGAGCAGATTCTTCCACATGTTTGGTGTGTCTCCCAGGTGGCTTGTGGCAAACTTTAAACGACTCTTTTAATGGATGCCTTTAAGAAATGGCTTTCTTCTTGCCACTCTTCCATAAACGCCTGATGTGTGTAATATACAACTGATTGTTGTCCTAGGACAGACTCTCACCTCAGCTGTAGATCTCTGCAGTTCATCCAGAGTGATCATGAGCCTCTGGCTGCATCTTCTCCTTGTTTGAGCTGAACGTTTAAACGGTCTTTGTAGATTTACAGTGGTCTGATACTCCTTCCATTTCAATATTATCGCTTGCACAGTTCTTCTAGGAAGGTTTAAAGCTTGGAAAAAGCTTTTTGTATCCAAGTCCAGCTTTAAACTTCTCCACAACAGTATCTCAGACCTGCCTGGTGTGTTCCTTGTTCCTTCTTCCTTGTTCTTCTCTCTGCGCTTTAAACGGACTCCTGAAACTGTCACAGAGGAGGTGCATTAATATGGAGACTTGATTACACACAGGAGGATTGTATTTATCATCACTAGTCATTTAGGTCAACATTGGATCATTCAGAGATCCTCACTGAACATCTGGAGAGTTTGCTGCACTGAAATTAAAGGGGCTGAATACTTTTGTACGCTCAATTTTTCAGTTTTTATTTGTGAAAAAAGTTTGAAATATCCAATACATTTCATTCCACTTCATGATTGTGTCCCACTTGTTGTTGATTCTTCAAAAAAATTATATCTTTGTTTGAAACCTGAAATGTGACAAAAGGTTGAAAAGTTCAAGGGGGCCGAGTACTTTCACAAGGCACTGTACATAGACCTCCCTCCTCTCCTAAAATTGAATCTCACAGAAAGATATTATCCACGATCTCATCCTTTGCTGATTCAGTAGGACTTACTATGCTGGGTTATTTTAACTTAGATTGGTCTGACTCCTGCATACTACCTGAGCGTAATTCAGTTAATAGCTTAAATTTAACACAAGTTATCAAGCAACCAACCAGAAATAGTCAGTCCCCACTTGATTGAATTTCAGTTACACACCCTAATTGAATTGGTAAGTCTGGCATCCTTTTTTGATAATTTAAGCGACCACTCCATCATTTATTACAAATGGAAAATAAAAGCTCCTCACATGCCTCCCAAATACTTTAGACTTCGCAATACTACATTTTTAAACAGTGATCTCTTTAAACAAGATCTTCAAAGGGTAGACTGTGAGTAGAATTTATTTCTTCAAATAACATTTTATCTCAACACCAATCTGGATTCAGAAAGAAAGTTTCCACCACCACTGCACTTTTCAAATACACCAATTGTTTTTTTATAGCTTTGATAATAATATGTATAGATACAATTTTCTTAGATCTTACAAAAGCTCTTGATTTGGTGGATTTACCTGTTTCTGGACAAATTACATGCAGTTGTTTTGTCTAATACTTCGCTCTTGTTGTCTAATTCTTATTTTTCATCATCGCTGTTTGTGTGTTTCATTTAGAAGAAGTTTGTCAGAATTTACTGGAAAAGACAAAAGTATCCCTCAACGATCCTCTCTTGAGCCATTATTATTTTCTATTTTATTATTGAGATACAAAATTGCTGTTCAAAATGTTATGTTCCCCTTTATGCAGATGAAGCAGTCATTTCTTGCTCTAAACCAAGCAATAGAGAGAATAATGTTTCTTTGGAGCATGATTTTGATTTAATACGGTGTAAGCTGAATTCTATTAAACTTTTACTAAATGAAACTACATTATACTACATGCTCTTTCAGAAACACACCATGAATTCTGCAGAAATAAAGCTTGAATTTTTAGATTTCTCTACTCTACACTTTTAAATACTTTGGAATCTGGTTAGAACCAAATTTATCATTTCATACTTATTTTCACTCCATCACAAATAAACTAACCTACCACCCCAGAACTCTTTATCAGTCAGTTAACTGTTTTAACTTTCAGGTTAGGAAAAGACTCATCTCTTGATTGCTACTTCCGGTTTTGGACTATGGAGACTTAATATGTTATAATACTACCTCTACCCATTTACTTTGTCTCGATTTTCTTTAAAACAGTCGCCGTCATTTGTTCTTCGTTGTCCTCACACGATTCATCATTGGACTTTATATAATTGTTTGGGTTGGCTATCACCATCAGGCAGACAGCAATTTCACATGTTACAGATTGTTTTTAAATATATTTTTTGACTACCCTCCCTATTTCAAACAGTATTTAGTACCTTATACATCTCAACATTACCTAAACCACATTAATCAGTTTTTTTTCTGTGCCTAGAATTAACAAACAATCAGGTAAACATGCTTTTTGTTTTAAGGCACCAAATGATTGGAACAACCTTCTTCAATCGTGACTTTCCATAAGATCCTTCCAAGCTTTTGGACAAGTTCTTTTTATTTTAATGTACATTTTGCATTTGTGTCCCATATTTTTGAAATGGAAGCCCCTTCATTCTGCTTTGTTCATACTGGAAAGGAGGACCCTCTCGAAAACTAGATGTTTCATCTCGAGAGGCTTCATCCTTCCATTTGTGACTGAAATGTCTAAACAAATACACAGATTAGGCACAAATAAATGACTAAAATTTTATATATAAATATTAAAATATTAAATATTATTTATACATGTATAAATAAATGTTATATAAATATAAATGTCAGTGACGTGTCAGTAAAAACATGACAAAAAAAGTTGCGTGCTCATAAACGTGTGCAACAGCTCACACATCAGTTTTGCTTTACGCACAGGTTCACGTTCCATCCACAGACATGTGCTCATATCACCCCACCTGTCATCTCACTGGCAATAGTTTCAAAACACAGGGTAATATTATTATGTTTTATTTGAACAATGGCATCATTGTTTTCTTACTACGGTGCACATTGATTTAAATCTCCCGTTCATGATGGTTGTCACAGAAAGTATTGTACGTGTGTGAAAACAATGTTTTTTTTGGAAAAAAAGTGGCAGTATTTATATTTTGGTGGGCGGGATCACAGTAACAGCAGAGCCTGCATGGACCCTTTCCTTATGACCCATAGGTAAAAAAAAGATCATTGTGAGAAGACATTGTCACTATAAACCAGTTTTTTGTTTTTTTTCAAATCTGAAAAAACAAACATATAACACCTTCATGTGCCATTGTCTTATCCTCCGAGTGCCAGCTGTGGCTTGCGTGCCTCAGGTTGCCGACCCCTGATCTGGACAATAAACTGGAGTGGTCCACTAACACGCAGGTTTTCTACAAGAACAGCATGAGCAGACTTGACTTCCAGAGGCGGATCGGATCCTTAAACGACTGCATCAAGATGTTCCACATATTTTACCAGTCTGTCTTGGCAAGCACCATCTTCTTTGCTGTGGTGTGCTGGTGTGCCGGCATGAAAGCAAAGGACACCGAAAGACCGGACAAACTGGTTAAAAGGGCGGGGGCTGCTGTTAGTTTTAAGCTCCAGCCTGGAGGAAGCGGTGAGCGACAGAATGCTGGTTAAACTGCTGACAATCCCTGCCACTTCAAATAATTCAAATTTGGTTATAATTCCAGTGTGTTGCAGGTTCCTTAGGTTAGAAAAAAGCTAGAAAATGAGCTTTATTCTCAACATAAAAAGGCCACTAGACCCCATTTGTACTGTCACAAAATCATTCAATCATGAGACAGGGATCTAGCTGATCTGGAATAGAAGAAGATAGTAGATAATTGTATGTTGATGATGTAGCAAAGCCTTGACATGGCTGACGGTTGGAGTAAACACTTTTTCAACCTTGATGACAAATTTTGTTTATTATTTTCTCATTTAATGTTGTTTATTAAGAACTAAATAGAGAGTTGTGGTGTTAGTGCGTTTTGTTTTTTCATGATTCATGCGGTCAGCATCCCTTAAAATTATTTAAAGTAATATTCACAGAATTTTGTTAGAGTTTGGTTTGTGTCAAGTAGTATGCCCACTTTAAGGATTGTACATTTTTAACATTAACAAGTGTTTTTTAAGTAGAATTCATTAAGTTAGTTTAAAAGTGTAATGACAACAAATTTAAAGGACAAACTCACAGAGACTGGGTAGATTACAGACAGGGGTTCATTAAGGAGTGAGAATACGTTTAATTAGAGTGGAGTTGTTCTTCTGGTGTTTACATACAAGTTTCAATAACACAAAATTGTGAGGTAAGAGGTTCCTTTACTGAAGGCGATTACTAAAGACAACATGACAATGATCAGAATTTTTGTTTGGTTTGTGACTGATTTGGTGAAAAGATGCGAGCAAGGACTTGTTGTGACTGGTTTAGGGATGACAACAATAGAGGGATGCAACAGTACGGATGACATCAGAAACTCCAGTTTTTCCAGCTGGAGGCAGTATAATTGGAGGAGACAATGTGGTTATGCTCCAAAACCCCAAAGTGTGTCACTCCAACATGGGAAAGAAAAAGCAACTGTGATCAAGAAGCCTGATGGAGAGTTGTGGTGACTGTGCTCCTGCCTTTGGCTCTTCCCGCTCTTGTTTTTGGCCGTGACCTCGCCTTTGGCTCTTCCCGCTCTTGTCTTCTGCCTTGACCTCGCCTTTGGCTCTTACCGCTCTTGGTTTTGGCCGCGATCTTGCCTTTGGCTCTTCCCGCTCCTGTCTTTGGCCGTGACCTCGCCTTTGGCTCTTCCCGCTCCTGTTCTTGGGCGTGACCTCGCCTTTGGCTCGTCCCGCTCCTGTCTGTGGCCGTGACCTCGCCTTTGGCTCGTCCCGCTCCTGTCTTTGGCAGTGACCTCGCCTTTGGCTCTTCCCGCTCTTGTTTTTGGCTGTGACCTCCCCTTTGGCTCATTCTGCTCCTGTCTTCGGCCGTGACCTGGCCTTTGGCTTTTCCCGCTCTTGTTTTTGGCTGTGACCTCCCCTTTGGCTCTTCCCGCTCCTGTTTTTGGGTGTGACTTCGCCTTTGGCTCTTCCCACTCCTGTCTTTGGCCGTGACCTCGCCTTTGGCTCTTCCCCCTCCTTTCTTTTGCCTTGACCTCGCCTTTGGCTATTCCCGCTCCTGTTTTTGGCCTTGACCTGGCCTTTGTCTCTTCCCACTTCTGTCTTCGGCCGTGACCTGGCCTTTGGCTCTACCCGCTCCTGTCTTTGGCCGTGACCTGGCTTTTGGCTCTTCCCGCTCCTGTTTTTGGCTGTGACCTCCCCTGTGGCTCTTCCAGCTCCTGTCTTTTGCTGTGACCTCGCCTTTGGCTCTTCCCGCTCCTGTCTTTGGCCATGACCTCCCCTTTGGCTCGTCCTGGTACTGTCTTTGGCAGTGACCTCGCCTTTGGCTCTTACCGCTCTTGGTTTTGGCCGTGACCTCGCCTTTGGCTCTTCCTGCTCCTGTATTTGGCCGTGACCTCGCCTTTGGCTCTTCCCGCTCCTGTCTTTGGCCGTGACCTCGCCTTTGGCTCTTCCCGCTCCTGTTTTTGGGCGTGAACTCGCCTTTGGCTGTTCCCGCTCCTCTTTTTGGCCGTGACCTCGCCTTTGGCTCTTCCCGCTCCTGTATTTGGCCGTGACCTTGCCTTTGGCTCTTCTCGCTCCTGTCTTTGGCCGTGACCTCACCTTTGGATCTTCCCCCTCCTTTCTTTTGCCTTGACCTCGCCTTTGGCTATTTCCGCTCCTGTTTTTGGCCTTGACCTGGCCTTTGTCTCTTCCCACTTCTGTCTTCGGCCGTGACCTGGCCTTTGGCTCCACCCGCTCCTGTCTTTGGCCGTGACCTCGCCTTTGGCTCTTCCCGCTCCTGTATTTGGCCGTGACCTTGCCTTTGGCTCTTCCCGCTCCTGTCTTTGGCCGTGACCTCGCCTTTGGCTCTTCCCGCTCCTGTCTTTGGCCATGACCTCCCCTTTGGCTCGTCCTGGTACTGTCTTTGGCAGTGACCTCGCCTTTGGCTCTTACCGCTCTTGGTTTTGGCCGTGACCTGGTTTGGCTCTTCCTGATCCTGTATTTGGCCGTGACCTCGCCTTTGGCTCTTCCCGCTCCTGTCTTTGGCCGTGACCTCGCCTTTGGCTCTTCCCGCTCCTGTTTTTGGGCGTGAACTCGCCTTTGGCTGTTCCCGCTCCTCTTTTTGGCCGTGACCTCGCCTTTGGCTCTTCCCGCTCCTGTATTTGGCCGTGACCTTGCCTTTGGCTCTTCTCGCTCCTGTCTTTGGCCGTGACCTCGCC
Source organism: Oryzias celebensis (assembly GCA_014656515.1). Lineage (NCBI taxonomy): Eukaryota > Metazoa > Chordata > Actinopteri > Beloniformes > Adrianichthyidae > Oryzias > Oryzias celebensis. The sequence continues at coordinate 17,697,845 of BNCR01000018.1, read as the reverse complement.
ATTGGCTCTTCCCGCTCCTGTAGTTGGCCGTGTCCTCCCCTTTGGCTATTCCCACTCCTGTTTTTGGCCGTGACCTCGCCTTTGGCTCTTACCGCTCTTGGTTTTGGCCGTGACCTCGCCTTTGGCTCTTCCTGCTCCTGTATTTGGCCGTGTCCTCGCCTTTGGCTCTTCCCGCTCCTGTCTTTGGCCGTGACCTCGCCTTTGGCTCTTCCCGCTCCTGTCTTTAGCCGTGACCTGGCTTTTGGCTCTTACCGCTCTTGGTTTTGGCCCTTACCTTGCCTTTGGCTCTTCCCGCTCATGTTTTTGGCCGTGACCTTGTCTTTGGCTCGTCCCGCTTCTGACTTTGGCCGTGACCTCGCCTTTGGCTCTTCCCGCTCCTGTATTTGGCCGTGACCTTGCCTTTGGCTCTTCCCGCTCCTGTCTTTGGCCGTGACCTCGCCTTTGGCTCTTCCCGCTTCTGTCTTTAGCCGTGACCTGGCTTTTGGCTCTTCCCGCTTATGTCTTTGGCCGTGACCTCGCCTTTGGCTCTTCCCGATCCTGTAGTTGGCCGTGTCCTCCCCTTTGGCTATTCCCGCTCCTGTTTTTGGCCGTGACCTCGCCTTTGGCTCTTACTGCTTTTGTTTTTGGCCGTGACCTCGCCTTTGGCTCTTTCCGCTCCAGTATTTGGCTGTGACCTCGCCTTTGGCTCGTCCTGGTACTGTCTTTGGCTGTGGCCGCGCCATTGGCTCTTCCTGCTCCTGTATTTGGCCGTGTCCTCGCCTTTGGCTCTTCCCGCTCCTGTTTTTGGATGTGACCTCGCCTTTGGCTCTTCCCGCTCCTGTCTTTGGCCGTGACCTCGCCTTTGGCTCTTCCCGCTCCTGTCTTCTGCCTTGACTTCGCCTTTGGCTATTCCCGCTCCTGTTTTTGGCCGTGACCTCGCCTTTGGCTCTTACCGCTCTTGGTTTTGGCTGTGACCTCGCCTTTGGCTATTCCCGCTCCTGTTTTTGGCCCTGACCTCGCCTTTGGCTCGTCCCGCTCCTGTCTTGGCCGTGACCTCGCCTTTGGCTCTTCCCGCTCTTGTTTTTGGCTGTGACCTCCCCTTTGGGTCATTCTGCTCCTGTCTTCGGCCGTGACCTGGCCTTTGGCTTTTCCCGCTCTTGTTTTTGGCCGTGACCTTGTCTTTGGCTCTTCCCACTCCTGTCTTTGGCCGTGACCTCGCCTTTGGCTCTTTCCCCTCCTTTCTTTTGCCTTGACCTCCCCTTTGGCTCTTCCCGCTCCTGTTTTTGGCCTTGACCTGGCCTTTGTCTCTTCCCGCTTCTGTCTTTAGCCGTGACCTGGCTTTTGGCTCTTCCCGCTCCTGTCTTTGGCCGTGACCTCGCCTTTGGCTCTTCCCGCTCCTGTAGTTTGGCCGTGTCCTCCCCTTTGGCTATTCCCACTCCTGTTTTTGGCCGTGACCTCGCCTTTGGCTCTTACCGCTCTTGGTTTTGGCCGTGACCTCGCCTTTGGCTCTTCCTACTCCTGTATTTGGCTGTGACCTCGCCTTTGGCTCTTCCCGCTCCTGTCTTTGGCCGTGACCTCGCCTTTGGCTCTTCCTGCTCATGTTTTTGGCCGTGACCTCGCCTTTGGCTCTTACTGCTTTTGTTTTTGGCCGTGACCTCGCCTTTGGCTCTTTCCGCTCCTGTCTTTGGCTGTGACCTCGCCTTTGGCTCGTCCTGGTACTGTCTTTGGCTGTGGCCGTGCCTTTGGCTCGTACTGGTACTGTCTTTGGCCGTGACCTCGCCTTTGGCTCTTCCTGCTCCTGTATTTGGCCGTGTCCTCGCCTTTGGCTCTTCCCGCTCCTGTCTTTCGCCGTGACCTCGCCTTTGGCTCTTCCCGCTCCTGTCTTTAGCCGTGACCTGGCTTTTGGCTCTTACCGCTCTTGGTTTTGGCCCTTACCTTCCCTCTGGCTCTTCCCGCTCATGTTTTTGGCCGTGACCTTGTCTTTGGCTCGTCCCGCTTCTGTCTTTGGCCGTGACCTCGCCTTTGGCTCTTCCCGCTCCTGTATTTGGCCGTGACCTTGCCTTTGGCTCTTCCCGCTCCTGTCTTTGGCCGTGACCTCGCCTTTGGCTCTTCCCGCTTCTGTCTTTAGCCGTGACCTGGCTTTTGGCTCTTCCCGCTCCTGTCTTTGGCCGTGACCTCGCCTTTGGCTCTTCCCGCTCCTGTAGTTGGCCGTGTCCTCCCCTTTGGCTATTCCCGCTCCTGTTTTTGGTCGTGACCTCGCCTTTGGCTCTTACTGCTTTTGTTTTTGGCCGTGACCTCGCCTTTGGCTCTTTCCGCTCCAGTATTTGGCTGTGACCTCGCCTTTGGCTCGTCCTGGTACTGTCTTTGGCTGTGGCCGCGCCTTTGGCTCTTCCTGCTCCTGTATTTGGCCGTGCCTCGCCTTTGGCTCTTCCTGCTCTGTTTTGGCGTGCCTCGCCTTTGGCTCTTCCCGCTATGTTTTTGGATGTGACCTCGCCTTTGGCTCTTCCCGCTCCTGTCTTTGGCCGTGACCTCGCCTTTGGCTCTTCCCGCTCCTGTCTTCTGCCTTGACTTCGCCTTTGGCTATTCCCGCTCCTGTTTTTGGCCGTGACCTCGCCTTTGGCTCTTCCCGCTCTTGGTTTTGGCTGTGACCTCGCCTTTGGCTATTCCCGCTCCTGTTTTTGGCCCTGACCTCGCCTTTGGCTCGTCCCGCTCCTGTCTTTGGCCGTGACCTTCGTCTTTGGCTCTTCCCGCTCTTGTTTTTGGCTGTGACCTCCCCTTTGGCTCATTCTGCTCCTGTCTTCGGCCGTGACCTGGCCTTTGGCTTTTCCCGCTCTTGTTTTTGGCCGTGACCTTGTCTTTGGCTCGTCCCGCTTCTGTCTTTGGCCGTGACCTCGCCTTTGGCTCTTCCCGCTCCTGTCTTTGGCCGTGACCTCGCCTTTGGCTCTGCCCACTCCTGTCTTTGGCCGTGACCTCGCCTTTGGCTCTTCCCGCTCCTGTCTTTGGCTGTGACCTCGCCTTTGGCTATTCCCGCTCCTGTCTTTGGTTGTGACCTGGTTTTGGCTCGTCCCTCTGTTGTTTTTGACTGTGACCTCCCCTTTCGCTCTTCCCGCTCCTGTCTTTGGCCGTGACCTTGCTTTTGGCTCTTCCCACTTTTGTTTTTGGCTGTGACCTTCCCTTTGGCTCTTACTGCTTTTGTTTTTGGCCGTGACCTCGCCTTTGGCTCTTTCCGCTCCAGTATTTGGCTGTGACCTCGCCTTTGGCTCGTCCTGGTACTGTCTTTGGCTGTGGCCGCGCCTTTGGCTCGTCCTGGTACTGTCTTTGGCCGTAACCTCGCCTTTGGCTCTTCCTGCTCCTGTATTTGGCCGTGTCCTCGCCTTTGGCTCTTCCCGCTCCTGTTTTTGGACGTGACCTCGCCTTTGGCTCTTCCCGCTCCTGTATTTGGCCGTGACCTTGCCTTTGGCTCTTCCCGCTCCTGTCTTTGGCCGTGACCTCGCCTTTGGCTCTTCCCGCTTCTGTCTTTAGCCGTGACCTTGCTTTTGGCTCTTCCCGCTCCTGTTTTTGGCCGTGACCTCGCCTTTGGCTCTTACCGCTCTTGGTTTTGGCTGTGACCTCGCCTTTGGCTATTTCCGCTCCTGTTTTTGGCCCTGACCTGGCCTTTGGCTCGTCCCGCTCCTGTCTTTGGCTGTGACCTCGCCTGTGGCTCTTCCCGCTCTTGTTTTTGGCTGTGACCTCCCCTTTGGCTCATTCTGCTCCTGTCTTCGGCCGAGACCTGGCCTTTGGCTTTTCCCGCTCTTGTTTTTGGCCGTGACCTTGTCTTTGGCTCGTCCCGCTTCTGTCTTTGGCCGTGACCTCGCCTTTGGCTCTTCCCGCTCCTGTTTTTGGCCTTGACCTGGCCTTTGTCTCTTCCCACTTCTGACTTCGGCCGTGACCTGGCCTTTGGCTCTACCCGCTCCTGTCCTTGGCCGTGACCTGGCTTTTGGCTGTGACCTCCCCTGTGGCTCGTCCTGGTACTGTCTTTGGCAGTGACCTTGCCTTTGGCTTTTCCCGCTCCTGCCTTTGCCGTGACCTCACCTTTGGTTCTTTCCGCTCCTGTCTTTGGCCGTGACCTCGCCTTTGGCTCTGCCCACTCCTGTCTTTGGCCGTGACCTCGCCTTTGGCTCTTCCCGCTCCTGTTGTTGGATGTGACCTCGCCTTTGGCTCTTCCCGCTCCTGTCGTTGGATGTGACCTCGCCTTTGGCTCTTCCCGCTCTTGGTTTTGGACGTGACCTCGCTTTTGGCTCTGCCCGCTCCTGTTTTTGGCTGTGACCTCGCCTTTGGCTCTTCCCGCTCCTGTCTTTGGCCGTGACCTCGCCTTTGGCTCTTCCCACTCCTGTCTTTGGCCGTGACCTGGCTTTTGGCTCTTCCCGCTCCTTTTTTTGGCTGTGACCTCCCCTTTGCCTCTTCCCGCTCCTGTCTTTGGCCTTGACCTCGCCTTTGGCTTTTACCGCTCTTGGTTTTGGACGTGACCTGGCTTTTGGCTCTTCCCGCTCCTGTCTTTGGCCGTGACCTCGCCTTTGGCTCTTCCCGCTCCTGTTTTTGGCCGTGACCTCGCCTTTGGCTCGTCCCGCTCATGTCTTTGGCCATGACCTCGCCTTTGGATCTTCCCGCTCCCGTGTTTAGCCGTGACCTCGCCTTTGGCTCTTCCCGCTCCTGTTTTTGGCCGTGACCTTGCCTTTGGCTCTTCCCGCTCCTGTTTTTGGCTGTGACCTCGCTTTTGGCTCTTCCCGCTCCTGTCGTTGGATGTGACCTCGCCATTGGCTCTTCCCGCTCCTGTCGTTGGCCGTGACCTCGCTTTTGGCTCTTCCTGCTCTTGGTTTTGGACGTGACCTCGCTTTTCGCTCTGCCCGCTCCTGTTTTTGGCCGTGACCTCACCTTTGGCTCTTACCGCTCTTGGTTTTGGCTGTGACCTCGCCTTTGGCCCTTCCCGCTCCTGTCTTCTGCCTTGACCTTGCCTTTGGCTATTCCCGCTCCTGTTTTTGGCTGTGACCTCGCCTTTGGCTCTGACTGCTCCTGTCTTTGGCCGTGACCTGGCCTTTTGGCTCTTCCTGCTCCTGTTTTTGGCCGTGACCTGGCCTTGGGCTCTTCCCGCTCTTGTTTTCGGCTGTGACCTCCCCTTTGGCTCTTACCGCTCTTGGTTTTGGCCGTGACCTGGCCTTGGGCTCTTCCCGCTCCTGTCTTTGGCCGTGACCTCGCCTTTGGCTCTTCCCGCTCCTGTATTTGGCCGTGACCTTGCCTTTGGCTCTTCCCGCTCCTGTCTTTGGCCGTGACCTCGCCTTTGGCTCTTCCCGCTCCTGTCTTTGGCCATGACCTCCCCTTTGGCTCGTCCTGGTACTGTCTTTGGCAGTGACCTCGCCTTTGGCTCTTACCGCTCTTGGTTTTGGCCGTGACCTGGTTTTGGCTCTTCCTGATCCTGTATTTGGCCGTGACCTCGCCTTTGGCTCTTCCCGCTCCTGTCTTTGGCCGTGACCTCGCCTTTGGCTCTTCCCGCTCCTGTTTTTGGGCGTGAACTCGCCTTTGGCTGTTCCCGCTCCTCTTTTTGGCCGTGACCTCGCCTTTGGCTCTTCCCGCTCCTGTATTTGGCCGTGACCTTGCCTTTGGCTCTTCTCGCTCCTGTCTTTGGCCGTGACCTCGCCATTGGCTCTTCCCGCTCCTGTCTTTAGCCGTGACCTGGCTTTTGGCTCTTACCGCTCTTGGTTTTGGCCCTGACCTTGCCTTTGGCTCTTCCCGCTCATGTTTTTGGCCGTGACCTTGTCTTTGGCTCGTCCCGCTTCTGTCTTTGGCCGTGACCTCGCCTTTGGCTCTTCCCGCTCCTGTTTTTGGCCATGACCTTGCCTTTGGCTCTTCCCGCTCCTGTCTTTGGCCGTGACCTCGCCTTTGGCTCTTTCCGCTTCTGTCTTTAGCCGTGACCTGGCTTTTGGCTCTTCCCGCTCCTGTCTTTGGCCGTGACCTCGCCTTTGGCTCTTCCCGCTCCTGTAGTTGGCCGTGTCCTCCCCTTTGGCTATTCCCACTCCTGTTTTTGGCCGTGACCTCGCCTTTGGCTCTTACCGCTCTTGGTTTTGGCCGTGACCTCGCCTTTGGCTCTTCCTGCTCCTGTATTTGGCCGTGTCCTCGCCTTTGGCTCTTCCCGCTCCTGTCTTTGGCCGTGACCTCGCCTTTGGCTCTTCCCGCTCCTGTCTTTAGCCGTGACCTGGCTTTTGGTTCTTACCGCTCTTGGTTTTGGCCCTTACCTTGCCTTTGGCTCTTCCCGCTCATGTTTTTGGCCGTGACCTTGTCTTTGGCTCGTCCCGCTTCTGTCTTTGGCCGTGACCTTGCCTTTGGCTCTTCCCGCTCCTGTATTTGGCCGTGACCTTGCCTTTGGCTCTTCCCGCTCCTGTCTTTGGCCGTGACCTCGCCTTTGGCTCTTCCCGCTTCTGTCTTTAGCCGTGACCTGGCTTTTGGCTCTTCCCGCTCCTGTCTTTGGCCGTGACCTCGCCTTTGGCTCTTCCCGCTCCTGTAGTTGGCCGTGTCCTCCCCTTTGGCTATTCCCGCTCCTGTTTTTGGCCGTGACCTCGCCTTTGGCTGTTACTGCTTTTGTTTTTGGCCGTGACCTCGCCTTTGGCTCTTTCCGCTCCAGTATTTGGCTGTGACCTCGCCTTTGGCTCGTCCTGGTACTGTCTTTGGCTGTGGCCGCGCCATTGGCTCTTCCTGCTCCTGTATTTGGCTGTGTCCTCGCCTTTGGCTCTTCCCGCTCCTGTTTTTGGATGTGACCTCGCCTTTGGCTCTTCCCGCTCCTGTCTTTGGCCGTGACCTCGCCTTTGGCTCTTCCCGCTCCTGTCTTCTGCCTTGACTTCGCCTTTGGCTATTCCCGCTCCTGTTTTTGGCCGTGACCTCGCCTTTGGCTCTTACCGCTCTTGGTTTTGGCTGTGACCTCGCCTTTGGCTATTCCTGCTCCTGTTTTTGGCCCTGACCTCGCCTTTGGCTCGTCCCGCTCCTGTCTTGGCCGTGACCTCGCCTTTGGCTCTTCCCGCTCTTGTTTTTGGCTGTGACCTCCCCTTTGGGTCATTCTGCTCCTGTCTTCGGCCGTGACCTGGCCTTTGGCTTTTCCCGCTCTTGTTTTTGGCCGTGACCTTGTCTTTGGCTCTTCCCACTCCTGTCTTTGGCCGTGACCTCGCCTTTGGCTCTTTCCCCTCCTTTCTTTTGCCTTGACCTCCCTTTTGGCTCTTCCCGCTCCTGTTTTTGGCCTTGACCTGGCCTTTGTCTCTTCCCGCTTCTGTCTTTAGCCGTGACCTGGCTTTTGGCTCTTCCCGCTCCTGTCTTTGGCCGTGACCTCGCCTTTGGCTTTTCCCGCTCCTGTAGTTGGCCGTGTCCTCCCCTTTGGCTATTCCCACTCCTGTTTTTGGCCGTGACCTCGCCTTTGGCTCTTACCGCTCTTGGTTTTGGCCGTGACCTCGCCTTTGGCTCTTCCTACTCCTGTATTTGGCTGTGACCTCGCCTTTGGCTCTTCCCGCTCCTGTCTTTGGCCGTGACCTCGCCTTTGGCTCTTCCTGCTCATGTTTTTGGCCGTGACCTCGCCTTTGGCTCTTACTGCTTTTGTTTTTGGCCGTGACCTCGCCTTTGGCTCTTTCCGCTCCTGTGTTTGGCTGTGACCTCGCCTATGGCTCGTCCTGGTACTGTCTTTGGCTGTGGCCGTGCCTTTGGCTCGTACTGGTACTGTCTTTGGCCGTGACCTCGCCTTTGGCTCTTCCTGCTCCTGTATTTGGCCGTGTCCTCGCCTTTGGCTCTTCCCGCTCCTGTTTTTCGCCGTGACCTCGCCTTTGGCTCTTCCCGCTCCTGTCTTTAGCCGTGACCTGGCTTTTGGCTCTTACCGCTCTTGGTTTTGGCCCTTACCTTGCCTTTGGCTCTTCCCGCTCATGTTTTTGGCCGTGACCTTGTCTTTGGCTCGTCCCGCTTCTGTCTTTGGCCGTGACCTCGCCTTTGGCTCTTCCCGCTCCTGTCTTTGGCCGTGACCTCGCCTTTGGCTCTTCCCGCTTCTGTCTTTAGCCGTGACCTGGCTTTTGGCTCTTCCCGCTCCTGTCTTTGGCCGTGACCTCGCCTTTGGCTCTTCCCGCTCCTGTAGTTGGCCGTGTCCTCCCCTTTGGCTATTCCCGCTCCTGTTTTTGGTCGTGACCTCGCCTTTGGCTCTTACTGCTTTTGTTTTTGGCCGTGACCTCGCCTTTGGCTCTTTCCGCTCCAGTATTTGGCTGTGACCTCGCCTTTGGCTCGTCCTGGTACTGTCTTTGGCTGTGGCCGCGCCTTTGGCTCTTCCTGCTCCTGTATTTGGCCGTGTCCTCGCCTTTGGCTCTTCCCGCTCCTGTTTTTGGATGTGACCTCGCCTTTGGCTCTTCCCGCTCCTGTCTTTGGCCGTGACCTCGCCTTTGGGTCTTCCAGCTCCTGTCTTCTGCCTTGACTTCGCCTTTGGCTATTCCCGCTCCTGTTTTTGGCCGTGACCTCGCCTTTGGCTCGTCCCGCTCTTGGTTTTGGCTGTGACCTCGCCTTTGGCTATTCCCGCTCCTGTTTTTGGCCCTGACCTCGCCTTTGGCTCATTCTGCTCCTGTCTTCGGCCGTGACCTGGCCTTTGGCTTTTCCCGCTCTTGTTTTTGGCCGTGACCTTGTCTTTGGCTCGTCCCGCTTCTGTCTTTGGCCGTGACCTCACTTTTGGTTCTTCCCGCTCCTGTCTTTGGCCGTGACCTCGCCTTTGGCTCTGCCCACTCCTGTCTTTGGCCGTGACCTCGCCTTTGGCTCTTCCCGCTCCTGTCTTTGGCTGTGACCTCGCCTTTGGCTATTCCCGCTCCTGTCTTTGGTTGTGACCTGGTTTTGGCTCGTCCCTCTGTTGTTTTTGACTGTGACCTCCCCTTTCGCTCTTCCCGCTCCTGTCTTTGGCCGTGACCTTGCTTTTGGCTCTTCCCACTTTTGTTTTTGGCTGTGACCTTCCCTTTGGCTCTTACTGCTTTTGTTTTTGGCCGTGACCTCGCCTTTGGCTCTTTCCGCTCCAGTATTTGGCTGTGACCTCGCCTTTGGCTCGTCCTGGTACTGTCTTTGGCTGTGGCCGCGCCTTTGGCTCGTCCTGGTACTGTCTTTGGCCGTGACCTCGCCTTTGGCTCTTCCTGCTCCTGTATTTGGCCGTGTCCTCGCCTTTGGCTCTTCCCGCTCCTGTTTTTGGACGTGACCTCGCCTTTGGCTCTTCCCGCTCCTGTATTTGGCCGTGACCTTGCCTTTGGCTCTTCCCGCTCCTGTCTTTGGCCGTGACCTCGCCTTTGGCTCTTCCCGCTTCTGTCTTTAGCCGTGACCTTGCTTTTGGCTCTTCCCGCTCCTGTTTTTGGCCGTGACCTCGCCTTTGGCTCTTACCGCTCTTGGTTTTGGCTGTGACCTCGCCTTTGGCTATTTCCGCTCCTGTTTTTGGCCCTGACCTGGCCTTTGGCTCGTCCCGCTCCTGTCTTTGGCTGTGACCTCGCCTTTGGCTCTTCCCGCTCTTGTTTTTGGCTGTGACCTCCCCTTTGGCTCATTCTGCTCCTGTCTTCGGCCGAGACCTGGCCTTTGGCTTTTCCCGCTCTTGTTTTTGGCCGTGACCTTGTCTTTGGCTCGTCCCGCTTCTGTTTTTGGCCCTGACCTGGCCTTTGGCTCGTCCCGCTCCTGTCTTTGGCTGTGACCTCGCCTTTGGCTCTTCCTGCTCCTGTATTTGGCCGTGTCCTCGCCTTTGGCTCTTCCCGCTCCTGTTTTTGGACGTGACCTCGCCTTTGGCTCTTCCCGCTCCTGTATTTGGCCGTGACCTTGCCTTTGGCTCTTCCCGCTCCTGTCTTTGGCCGTGACCTCGCCTTTGGCTCTTCCCGCTTCTGTCTTTAGCCGTGACCTTGCTTTTGGCTCTTCCCGCTCCTGTTTTTGGCCGTGACCTCGCCTTTGGCTCTTACCGCTCTTGGTTTTGGCTGTGACCTCGCCTTTGGCTATTTCCGCTCCTGTTTTTGGCCCTGACCTGGCCTTTGGCTCGTCCCGCTCCTGTCTTTGGCTGTGACCTCGCCTTTGGCTCTTCCCGCTCTTGTTTTTGGCTGTGACCTCCCCTTTGGCTCATTCTGCTCCTGTCTTCGGCCGAGACCTGGCCTTTGGCTTTTCCCGCTCTTGTTTTTGGCCGTGACCTTGTCTTTGGCTCGTCCCGCTTCTGTCTTTGGCCGTGACCTCGCCTTTGGCTCTTCCCGCTCCTGTTTTTGGCCTTGACCTGGCCTTTGTCTCTTCCCACTTCTGACTTCGGCCGTGACCTGGCCTTTGGCTCTACCCGCTCCTGTCCTTGGCCGTGACCTGGCTTTTGGCTGTGACCTCCCCTGTGGCTCGTCCTGGTACTGTCTTTGGCAGTGACCTTGCCTTTGGCTTTTCCCGCTCCTGCCTTTGCCGTGACCTCACCTTTGGTTCTTCCCGCTCCTGTCTTTGGCCGTGACCTCGCCTTTGGCTCTGCCCACTCCTGTCTTTGGCCGTGACCTCGCCTTTGGCTCTTCCCGCTCCTGTTGTTGGATGTGACCTCGCCTTTGGCTCTTCCCGCTCCTGTCGTTGGATGTGACCTCGCCTTTGGCTCTTCCCGCTCTTGGTTTTGGACGTGACCTCGCTTTTGGCTCTGCCCGCTCCTGTTTTTGGCTGTGACCTCGCCTTTGGCTCTTCCCGCTCCTGTCTTTGGCCGTGACCTCGCCTTTGGCTCTTCCCACTCCTGTCTTTGGCCGTGACCTGGCTTTTGGCTCTTCCCGCTCCTTTTTTTGGCTGTGACCTCCCCTTTGCCTCTTCCCGCTCCTGTCTTTGGCCTTGACCTCGCCTTTGGCTTTTACCGCTCTTGGTTTTGGACGTGACCTGGCTTTTGGCTCTTCCCGCTCCTGTCTTTGGCCGTGACCTCGCCTTTGGCTCTTCCCGCTCCTGTTTTTGGCCGTGACCTCGCCTTTGGCTCGTCCCGCTCATGTCTTTGGCCATGACCTCGCCTTTGGATCTTCCCGCTCCCGTGTTTAGCCGTGACCTCGCCTTTGGATCTTCCCGCTCCGTGTTTAGCCGTGACCTCGCCTTTGGCTCTTCCCGCTCCTGTTTTTGGCCGTGACCTTGCCTTTGGCTCTTCCCGCTCCTGTTTTTGGCTGTGACCTCGCTTTTGGCTCTTCCCGCTCCTGTCGTTGGATGTGACCTCGCCATTGGCTCTTCCCGCTCCTGTCGTTGGCCGTGACCTCGCTTTTGGCTCTTCCTGCTCTTGGTTTTGGACGTGACCTCGCTTTTGGCTCTGCCCGCTCCTGTTTTTGGCCGTGACCTCACCTTTGGCTCTTACCGCTCTTGGTTTTGGCTGTGACCTCGCCTTTGGCCCTTCCCGCTCCTGTCTTCTGCCTTGACCTTGCCTTTGGCTATTCCCGCTCCTGTTTTTGGCTGTGACCTCGCCTTTGGCTCTGACTGCTCCTGTCTTTGGCTGTTACCTGGCCTTTTGCCTTTCCCGCTCCTGTTTTTGGCCGTGACCTGGCCTTGGGCTCTTCCCGCTCTTGTTTTCGGCTGTGACCTCCCCTTTGGCTCTTACCGCTCTTGGTTTTGGCTGTGACCTCGCCTTTGGCCCTTCCCGCTCCTGTCTTCTGCCTTGACCTTGCCTTTGGCTATTCCCGCTCCTGTCTTCTGGCTGTGACCTCGCCCTTGGCTCTTCCCGCTCTTGGTTTTTTGCCGTTACATCACCTTTGGCTCGTCCCGCTCCTGTCTAAGGCCGGGACCTGGCCTTTGGCTCTTCCCGCTTCTGTTTTTGGCTGTGACCTCGCCTTTGGCTCTTCCCGCTCCTGTCTTTGGCCGTGACCTCGCCTTTGGCTCGTCGCGCTCTTGTTTTTGGCCGTGACCTTGCCTTAGGCTCTTTACCGCTCCTGTCTTTGGCCGTGACTTCGCCTTTGGCTCTTTCCGCTCCTGTCTTTGGCCGTGACCTCGCTTTGGCTCTTCCCGCTCCTGTCGTTGGATGTGACCTCGCCTTTGGCTCTTCCCGCTCCTGTCTTTGGATGTGACCTCGCCTTTGGCTCTTCCCGCTCCTGTCGTTGGATGTGACCTCGCCTTTGGCTCTTCCCGCTCTTGGTTTTGGACGTGACCTCGCTTTTGGCTCTGCCCGCTCCTGTTTTTGGCTGTGACCTCGCCTTTGGCTCTTCCCGCTCCTGTCTTTGGCCGTGACCTGGCCTTGGGCTCTTCCCGCTCTTGTTTTAGGCTGTGACCTCCCTTTTTGCTCTTCCTGCTCCTGTTTTTGGCCGTGACCTCACCTTTGGCTCTTCCCGCTCCTGTCTTTGGCCGTGACCTCGCCTTTGGCTCTTCCCACTCCTGTCTTTGGCCGTGACCTGGCTTTTGGCTCTTCCCGCTCCTTTTTTTGGCTGTGACGTCCCCTTTGCGTCTTCCCGCTCCTGTCTTTGGCCTTGACCTCGCCTTTGGCTTTTACCACTCTTGGTTTTGGCCGCGATCTTGCCTTTGGCTCTTCCCGCTCCTGTCTTTGGCCGTGACCTCGCCTTTGGCTCTTCCCGCTCCTGTTTTTGGCCGTGACCTCGCCTTTGGCTCTTCCAGCTCCTGTCTTTAGTTGTGACCTCGCCTTAGGCTTTTCCCGCTCTTGTCTTTGGCCATGACATGGCCTTTGGCTCTTTCCGCTCCTGTCATTGGCTGTGACATGGCCTTTGGCTCTTCCCGCTCCTGTTTTTGGCCGTGACCTCGCCTTTGGCTCTTCCAGCTCCTGTCTTTAGTTGTGACCTCGCCTTAGGCTTTTCCCGCTCTTGTCTTTGGCCGTGACATGGCCTTTGGCTCTTCCCGCTCCTGTCTTTGACCGTGACATGGCTTTTGGCTCTTTCCGCTCCTGTCATTGGCTGTGACATGGCCTTTGGCTCTTCCCGCTCCTGTCTTTGACCGTGACATGGGCTTTGGCTCTTCCCGCTCCTGTCTTTGACTGTGACATGGCCTTTGGCTTTTCCAGCAACCCCATCTGTTTCCACAACTCCTACTGGATGAAGCCCATCTGCCAAACTATTCAAACATGTCTTTTTTTATTTAATATTTAGCTTGTAGCTGTTTATCTCAACAAGTTGGTTTATTAGACATATACCTGTTATTCAACCTTGTAGTTGTAGAATTAATTAAGCTCACTTTTCTTTAATAGTTTTAGCACATCATCTGTCCGTCCGGCGTTGAGGATCTCTCCTTTATGTGGGCAACCCTGAGGTTTCTACGTTTTTTACCTCAAAAAGAGACAGGGGTTAGAAGGAGAAGGAGGGTGTAGGGACAGAGATGTTTGTTCATCTTATTCTGTTTAAAAACCAGCTTATGTTTACTTTCACATGTTTGATTTTTTTGTTGTTTCTTGCAATATACTGATATCAGTCCAATAAAACGACTGTGGCTGTGATATTTGGCTATATAAATAAAATTGAATTGAAATATCTTTTTTTTGGTTTGTTTTTGGAGGACAGCTGTTTTCTGCAGCTAAAGGAGCACCAGTGATATTGCTCTGTTCTGAGGGATGGAAGTGATGGAACTTACTCTCAGGTCTGGAACTGCAGAGCTGTCGAAAGAAGCAGGTTGCGAAAAACATGATGTCGTCGTGTTTAAAGTTCGGAGAACATTTTAAATGGAGTGTTTTACTACATGTGACTTGTTTAACTGTGTGTATTTTACAAATCGATTTGCAGGTTATGTGTTGTCATAATGTTTTTGCTTTGTTCTATTTTAACAGAGTAGCAATATAGTTTTTCCCGTATATGATTGACGATTTTGAAGATCAAAGGGTCTGTTCGCCGACGGGTTTTCAGTATTGCACGAGTCACAGATGCATGCCTTGTTTTTGCGTCACTGACAGAATTTGGGCCAAGGAGGTGCTTAATGCAATGAGCGGCTGACAGAGAAAGAACTTACAGTTGTGTCAATCGTAATGTTAGGTAGTTATTTTGTTCCCATTTTGTAATATTTTCAATTTTGTATTTACCGGTGCGTTACAGTTACAGTTAGTACAGTTAGTTACAGTTAGTAGTTAGCAGTTTTTATTCATTTGTGTTGTTTTTGCTAGTATTTATACTCATTACGGCTAATTAAAATGTTTGTCTTACTGCTCTTTAGTATTAATTTTACTGTATTCTGATTACACCTCATATCTCATTCTTAGTTTCAGTTTTTGGTATGCACTACGTCACTATATTCCATTACTATATTAGTACTATTTTACTTATGTTCTATGTGTTTAATTCTGTTGTACTCGTCATTTTTGTCGCCTTTACGTTTAATTTGTACACATTCAGGTTTGGGTATGTCTGTTTATCCTTATCTTATGGGTGGAGTTTGGCTTGTTCTATGGCTTGGTTCATGTCAATGGGTTCCTTTTAGGGACTTGCCAACGGGTGATGGTAGAGTTCTGGTTGGTTGAAGGTCGCTTTGTGATCTTGAGGGGGGATTATGTTTAGAATAAAGCTCATTTTTAGCTCCTTTCTGACCTAGGGAACCTGCAACACATCTGGAATTATAACCAGAGCTAACCCATGATTGATAATGTTTCTGTCCATTCCTTCCAGGAAAGGAAAGGGAAGAGCAAATGTACGGCCAGAAATGTCCCTGTGTCTCGTCAAAATACTCAATAAGATTCTGCCAGGAAAACATGTTTTTGTTATTGCAGTAAAGAGAGGTTGAACAATGGGATACATGGTGCTTAAAAGAGCTGAATGAACAGAGGTTCAGGGGCTTCTTCCATCTGACTGGGTTAACTGCATTTGAGCTCCAATCGATGACCGGTTTTGAAATGTTGAAGATCTTCTGAATTTATTCTTGAATAAACAGACCCTTCGAGCAGACGGCAGATTCCAGTCTTTTCTTGATTTAGAGTTCACTTTTTTTCCTCACCATTTATACAACCAAATTTCAAAAAGGACTGCCAGGAACCAAAGCAAACATTGGGCTTAGGTGTGTACTTCAGCTTGAAGCAAATGGTGTGGCTGTGAATAAACACATAGAAGCTTCTAGTTTGAGGTTTACATTGCTTGTTCAACTGCTGTTGTTCAACTTTTCTTCCTCTTAGGTTGCATTTTTGGTGATTCGGTGACAGCTTCCATGTTGGCTTTGTCTTTTTTGTTCTAGTTGGTTCTTTGTGATCCCCCTTTAACGGGAAAAGGAGATCCTCATAAAAACCTAATGACATATGATGATAAAAATCAATTTCTAATGTTTACCAAGTTTTTTTTTTCTTTTTGAACCTGCTTGGTTTTCAGGTGGAAACAAGGATGCGTGTTCACATTTACAACCCAGGTGAATGTTTAACAGTCACTTTTTTAGCTCATGAAACAGGAGAGAGCTCCTTTGGCCAGTCCTCAGCAGTCCCCATCTCAAATTCTTCCAGAGCCGGGTGGTGCGAGGTGGAGCTGAGGGAAAAACGGCACAAAAGGAAGTAATGCCATATTCTCCCCAATCACTTTAAATTCATCCAGGAATCACACAGGAAGTCCAATCAGCCATCAAAAGGATCCTGTTTACCCATGGATCCTGTTCTATTTACAGAAGTGGCATCAGCTGCATGGATCACCCCACCACCACCACCACCTCTCCATGGTGGAGCAACAAGCTTGCATCTCGTTTTACTGCAAAAACACCATATAATTATGCTGGAAGTTCCTCTATCAGACAGAAAACTCATGTTTGTTTTTGTCTTTCAAGTCCCAGCTGCTCTGTGAATCTCATAAATTACAACCACAAACAATCCCTCCAGAAGAGGCGCACCAGCACCATCTTTTAACTGTATTTAGTCTGATTTTTTTTAAATGTATGACATCATGGGGCTTTAAATGTAAACATTCAGCAGATGAAAATAAGCTGATAGTCAGATAACTTTTCTCATATTTGAGACATTTTTTATTAACTTTACGGCATCATTTACAACAAACAAAAGCCAGGAATGTTTTGATTCATTGTGACTGTTCTTCTCACAGACCTATATATATATATATATGTATATACATTTCTTCAATTGTTTTTTTTTTTACATTTTTTTTCAAACACTTACACTGACATTCAAACAGTAAGTTTTCTATTTTGTGTGAATTGTCATGTGCTTTCCCAAAGTTGATTTTTGATTAAAACGTCTATCACATATTTTACAAGAAAAGGGCTTCGCTCCTGTGTGAGTTACTTTGTGTCTTTTGAGACTAGGCATTTGATTAAATTTCTTACCACATTCGTCACAAGAGAATGGCTTCGCTCCTGTGTGAATTATCATGTGTCTTGAGAGGTGACCCATTGAAGCAAAATTCTTATCACATTTTTCACACAAATAAGGCTTCTGTCCTGTGTGAGTTCTCATGTGTATGTTGTATGCGTTTTTTTGTGCAAAACTCTTATCACATTCCTCACAAGAATAAGGCTTTTCTCCTGTGTGAATTCTGCTGTGTATTGTTAAAGAAGACTTTTGAGTAAACCTTGAACCACATTCTTCACAAGAATAAGGCTTCTCTCCTCTGTGAATTCGCCTGTGTGCATAAAGAGCTGACATGTGACTAAATCCTAAACCACAATCTTTACAGGAAACAGGCTTCTCTCCTGTATGAATTTTCATGTGTGCTTTAAAAGAAGACGCGTTAATATATATTGAACCACATTCCTCACAAGAAAAAGGCTTCTCTCCTCTATGAATTCCCATGTGTGCTTTAAGATTATAGCTTTTAGCAAAGCTTTTATCACATTCTTTACAAGAAAATAGCTTCTTTCCTGTGTGAGTTTGCATGTGTCTTGTGAGGCGATACATTGAAGTAAAACTTGCATTACATTCTTCACAAGAAAAAGGCTCATTTTCCTCATAAGTAGGAATCTTAATCAAGGAATCAGTCTCCTGCTGAAGGTGAGGCTGCTCCTCATTCTGGCTGATGGAGAGGAGTTCTCGCTCCTCTTTCATTTGAGGACATTCCTGTTCTTCTTGCCTGTCAGGTAGTAGTTCTGGTTCCTCTTGTTCCTCCTGTTTCACACAGAAGCGTGGAGTGTGGAGTGTCATCTCCTGGCTACTCAGATGTTGGGGAAGGCCTACAAGGACATAAAATAAAGAAAAAGTATTACTTTTTTCAAGGCCAGCCTTTCCTCTCCAACATCCACCATTCCTTTCCCTTATCAAAGAAGGTTGCAGTAAATATCACTTTATTGAAAAAAAAAGGCAACACTGAATCAATTTGTCTTTCTGGCTGTGACTGTTGTTTTGTGTGCTTGTGCATTAGTGTTGGGTGCGTTTCAGCTCCTTCAGACTACTACATAAAAAATAGAGCAAGACTGGAAAGATCTTATATCTCATATTAGACACTAGAGAATACAATTTGCCTTTTTTTCCAACTATTGCCTGCTTAGTGGATGAATACACCATACTCCTCTGTCTCAGCGCATTCAGACTCATGATGTGTGTGATCAGAATGTCGTTAACAAAAATAAGACTGTCAAATTATCGCGATTAATTGACAGAAATTTTAATGCGTTACTTTTTTTAATCGCGTTAGTCTCTTGCTTCCGTGACGTCTGCACACCTGGAAGAACATTACCCCGCTCATACCGCGGTCATTTAGGAAAAAATTAACATTGAATAAATGATTAGAACTTAACTCATGTTGTATTTTTAATTTAAAAAATGTTTATCACAAAAAGCGGACTATTTAAAATGGTTCATCGCATTGTCATGCAGTTCCAGTGCGGAGGGTGCAGCGACTGCGCTCTGCTCTCTGAAGAAAGCAATCATCATGAGAAAATAAAAGCCTCATTTATGAGGGAAGGTTCACCTCCACCTGCATGTTTTCTTTTGTGTTTCATTTCCTCCTTTTCTCCTATCTTTCTGTTCAAAATGATCAGATGAACCAAACAGGTTAATGAAAGTTATAAAATCACTAACACCCTTTCTTCTGTCTTGCTGTTGTGTTAAAATGTAGAATAAAGTTAGTCAACATATGTTGGAGTTTGCTCAGGCTGTTGTGTCCTCACTGTTGCTATGAAGGCTTGAATTGCTTAAATGAAAGAGACAGAATGTTCTGAGCTGTCAAAGTTGGAGTTTTTTTAAACTGCTTTAAGACAAAAGTCTGCACCCGGAGATGCTGCAGGAGGAAAATGGTTCATCTCCAGATCATCCAGAACTGAGCTGAAAAGGCCAATGCGACTGTTTGCATAATCTTGTGATAAGGCTGCAGCTGCGCACCCCCACTCTTAGAGGCTGCAGCCCCATTGGATTCAGGCAATACCCGATTGTAAATAAAAAGAGAGGGATCGCACAGAGGTGCAGAAGCGATTTGAGACTGTAACCTATGCATCCTCTGGTCGTTTCTCCTCACACATGAGCATTAAATAGTCTTCTCTGTCTTTCTTCCTTGCAGTTTTTATTAAATGTCTGTGGTTTAAAGCTGACATTTACTTGGTCCTTTCAGCCAGAACCTAAGATACCCGAGAACTCCTCCGTGACGACAAAACTTGAGTAAAACCGTGGCCATGGCAGGTTCCTCGGGATCCTGAAAGAGACCTTTTCCAGGACCATTTTTCGTCTGACCAGTTGGAGTTCGATGGTTGATTGGTGACTGATAGGGTAAGACAGTGTGGTGAGTATAGTCTCCTTTAAAGGGAATGACTGGAAAAAGGACGACAGAGTCCTGCAAGTAGTGATTAAATTCCACATAAAAGAAAGAAAAACCCTGAAAATTCTAGACACTATCAGGTAAATAGCACAGGTTTAAGGAAACCTGCGGTTAAATAGTCCGGGATCAGACCAACCATAGTCAATAAGACTCTAACTTAAAAAATATATATATTTTTTGCTTTCCATAACACACATCTTTTAATGCAGCAAATTAAACAATTTTCAGTTCTTTAGTTTCTATCAAATGTTGTGGAACTCTGTTGTATGTAATAATGTGGATCAGTGCATTTGAAGGTTTTAATGTTTAAAAAAAAAACAAATCTGTTATTTAATGCTTTGTAACTAGAAAGCTATGCTGAGCATTTACAGAAAACCATAGAAAAATATAATTTGCATAATAATTTGGAATGCGCTGTACACTTGTAAATGCCGTGTGTGAATGGCAAAGGACGAGCATTAAAAAAAAATCCCCCAAAGGAGGGCTAAGTTGGCAAAAACCTTTACTAGCCATGTGTCAAGGGGGGCAGGGATAGAGAGTATAGGGGCCTGGTGCAGGACTTGGTGGAGTGGAGCCGGCAGAAAAATCTCCATCTGAACATTTCTAACCCTGGGATCACACCGCATGCAGTCCGGCTCAGGAGCAGTCTAGCTACAGCAGGTAACTCACACTGGCTACGGATTGCTTGGGGTCCTGCTACAGACACTCACTGCTGCCAACCTCGCGAACCTCTGAACTCACGTAGGTTCATGTGATAACCCGCCATTCAAATATGACGTCCTAGTAAACAAACCCTCTGCTGTGATTTTGGAGTACATTCACAACACTTCTTTTTCTGTGTGACTCAACATCAAGTCCAACAGCCTGCAATATCTCAGCCCAGGCTCTGTCCATTTTGTCATTATCCTCATAAAAAGTAGGTTTTGTATCAATGGCGTAATATTTACAGCATGGTGAAAACGGCGAGTACAGCGAAAAATGGGTTTTATTTTGAAAAATGTACCAGATGGAGTTTACATTTGCTCGCATGATTTAGGTTGTTAGTTGCCTCAACTTCACAAAAAAGTGCTTCGGTTCACCTCCGGTGTCCGGCAAAAATTTGAAGCCAACGAAACAGATCCAGAGCACAGCAGAGCCCGGACGGCAGAGACCGGACCAGACTGTTGCACTGTGAGTGCCTCTCGCACTTTTTAAGTTACGTAAAGACTCACTGCGGTCACACGAGAGCCGGACTGCATGAGGGTGTGAGTGGGTTCAGGGTTAGGGTAAGAGTGTATTCAGACCGGCAAAATTATTTGGTTTGGACAAAGGCCGCTTAATTTGGTCTGAATCAAGTTCAGAATCTTGCGTTTGGTCCGCAATCAGACTGCCATCAAGTGGACTTCCCTGTTTCGAACTAAAGCTTGTAAACAAAGCCACATGACTAAAGGTCTCTTCACTCATTGGTCAGGAATGATGCGGCATACGGGCGGGGCAATGCTACTAGAAGCGGAAATTAAGGAAGTCCTGCTCTTTACTATCCCTGTCAGGATATTTCACTGATTCAAACCTTATATTTTGCTGACCAATTTTGAACGTCTGCTTCAACGTGAGGTACAACACTTTTTACGGCTGCCTTGGTGTGATGGAGGCATGCTGGAAGGCGGTTACTAAAGAGACGACGGCTAAGAAGGTAGAATGATGAGTGTTTATGATGTGTAGATTGTGGGTAAAACAGTGAGAAGCAATGTGAATCACGTTAAAAGATGTTTTAATTAGCCTGCATTTATCTGACCACATTTCAATGAGTTGCTGTGTCCTATCGCTGTTGTGTTATGTACGGTGGCCTAGAAGGGTTGCAACACAACAAAATGAGTCGCAACACAAAAAAAGATTACTCACAACACGAAAAAAAAATCAGCTCACAACACACTACAATTAGTCACAAAACGAAAAAATGTACTCACAACACATTAAATTGCGACACGGAAAAATCAACTCACAACAAAACACATTCTGTCAAAACGGAAGTTTAACCTACAAAGTAAGTTGCACTGCTTTTGTTCCGTCGGGAAAAGCGGCTAACAGAAAGCTACATCAAAGTTGGTGAGCTGTGGCACAAATACATTTCTATACAAGAAGCAAGCAGTTTTGAAGGATGGAAGAATAGAAGAAGATTTTGAAGATTTGTTGGCGGTTGGGCCAGAGACATCTTGCATGCCAGTGATGATATTAGACCAGGTGAAGAGACCCCCAAAAATAGGAAAGGCTTACCTCAAGGTGGGCCTTTCAAGCCCTGGTCGGGGCTTGGGCAATATGATGCGTTGAACGACAAGTGAACGCACCTCTGGTTAGGGCTTGAGCAATATAATGCATTGAATGGCAACTAAAACACTCATGAGTGGAGCTTGACGAGAGTCATAGCCTGCTGTTTACATTTGAAATATCTGCCATCAGCTATATGAGACTTGCCAGAAATGTTAGGGGTTGAGGGACCTTTGAGTTGGAAGGATTGCATCACAGGTTGGACGGATGTTCGATATATATGCAGCCGAGGACCAGCGACCCAGTTGTTAAAGGGACGCCAAGAGACACCTTGAATGGCTGTCGTAGTAGTAAAAAGAGTGGGGCAGGTAGTTTACTGAACTTTTCAGACCGACTGATGCCAGAACAAGCCTCATATGATTTACGAACCAAAATTTAGTTCAAGGAGAATCAACTGAAGTAAAAAAAATCAAAGTGATAAAGGTATAGGACATTTTTTTATGTATTTATTTTTATAATATGGCATGGAAAGGTCAAAAACCGGAACTGATTTATGCTATGACAGACCATTCTTTTGAGCTGTTGTGTGTTTTAAATTATAAAATGTAGGTGAAAAGTCAGATCAGAAAAACAGATTACTGAATTTGGTTCAAAAGCAGGATTACAGGTAAATTCCCCACATCTCAGAACACCATAGAATGCCAACAGAAATACACTTTCTAAGAGTGTATCATAATAAAAACTAAACATGGCTTTGCAAAGACTTGAGATAATGGAGTGTAAAATGGGAAGCGTAACATGTTTGCGCTAATCTGAAACTGGAGGAGAAACTTTAGCTATACCCTTAAGTAACAATTTGATAGATGGGTTGGAGAAAAAATTGTTAGAGTTATCTGTACATAATCTAGATTCTAAATTATATTGTCATCCCTTTGCAGGACCTACAATCAGCGCCTGAAAACGTGATAATGCTTCGCAATGAAGCAACAGCTTTGCACGCATGCAACCAGCCAGCAGCTTTCGGAATTGAAGAAAAGCTTTGCACGCAAGGGAGAGTTCTTAGTTTTTACCATTATTAGTGTATTAGAATGATGTGGCTTGCTCTGAACCTGTGCAGTGTGTTGTTTTGCTCCCGGAGGCCTGTGTCTGCGAGGAGGATGGCAAGACACATCAAAGATAACCTGCTGAAACTGAGTAGCTGATGTGTGTTTGTGTAACTTCTACCTCCAGGTGCAGCTATGTTTTTGTGTTCTTTCTCCTTCCTTCAGAGCTGCATATGATAGTAACTAGGGCATTCCCAGAGCTCATTAAAAAGCTTGGGACCCGAAGGGGGGTCAGAGGCGGCTGGAGCAGGCACCTCCTTCTGTCTCTCCTTGCAAGTAAAAAGAGCCTAACTGTCTCTGTCTCGTTTGTTTTGCAGAAATGTTTCAGGTTATTTGAACCTAACAAAAAGCTTGGTAATTTAGGTCAGAGCATCTAGCTACAAACTGCACACCAGCTCACGTGCTGCAGATAACTGTCACCTTGTGATTTTTAATTTCTTTGCAATGGCAAATGAAGGCACAAATAGAAAGAAAAATCATAATAGGAGATGTGGAAAGAAAAACAAAAGGCAAATGATTTCCAGGCATATTCATTTGACTTTAAAGTCGAGTGAGCTAGACCTTTATGCATTTAAAGTTAAGATTTTATACTCAGGACTGTGATGTGCTGAAAGAAGGAAATTATGGGTGAAAGAAAGCCAAGTAATCTGCTGAAAGAATGGTGTAATATCAATGAATCAGAGCGACCTTTGATCATAATGTGAACTGCTGCTTCACTGTTGCTGAAACTGATTTGTGTGCCCATTTGTTTCTACAAAGATGGCATGCCAACACTACGGGATAGATTTAAAAGAGCAGAACATAAACCAACACATTTGAATTTGGCAGACCAATTTTCAGCCAAACTATTCTTCGTGATAAAAACCACAAATACCAACAGAGGGAGAAGCAACAGAGCAAAACGCAGAGCCAGAAAAAAACACAACACCACAGAAGAACAGCACACCATCCAACTGCTCAACAACTTTGACCAGAAAGCCAGATCACAACGGCAACTGGCATCCAGGAAAACCAAGTCCAACTAGGAACCGAGGAGGCTAACTCCAATAGACAGGAAATGGAAGAATGACGCGGAGGAACAACTCACAAAGCAAAATATAGATGACCCAGCAGCTGGCGCTCTGAAAAGGAAGGGGAAGCAAGGAACCCCTTGGTATCTAGATATGATCAAGAACTTCTTGATATCACAATTTATTTCTCATCTCCAGTGCTTTAAGTGGCCAACAAGAAGTGACGGAACTCTGTTATGGAAGTCGAAATATAAAATGCAGAGAATCTTGAATGTAAAATGGGATCAATAAAAAAACTTCATTTTTTTCTGTGTCAAAATATGAAATAAGAAAGAGGGAGTTCAGGTCAAGTCTATAAATAAATGTAGTCACACATTGACTGAGTACATAAAATTATTTTAAATGAGATTACAATTACAACGTTACATCACATCATTACGCTGCACGTACTGCTGTGACCTCATCCTAAAAGCTAGCTTGTAGCTTTTAGCTTGTAGTTCAACAACGAGACACAGCAACTCATTGAAATGTGGTCGTGTGAATGCAAGCTGGTTAAAACAACTTTTAACGTGATACACATTGTTTCTCACTGTTTTCCCGACAATCTATTTATCATAAACACTTATCATCCTACATTCATAGCCAACGTCTCCCCAGTACTGCAGTTGCTAACATCCTCTGAGTTAAAGCACACACGGCATGGTTCTTGCCAGTAACCGTCTTGTAGTATTTCTCCACTGTGTCAAAGTAACATAAAAATTGTTGTTCCTGTTGTTCAAAACAGTATAACGTTTTTATAAGTTAACCATCCCAACGAGGACTTTAAAGCGCTACACCAACAACTTTCTCTTGTTGTTTTGACCCGTCTCTTATTCCTGACCAATGACTGAATAAATCTTTAGTCACATGGTTTTGTTTAAGAGTTTTGGTCCCGAAACAGAAATCTCCTGTAGAAGCCAGTCTGAATACAGACCAAACTCAATCTTTCTGAAACAAATCTGTTTACTCGAACCGGACTAAACAATGTTGTCCGTCTGAAGACAACCTGAGTTTGAATTATTTGTAAAATCTCAATTATAGCTTCATTTGACATGTGTGGACAAGATGTTAAAGTCTGATATGGATTCGATATGGCTGCTCGCTCAGCCCCCCCACCCCCCCCGCGCCCGCGCAGGCTCTGCCCCCCCTGCTCACCCAGGCTCCGCCACCCCCCCCTCCCCCCAGCACCGCTCGGTGCACGTGCAGCGACACTCTCTCTCCTCTTCTCTTTTTCATGGAGGTTCTCCCATGAATCGAGGATTCACAACTGTGCGATTTTTGCATATGACTTCTGACTAAAAATAAAAAAAATAATAAAATCTATATTTAGAAGTCCCGGTACTGAGTACCGGAGAGTGCCGGCCCACTTAAAGCACTGCTTTATCTCCTTTGTTGAAGTGAACATACCTATAGGCTGGAGCTGAAGCTGAGGTTTCCAGACGATGTCCAGGAGTCTGCGCTGACGACAAAGCTCCTCCTCGTACTGGCCGATGGTTTCTTCACAGTATCTGAAGATTTCCTCAGTAGCAGTCGCTAGTCGCTCGCGGATAAACGTTTTCAGAGAATTAAGTAGTGACATCTTTACTGAAGTTACTCCGATCTTCAGCTCAAACGTCACACAAACGTTGTCCCGTTTACTGCAGCTCAGATCACCTGCTAGTCTCACAGTCACGTTGTTTTTACGTTTAACACCTCAATCACTACACTTTGGTAATGGCTGAGAGTGCAGACACGAACCAGTACAAAACTTTCTGTCAGAAGACCTCACCAACACTCCAACAAAACACAACCGTTACTGGTGACAAGCTAACCCTTCTCGCGCCTTTTTCTCTTTACTTCCGCTTAACTTCTTCTTCTTTTTCTTTTTTGATTTATGGCCGTTGGGAAACAGCAGAATCCGTGTATCGTTCGTTCATTAATTTTTTCAATTTAAAATCAAATCTTAAAACCAAAAATAAAAAAAAACGACTCGTTTTTTCGTTTTCCAATTTGTGTCTTAAATCGAAAATGGAGCAAACAGAATGAGCGTTCACGTTCGGCGGTAGTTTGCGTGGAGTTTTATTTTGAAAAGTCAATCCACTGCTCGTGCTATCAGTTGTATTTCATCAAAGGGAAAAGATCTTATATTGCAGTTAAAGAAGGAAAACCCCACAATTCTCACTGAAATAACTTGAAACTTACAAAAGTAACAATAAATAAAAAATTATTGAAAATCAAATAATCAAAATCAGCCATCACTTTTGAATTGCTGATTAACATAATTATTTAAAAAAAAACTAATGAAACAGGCCTGGACAAAAATGATGGTACCCATAACTTAATATTTTGTTGCACAACCTTTTGAGGCAATAACTGCAATGAAGCGATTTCTGTATTTGTCAATGAGCGTTCTGCAGCTGTCAACAGGTATTTTGGCCCACTCCTCATGAGCAAACTGCTCCAGTTGTCTCAGGTTTGATGGGTGTCTTCTCCAAATGGCATGTTTCAGCTCCTTCCACAGATGTTTAGAGATGGTCTTATAGCCTTTATCTTTAAGATGTTTATCTATAATGTTTTTTCGGATGTCCTGGGACAATTCTCTCCTTCGCTTTCTGTTGTCCATGTTCAGTGTGGTACACACCTTTTCACCAAACAGCAGAGTGACTACTTGTCTCCCTTTAAATAGGCAGACTGACTGATTATGAGTTTGGTAACACCTGTGATGTCAATTAAAGGACACACCTGAGTTAATCATGTCAGTCTGATCAAATAGTTTTCAATGTTTTATAGAGGTACCATCATTTTTGTCCAGGCCTGTTTCATTAGTTTGTTTTTTTAAATAATTATGTTAATCAGCAATTCAAAAGTGATGGCTGATTTTGATTATTTAATTTTCAATAAATTTTTATTTATTGTTACTTTTGTAAGTTTCAAGTGATTTCAGTGAGAATTGTGGGTTTTTCCTTCTTTAACTGAGGGGTACCAACAATTTTGTCCACGTGTGTAAAAGGAAACCCAGAGACCCAAGAATATGGTAACCAAAAATACTTCCGTCACTTTCCAGGTAAGAATCAGTTTAATGATCTTTTTTTCCTTCACATGTATTTGACAATGTTACTTTGTTAGACGTTTTTCTTTTACAAGTAACTGCTGGCAACTGAAACTCGGGGATGCACAAGAGGAACCGGCAAACGGTTCCTGTTGTCGGTAATAACGTTGTAAAGGGCCTCCACACAATAGCGAGGCATTAAAGTTACATGTTCATCAACTTCATCATGAGGAGAATTAAAATGTCCGATTTTACATGTAGCTATTTCTTGAGTTCATTAAACCCCTTATGTTATTATAAATGACAAAATATTGACTTTAAATACAATATAATACAATAATCAGTTTTGTCTCATCTTTTTTGAACCACACAAGTTAGTAATGTAGCTGCAGCGCCTACAAAGTGTGGAATGTGACCGCGGTCAAGCCAACGGTCATTCGCAGTGTGAGCCGGCAAACGAGTCAAAATGGCGGATTTACTAAGTACTTCACGGTAAATGTCAGTACAGAATCGAGGTCAACCAGAAGGTGGCAGCATGAACTCATCTTTACTTTTGTTGGGTTTCACTAAGACAAATCTTCAAGAGCTGCCTCAGTGCGACGTCTCCAACACATGCTGCTGCAACTTGAAAAATGAAATATTCACATTTGATCCAATTTACCAGTTGCAAAACATGTTATTAACTGTATCTGTTTCTGTGTTGCAGAAACACAGATGCCGCCAACATTTTTTTACTTTTCGAATTGTCAGAATAGTTGAAAGATGAAAAGTGTGTTAACATAAAAATGTGATGTATTGTCTTGCGGACTAGATATATTTGTAAATAAATGGGAATAAAAGTATGTCAGCATGTTATAATCCCTCGGTGGTCAAATAAAAAAAATGACTCCAATTTCGAGTTACATGATTTTTCCAATGTCTCAATAAAGAAAATCAACATAATTACATATAAAATTCTTGTTCTTTTACTTTTTTGCATTTTTAATGCAGTTTTTGGAGGATTGAAGTGCACACTGTGTACATGAAAGCAAACAGGCCCACACACATACATAGGGATCTCCCTGTAAACACCTCGGACATCTCGATCCAGAAAAGTGCAGTAATGGGGACAGCTATGATTCTGAAGAGGACCCTCAAGCTCCCAGACTTCAGGTAGAGGATCCAATCTCGAGAGAAACCCCAACAGAAAAGGGTGAAAGGGATTATATTTTTATAGGTTTAAATAAAGCACTCCATCAAAAAAAATGTAAAAATCATCGTTATAAAGAAAGGATAGTTCCAATTATCCAAAGAATTGAATTTCTTTCATAACCAGTTGCAGTAAGCAACCAACAAAAAATCAATGAAAAATTAAACACATGGACAAATTTACTGCATGAAGTTCAGACAACAATATTATGAAAAAAAATATCTTCCTCTGTCTGTCTTTATCCCTGGCTCAGATAGAAGAAGCTTTATAGCTGGGCTTCCTTCTCTCTTCTCTCCCTTTAATCTCTTCTTTGACTTTCCTTCTCATTCTCACTCTTCTTTCTTCCTTTAGCTTTTTCCTGTTTTGTTGACAGTTGAACTTATCAGCTGCATCTTATAAGGAGCTGAATGCTGCCTGAGTGGCCTATGTGCTTTCTCAACGTAATTATCCATAGGGCTGTCAAATAAAAAAAATAAAAATAAAAAAAAGCGCTCCCATGGTCATTTAAGAAAAATGTAAATATCAACTAAAATGTAAGCACTTCATCCTGTTATTTTTTAAGAGATTTTATTATTGTATTATATTATTTTCCAAACGCGGGCTATATAAAACGCGGTGCTTTGCGTTGTCATGGTAAGAGCACGCGGCGTGCTCAGCTATAGCTCCCTTTTTGAGATAGGTGATCGTCTCGGGAAGTTATTTAAAAAAAATAAATACATGAAAACATCAGTTCAAAGGGAATGTTCACATCTTAGCGCTTGTTTTTGTCCAGACGATGAAGCAAATTGTCATTTAAAAATAAAAAGTCCTAAGTCTAAATACTCCAATTCCTCCGTGGAGTTCCATGTCTTTCCTCTTAGATTCTCTACTCTGTTTCTTTTTTGCTTAATCGTGGTCTTTAAATGATCAAATTAACCCAAACCTCTTATAGGATACTACAAAATCACCATGTGTTTTCTTCTGTCTTGCTGTTGAGACAAACTGTGGAACAAAGTACACCAACGTTTGAATTGGGGAAATAAAAATTTCGTGGTCAATATTTTTGGATTTGCACAGAAAAGTGATCCTACTGTTGATGTGGAATTTGTGTTTGGTTTGTTGGATTGATTGATCCGTAAAATTAAAAAAGAAACAACACTTGCTGGTGTCTTTTAATTTTTAGTAATATTTTACGTGTTGCAGTTTTAACGAGATTCACTATGTCGAAATAATGCAGAACGAAGAATGAAAGGTCCCTCTCTCCCGTCCCCGCACTGAGATGCCGACACTTTACAACAAAAGCAGAATAAAACACTCCCCAAAAGGGGTTTGATGGTTTTATTTTGGATTAATTAGTGGATATACGCTCCTCAAACGTCTAAATTCAGTCTCATGCAACAACCCCCTCCCTTTATTTACTTACAACCTCTCAACAGGTTGATTGACAGAACCCTGGTCGCCAAGTCTCCACATGGTGTGTTCACTGAGCTGCGGATATTAGCAAACCCAAAAGTCACCAAAAAGTGTGTTTTATTTCATAACACAATCAGCAGCAACTTTTGGCAAAGCAATTGGAACAGCAATTTTTGGATAAGAGATTGTTGCAACTTAAATAGATTTATTAGATGTATTCCATTAAATAGATCTACGATTAATTAATCGCACCAAAAATGAATCGCATGACAGCATTCATTATGAAATTTGATCATTTGTGTGGACATTAATCTGGTACATTGCAGTGATGAGGAACTCAAAACCTTTATGGTGTTGAAGTGTATGGAGTTTAAGTGTCTTAAACAAATTCCTAACAAAAAAACAAGAAAAATACAGTAATTTATAAAAATATATCAAAACTATTGGCATGAGGCAAATGGTGGTATGGCTGTGGTGCAGCAGTAGGGTGGTTGTCCTCTGATTGGAAGATTGCAAGTTCAATTCTCACCTTGCCTGCCCCTGTGTCAAGGTGTCCTTGTGCAAGACACTGAACCCCACATTGGATCTGATGGAAGGTGTTCAGCAGCAGAGCCACCATAAGTGTGAATATTATGCTGAAGCCAGAGATGCCTTTCATTCATGGGTAGAAGCAGGAAAACCTAAGGCCTGGTATTTCAACATAAAAAATGAAAAATGCACATCATTAGTAGGCTGTACGTTTTATTTGCAAGAATGAGCAGAACATAAGGATCGACTTGACCACAAAACTTTTAAATAATAACTTACCTGTCTTTTGGAAAGAGGTGAAAAGTTTTTACACTTCTAAGACATCTATACCTGGCACGATTGAAGGCGTCTCAGGTTCAGGTAGCAGAGCTCTGGAGACAGCTGCACTCCGCCCTATTCAGTTTGCATTTGAAATGGGTAAAGGAGAGAGTGATGTAAACATTGGATTAACAAATGTTTGAAGCCATCAAGATGATCATTGATAAATCATGTAGCTTACGTCACATTACCCGTGTGGCAAATGGGAGTTGTCTGAGTAACCTTAGAATATTTCAACACCACTACCTTGGGACCTGAGCCCATGGAAACACTACACCAAGGCATGGAAGCTCTAGCAATGTTTGAGTCAGAGACAGAATTCAGCATAATAATGGAGGACAATGGAGGTTCAGTGTCTTGCCCAAGGACACTTTGGTATGTAGTTTGGTATGAGGTGGAAATCTTTACTGGATTAAGAAGAAGAAGTTTATTTATCAAAGTTTGACAAAACCCTTTTAAGTGTGCATAAGTGCTATATGTATAGCCAAATTAAGACAGAAGCTTCATAATTAACATAAGCGATTACATAAAATCCTGCCATGATGATAGTTAAACATGATTATTTCATAGACTTTAACCTAAAAAAAGTCAAAGCATCTCCTGTGGGAACAACTGTTTGGTTATACATATAACAGACCATTTCTTTTTGAAGCTGCATAGAGATGTTTTACAAGTAGCTCATTGAAAGTTCTGTGGGTATTTACAAAACATGTGATGTAATTCGGGGTTCACATGTTAACACCAAAGGTCTAACATCTTTGATCTTAAAAAAATTAAAATAAAAATCCAAGCTCCAGAGCTTTCGAAGATCTGCTTGTCACGAAAATGGAGGTTTGTTATTACAAGTGTCCTGCAGAGATAAACAAGGTTGAGATGCACCTTAGCAAGAGGTACCCAAAAGTTCAACATTTTAAATCAAAATGGAAGACTGCAGTTGTATTGCTAAAGGCGCCGTGGTGCTGAGAGAGACTGTGCTTTCTTTAAAATGGCACATTCCAACTGAAGCTGCCAGACTAAAAACGTCAACTCAGGTCACCATAGCCAGATCAAACAAAATAGATATGTGAATAATTAATGTTCAGGTTAAAAAAAATATGTAAAGAAGACCACTAATGAGAACATATGTAAATATATACCACGAAATTACACCACCTTGTATTAGGAGTTGGATTTGCCATCTCTGACGTTTTCCCCTGTACACTAGATCATTCAAGGAACTAAGCAGAAAAAAGCCTTTTTTTTTGTTTTAAGCGTGTCCTGTTTAACAGCTGAGCAAGCAGATAAGAGCTGAAGGCCTCTTGTGATTTTACTCTTACAATAGGGGCTTATGGATCTTGGGACAAACGATGCACATATTTTTATAAGTCCCTTTTGTATGAGAGGTTGGGCTTTTTTAAAATTATGATCATGTTTATATGTATTCCTTGTTGGACCTTACGGGAAAAAAAAAACAAAAGGGGAGAGGGACAGTGGTATGCTAGAGATGGAGGTTAAGATGGGGGCAGTCAATAATACAGAGTTATAACATAAGGGTCATAATTAAATTGCATGACTCATTTCTCACACACCCACTCTTTCACACACTAATAGTGTGCACATTGCTCATACATAAATGATAGAAGACTTCTCACAGAGTGCAACGACTGAATTTAACTCATACACACAGACAGTTACATACAAGATGTGCACAACCAACATTAGTGTAGAGGGGTGTAAAAACATAATCCAAGCCCATAATTGTGCAAAAGTGAGTTGGCAGATAGCTTCAATGAATGTGTGCCTCTGAGTGTACCTCGATCACATAGAGTTCTCCAGCAACAGCAGGAGGCCCGGCACTCCACACTCCATAGCCAACGGTAGACAGCTCAGCAGCCCAGCCGATCCAGGCACCCATAATCTGCCGGACAAACAAAGAACCAGGAACAACAATCCTCAAACAGACCAGACCCCCACCAGGGAGACAGAGCCAGAGAACCGGACCCAGAGGTCCCCGAGTGGTGAGTAGGAGGAGCAGAGAGCCCGCAGAGCTGGAAACCTCACCAGGGCAGGGACACGCCTCACCCCAAGGTGCTCCAGGCCCAGACTCAATGCCCCGACCACAGAGACCTACACCAGGGCCCAGATGAGAGGTCCGCCACCGCCCGAGAGTCCTGTGCCACCAACCACCTCCACCCACAGAGGAAGCCCGCAATGCACACTCGGGTAACCTTCCTGTGAGCCCCACCGAGCACAAACCTGGGACCGACCACGTGGAGGAGGAGGGGGACACACGTGGCCAGCAGAGGTCCAGGACAGGGCCAGGGATCGGTGAACCCGAGAATCAGGCACTGGTTGGTGTGAGCAACGATGGAAAAATTGGGGTGCCCGAATATGCCTAAGGAAAGGGTCTCTCCGGGTTCTTGTGGAATGTGTTACCTAGCTGAGATGTTGTGAACTGCCCCGCCGCGTGGAAAAGAGCCACAAGGTCAGGGGCGCAGGAACACCTTTTGGACGCCACCAGTGCCCCACCCAGTATGGGGGCAAGAGAGAGAGAACAACGTGACCACCTACCTTTTGCTGTGTGTGTGTAGAGGTGCAATTAAAACTGGTGGACCGGGGTGATACAGACTCCATTTCTTCGACAGTGGAATCTGAACACCCAAGCGTGTCCACTTCAGGGCCCTACCTGAGTGTGTTTGTGCATGTTGATGTGATCTATAGTGTATGTACTGAGAGCAGGTGCAATTAAAAATGGTGCACAGAGCGATACAGACTCCACCATTTCTTCTACAGCGGAATCTGATCGCCCAAGCGTGTCCACCACAGGGCCCTATGTGTCTACTGCAAATAAGGCCTGTGTTTTTGTGGTGGGGGTGGGGGGTCATTTCTGGTTTAAGTAATGAAATTCATTTATTTCCTCAATTGGTAGTTGTGTTATATTACCCCCCCCACACACACACACATACACACACACACACTGCCATTGACATTTGTGTCTTTCCAGATATTTCATTTATTAATTTTTATTGTATTATAGTTTTTATGTATTTGTTTATTTCCCCCCACCACCACCAACTTCTAGGCTTTTTAGTGAAGTGTTAGGTGTAAAGAGGAAGTGGTCATGCTCCAGCATGGACTGGTGCCGTTGGAACACTGTCTCCCAACCCCCACCCGAGTACGACACCTCAGGTCAGCCGCGCGGTGCACAAGCCCCCCCATCCCCAGCCACCCGAGTCTACACAGCCAGGGAGGAGCCAGGCTAGATACCATCCCCAAGTTGCAGAGCAGAGCCCCAACCCCAAACAACCGGGTCCCCAATGAGAGCTCTAATCTCCAGGCGAATGAACCCAAGCCCAGAGACCCCAAGGTCACAATCTCCACCCCATCCCAGGTAGGAATCCGGATCCGGATGATAAAGCCCCCAGACCTCTGCCCCGGAGCACCCATGGGCCCAGACCCAGACCAGGACACCGTACCCCCCACCACAGGCCCCGTAGAGGAGCAAATAGACCCCCCACCCCCCCACCCTCTCTACTGATGGCGCTCATATCACCAAGCACACAAAGAGAGGAAGAAGCTGTGACAGGGATGTCTAACCAGGTTCACAGCTCTACACACACCTGCTAAAACCCCTGAGACCAATTTGCAGAACCACAGTGCATGCAAAATATTATCCAGGGTATTGCTATTACAAAACCCACGTGTCTGATTCTCTGAGACCCATCTTGAACATCCTTTGCCCTGTGTAGTGAGTTCTATAAAGGGTTTTAAACCAAATCAGCTGGACATTGGGACTTTTGGTGAGTGAAAAGTGTAAAAATACATTAAAAAAAAAAGATCGAGTATTCTGAATTAAGTCTGAATCCAACATCTTGGTTGGCATTGTAACTTGGTTTCCAATGTTACTTATGAATCCACAGATTTTAGACAGAGTTTTGTATGATGTTAAGTTCAAAAATCTGTTCACTGCATTAGTGTCAGATTTGTCTTACTCAGGTTTAACCTTTTATTGATTTCAGAACTGATTTCAGTTGGCACATAATTTAACTGCACTAAATCTGATAGACTGGACGAGTGACACCCAAGTATCGCATATTTCCGTATTTTAATTGTATCTTCAAAGTTGGCTTTACATAGCAATTGAATGTTAAAAGCACTGACTGATTCCAGTTAATTGAGTACTCAGATGGATGAAAATGTTTAAGTTAAATTATAGTATCTGAGTGTTTTCCTGTCCAGAAGCATAAGTGGCATAGAGGACTCAAATGTTATTTTCTAATTCAGACATGGCTGCCTTTTATTTCTTTGTTACTAGACAAGCAATAATTTGACTTCGATTTACTGCTTTTGCCGCTTCCCAAAGAACACATGGTGTAACATCTGTAGTATCAGTTTCTATAAAGATTTCCCATCGTCTTATAAAAAGATTAATTAAATCTTCATCTTAAGCAGAGATGCATTAATCCTCCAGCTTTTAAAGGCTTAATTTGATCATTTCTCATATTATAGCAATGGAAACTGGTACATGATCACTGGTAACTATTGGATGTATCTAAACATGTAGTATCCTTCATAGAGGAGTTACTGACAGCAGATAATCTGAACTGGAGTAGAGTGGTGAACAGGAGAGAAGAAGGTGAAACTTTTGGCGCTTTGGTGACAGGAGCTCAAAGCATCACAGAGACACCGAGTTCTTCCAAAAGTCAATGGAGGCAACAGTGGAAAACATTTCATCAGTTCCCTTGCAATCTTGGATGGAGAACAGCCAATAGGTAAATCTCAGTTACGAATTACTAAGATTTCAGAGTAGATGTGAAATATCAATACCAAAGTCACAACCACGCCACAACTGTCACTGTCCTGCTGCACAGGATGAGGCATGGTTGCTCCCTCCAATTTAGTAATATTCCAGTCATGCATGCCGAAGCTCTTCCTCATTCTGAAGTATTCCCTGGGTAGTAAAGACATTTTATGTTTCATATCTGTTGTTTTAAACAGCGCTCATTTCATCCATCTAAGTTTAACCAACTTGTGACATATGAAACTTACTTCATAACAAAACATTGTTAAAAATGGTACTTACTGCACTTTTTTGGCAGCCTTTTCTGACTCATCAGCTTCAGCTGAATGTTGACCAGGATCCACCAAATGCACAGATCTCATTGCCGGATTGATGTACTGCCAATGGATGTCATTTAAGAATAATTATTATATAACATTACTGTTTAGATTAACTTTGGGAGAGTGGTTTACAAGCAAATTCCAATGATTTCTTTGTATGTTCACAAAAGAAATGGCAGCCTTGTAGTTGTCAAAGTTCACCTGTAAATAAATATGTATTGTGAACTTTTATTTACAAGTACAAAAAAAATGGTCACATCGAAATATGGAACCATGTAAAAATGGTCTATGACTGATGTCATTCAGACGCTGTCTGAATTACGTCTTTATAGTACAGACCTTTGAGAGGTGTAGACAGCTCAACTCTGTTCGTTCACCATACAGTATAATGCCAGCTGTATAATGGTTCAAAATATAGATTGAAGATGTTGTTTTGAACTCATTCGATGGAAGATGTAGCAGTCCCTCAATCACCTGCATAACACATAGCCAACACACGTTAGCATAACAATTTACATGTATAGAATGTTATTACAATTGAGCCAAATGTCATGTTTATCAAGTTATACACCTGAATCCACTAAAGTAAAGCAACTTGACCGAAGTTGTTTTTCTATGTAGACAGAACATTCAAATGGAGACAGGCTGCTAGACCTCAACTACACTTTACTGCTGACTTATCTCATAAAAGGTATACACAATTTGATATCTTCACAGTGACAAGTGACATCCACCAAAACATAGGTAGAAGATTATTACTACACAGAAAGATAAGCACTGAGATGTTTTGAAATGCAATCAGTCAATACCTCTCCTGTAAGCCACTGGTGTGGTTTCAGAGAAAGAATTTCATTGTGGCGAATCAAGATAGTCTTCCCTCTGAATTGAGTTGGGATTACAGCAACCACAACTTCTGTACCCTTCTGCCACAGCGAGGCAAGCTTTTTTTTTAGCACTATGCATTTGCTCATACTGCAGAACAAACTTTCTCCATTCTCCCATCTTTCTTCCCCCCAAACCGCACTCTTTTCAAATCCCACTGGCTCTTCTACATTATTCCCTGAGTCCTGTTGTCACTGGTGTAGTTCTATTAGAGAGTATTAATGTTAGAGCATCATATTTCATATAAATTAGATGTTAATATTAATTATCTGGAGTTCAAAGTGAATTTTGGTAATACTCACTTGCATGTCCTTCTCCGATGCTTTGTTAAATTTGTTTGACAATGACTCATATATGGGACCTTTGCCATGACGGCCAAGATTGCCTACAAAGGCAACTTAGGATATACTATTATTTGGAAAATTATACAATCTGTATAATTTCCCAAATAATAGTATATCATAAGTTGCCTTTTTTACTAAATAACTGACCGACTTTGACTTTTAACAAAGTAAAATAATAGTACATGAACGTTTTGCATTTTTTAACACACAAATATGGAATGACTAACCAACTTTGAATTTGCATTTGCAAAGTCACTTTATTCAGAGTCAAAGTTGGCCACTTATGAGGTTGTTCTGGAAAATAACGGCAACGTCTATGTACTTTGTTTTGAAAACTATACATTAAAAAGAACACAAGTATGTGTGAGGTGATAGTCAGTGACCTATAGAACAAGGAAATATTATTCAAGGCCTGGAATTATGCAGCAAAGTTGCCATGCCAAGTAATAATCTCACATTTGAAAGGTGTTGTGACTTCACTTTGAATGTGACATTTCATAACTGACAAAAAAAAAAAGAAAATGTGTAACTAAAGTACAAAAATCTTTGACAGAGAATAGGTTTTTTAAAATTTGAGTTGTATTTAGGACACATCAGACATTTTCATATGTAAAGAAAAAGGGCTTTCACCGACTTACAGGTTCTGCCATAAACCGTGTAATATGGGAGTACAGCATTTTCAAAGCGCGGCTGGCTTGACCACGGCTGAGCGACCAGCGGCTCACTTGACCACTTCTCACTGAATGTGTGTTGAATCGTCACCATTATTCATTAGGCCAACAGACTATAATTCTGAACAAGTCAGAAGTTAGAAACAAATGTTTAAACGAAGAACAAGCACAAAAAGATAATACAATTCAATGTTAACAACAATGTCTACAGGCAAGGCCTACAAACCTCTATGTTTTCTCCTAAATGAAAGAATGTGTGACCACACAGAAACTATAAATCAAACAAAGGAACTTGTTATTTCTTTCATATAGTGACTATCTTACATGACATTGAAAATAACTACAAACCAATTGAATGATAGCACAATTATTTTTATCACTGAATAAAACATAGATGGCTTGGCGTAAAAAGTATGTTCTACGTGTCCACTGTCAATGAGTCACATTGTGGTTGTTAGATGCCTTTTAACAACGTTTTCAGTGGTGAAGAAGAGAAACAATTTTCAGTTCAATAAAACTTAAAATAATCTGATTTTCTTTATTCATTTGAAATGCTTAGTGATTAAAAGTTTGAATTAATTTGTAGCTTCCATAGCATATTGTGTCGATATTTTTTTAAAATTAAAATTTAAATGATTTAAGAAACATCTATTTATTTCATGATTTAATGCCACATTTCACGATCTGGGTCACACCAATTCATTACGTTATCTGTCAAACTGTCCCATCAAACTCACTGGGCGTGGCTCAGATCATCTGTGCTCCATTTTTCTGGCCTGGTCTAAACCTTATGGAGGCGTTAGTGAGGGGAACTTTTGTGATCTTTTTTAGCGGCATACAGAGAATGTGAAAGCAGGACTCCTCATCTCATAAAACTCGAGAAACTAAAGTTTTTAAGGTTTTGTCTGGCGCCTCACACACATTTCCTTCACCGTCCACATCTGCTGGAATTCCACGGTTCAGCCTACTTCCTCATGGAGGATTGGTGTTCGTCTGGCTCTGAAGCGGGACAATTATCCCTGGCTGCAATGTGCGTTTTTAGGGAGAAACTCTGTGTCGAGGAGCTAACATTGCTACTTTGTAGTGGAGCTCGCGCAGCCTTCTCCGCTGTAGGGAGGCCCCGCTTCTGCAGCGAAGCATGCAATGAGACAATGAGCTCTACAGGCAGAGAGCCCAGGGAGACAGACACTCCGGGAGCAAAGCTGGACTCCTTCCCGAGTGCTGGTCACCAGTCACGTGGAAAGCAGGTGTTGCTACCTGCTGGACCATTCTAAACAGTAGCAGATCGATGGGACTAGGCCAGTGGGCCAGTTCTAGAAAATATTGTGATTTTTAAAGGAACAGGTGTTTTAAAAACATCATCTGTACTCCATTGTTCTTGCGTGGTTTGAATCTCATCATGGCGCAGGACTGCTGATGTCATGAAACTGAGGAATGTATTAAAGTTTTTAAGTTTTGGCTGTCACCTTTTGTGAGGATCGCTTAGTCAAATTTCCTTCTCCATCCACCTCCGTGGCTCCACCGCCACCCACTTCCTTATGGAGGTTCAGGTTTTTCCGGCCCTGAAGCGAGACTTGCCAATTACTCCTAACTGCAGTGTGCAGTTTGTGGTTTTGGAGATAAACTATGGAAATAAATAAGAACCACTCTGATCTGTGAGACTGTGTTATATGACTATAACCCTCCACGCAGGGGGACCTCCCCACTCTGGTCCGGTTTCCCCGCGCAGGTTCTACGCGGCGAACGCGAATCCACAGAGCGGAGATGGTTGATCAGCCCACCAGCATGCTCCGATCTGCTTGGAATGGGCCAGCGGGCGGCGGCAGCTGCTATCTCCGTGACTGGTGACCAGTGCTCGGGAAAGAGTCCCGGTTTGCTCCCTGAGTGTCTCCCTGGGCTCTCTGCATGTAGTGCATGCTCTGCGGCAGAAGCATAGCCTCCCTACAGCGGAGCAGGCTGCGGGAGTTCCACACCCAGAAAGTGAAGAGAGACCCAGGTAGCTCCTTGGCACGGGCTGTGTCCAAATTCATTCACTATTCACAATATAGTGCACTATATAGTGCAGGGGTCTCAAACTTGCGGCACATGGCCCTCAAGATGATATGTTATGGCCCACGCCTTAATATGTAATATTAATGACAGAGACCAGTTTTGTATGAATGGCCTTTAACAGTGTTGTGTGCGGAGCTGACGAACCGACCATCGTGGTGGGGTATTTGGCAGTTTCGGGGCGTGTTATTAGCCTGGCTTGAAGCAGGGAAACATTTAGAGCAGGATACCTGACACCCCCAAACCACATTAATGAGTTCCTTACTTTTCTTTTTAGAAAGTGTCTATTTGCAGGTAATTTTCTCCATACGTGCAACCAGTGTTGAATGTATTATCTTTTGGCTGCACAGGCAGCGAGGAAAAGTTGATAGAATTACCCTTACAGTTAATATACCAAAATGCTTTCCCAGCGCGACTGTCTGCAGCCGTCCGCGCTCCTGAAGGATGGTTCAACTGCGGAGAACAAATGCCAGTTTAAGCCCTATTTTTACTTCACTGGTTTTGATTGGACTGTCCTCTGTAACTGTGATGAACTTCTGAGTGATGTTTACATTTTTCAAGCGACACATCAACTCTGGTGTTTATTTATATATTTATTTTTAAACTTGTCCTGTCCAACAGCTGAGCAAACAGATATGAGCTGAGAGCCTCTTGCATTAGACAGATTTTACTCTTAACAATCGGGGGTTATAAATTATTGGGAACACAAAATGTATGTTGGTATAAGCCCCTTTTGTAATTTAAACGAAACTTTATTAATATTAATTTTGTTTGTGTTCTTTTTGTTGGACCGGACGGAAAAAGAAAGGGGGAAAAAGACGGAGGGGAACGGTGGATTATAGATTTTAGAGGATGACGAATGGAAAGGGAAAGTAGGGTTGTAAATCTACAGGCAACAAAATGCTGGAGCTTATAACCATTACAAAAGTGAATGTTGGTCTAAAATAGGCGGGGCCTGTCCACACACTCAGCTGTTACAAAGATACTTGACGGCTCCAAGATTGTTCACAAACTAGTCCACATCCAGTTCACACGCACCCTTGTGCATACCAACCAACACATGTAAAGCATTACATTCTGACAGGCACACTATTTGAAGGTGCAAAGGTGAGCCGACGCCTGTGCTCAGGTGAATGTTATGTTAAGCTAAATGCGAGGAGGAGGTGGGGAATAAAAAGACGAAAAAAGAAAAGAAAAACAAGAAAAAACAAAACAGGATGTGTTTCAGGGACCCAAAAAATGACAAACTCAGGAGTAGAAGTAAACCAGGTTTATTTAAGTCTTTAACTCAGATGTTCTTTCCCAGGCCTTGGAGAGCAACGGCAGATTGAGGTGAGGAGTGAATTGCAGGGAAGAGGAGGAGAGGAGTCCTCTGTACAGCAAGGAAGGCGTAGCTCCCGGTAGAGGGGATAGGAGAAGGTGCGGGGACTTACGAGGCTTTGGAGGAATTTTAACAGGAGAAAGGCAGGGGCATGCAAGCTGAGCTGACGAAGCAGACAGGTGGCAGGCAAGCTGAGCTGACGGAGCAGGCAGGCGGCAGGCAAGCTGAGCTGACGGGGCAGGCAGGCAAGCAAGCCGAGCATGAGCACTGCTGGAGGTTACTCTGGAAGTCAGTAGTGTAACGATTCAGCAGAGTGAGGAAGGACAGAGGGAGAGATATATAGTGGCAGGCAAAGGTGGAGGGAATCAGTTGATTGGCCGCAGGCAGGCTGCTGCTGCTGCCTGAGGGAATCAGCTGATTGGCAGCAGGCAGGCTGCTGCTGCTGCTGTGACACAACGTAAACATGAGAGGGGAGAGAAATAAACTGCTTTGACGAGATGGAGGTGTGGATGATTGATGAGCTGAATTTCCTTTAGTTTAAACCAGTTTAGACGGTTTCATCAGCGCATTATGGAGGTTCTGATTGCAGCATCTGAGGGTCTTCAGCGCAGCCACGGGGTGATCTCGGGTCCTGAAAGAGTCGTCCACCCACGTAGAGTCTATCAACTGAAACTACAGCTCGAGACCCGGTGGTGAG
Source organism: Oryzias celebensis (assembly GCA_014656515.1). NCBI lineage: Eukaryota > Metazoa > Chordata > Actinopteri > Beloniformes > Adrianichthyidae > Oryzias > Oryzias celebensis. Next base: position 17,657,319 of record BNCR01000018.1, on the reverse strand, counting down.
GTGCTTCCTCATCAGCGGAAAAAGGATCTTACTGTGCCGGAGGATCTCCGCCGGGAACTGGTCGTTGATGCTGAAGTGTGTTCCCTTTAGCTCCCAGCCACGGCTCCTCACCAGCTCCTTCTGTTTGAAGTGCTCGAACTTAGCCACTATGCGTCTTGGACGCTGGTTATCAGACCTCCTTCCTCCGAGTCGGTGCACTCTATGGAAGGAGATCTTCTGGACCTCCTCCTTGGGGAGCTTCAGCTGGGCCTCCATGAAGGACTTCACCGTGGCCTCCGGGTCTTCTCCCGCCTCCTCTGGAATTCCAGAGATGACCAGGTTGTCCCTCATGCTCCTCGCCTGAAGATCCAGGAGGGTTTCCGTGATGGAGTGGTTCTCCTCAGAGAGACGAGCGGTGTCGCTGCTCAGAGTCTGGATGGTCTCTCTGAGGGCCTGGTTCTTCACTGCGAGCTCCTGCACCTGCTGCTGAACTCCAAGGACTCTCGCAGGCCTTTGAACTTCTTGTGAAGGATCTCCAGCAAGTTCAGGCGTCTATCAAGGCTGGAGAGCTTCTTATCAATTGATTCCAGGATGTCGTTAATGCCGCTGCCTGGAGAAGAGGCGGCCCTGGGAGAGTCTTCAGGACGGCCGCGTTTGGAGGAAGGAGTGGTGGTGTTGGTCTTATCCATGATGAAGGTATTAAACACGTGGACAAAATTGTTGGTACCCCTCAGTTAAAGAAAGAAAAACCCACAATTCTCACTGAAATCACTTGAAACTTACAAAAGTAACAATAAATTAAAATTTATTGAAAATTAAATAATCAAAATCAGCCATCACTTTTGAATTGCTGATTAACATAATTATAAAAAAAAAAAAAAAACTAATGAAACAGGCCTGGACAAAAATGATGGTACCTCTATAAAACATTGAAAACTATTTGATCAGACTGACATGATTAACTCAGGTGTGTCCTTTAATTGACATCACAGGTGTTACCAAACTCATAATCAGTCAGTCTGCCTATTTAAAGGGAGACAAGTAGTCACTCTGCTGTTTGGTGAAAAGGTGTGTACCACACTGAACATGGACAACAGAAAGCCAAGGAGAGAATTGTCCCAGGACATTCGACAAAAAATGATAGATAAACATCTTAAAGGTAAAGGCTAAAAGACCATCTCTAAACAGCTTGAACTTCCTGTGACAACAGTGGCTCATATTATTCAGAAATTCAAGACCCACGGGACAGTAGCCAACCTCTCTGGACGTGGCCGCAAGAGGAAAATTGATGACAAATTGAAGAGACGGATCGTTCGAATTGTATCCAAAGAGCCCAGAACAACCTCCAAAGAAATTAAAGGTGATCTCCAAGGCCAAGGTACATCAGTGTCAGATCGCACCATTCGTCGTTGTTTGAGCCAAAGTGGACTTCATGGGAGACGACCAAGGAGGACACCACTGCTGAAAAACAATCCTAAAAAAGCCAGACTGGAATTTGCAAAAATGCATGTTGACAAGCCCCAAAGCTTCTGGGAGAATGTCCTTTGGACAGATGAGACCAAACTGGAGCTTTTTGGTAAGGCACATCAACTCTATGTTCATAGACTCAAAAACCAAGCATACGAAGAAAAGAACACTGTCCCTACGGTGAAACATGGAGGAGGCTCAGTCATGTTTTGGGGCTGCTTTGCTGCATCTGGCACAGGGTGTCTTGAATGTGTGCAAGGTACAATGAAATCTGTAGACTATCAAGGCATTCTGGAGAGAAATGTGCTGCCTTGTGTCAGAAAGCTTGGTCTCAGTCGCAGGTCATGGGTCTTCCAACAGGACAACGATCCAAAACACACAGCCAAAAACACCCAAGAATGGCTGAGAGAAAAGCGTTGGACTATTCTAAAGTGGCCTTCCATGAGCCCAGATCTGAATCCCATTGAACATCTGTGGAAGGAGCTGAAACATGCCATTTGGAGAAGACACCCATCAAACCTGAGACAACTGGAGCAGTTTGCTCATGAGGAGTGGGCCAAAATACCTGTTGACAGCTGCAGAACGCTCATTGACAAATACAGAAATCGCTTCATTGCAGTGATTGCCTCAAAAGGTTGTGCAACAAAATATTAAGTTATGGGTACCATCATTTTTGTCCAGGCCTGTTTCATTCGTTTTTTTTTTTTTAATAATTATGTTAATCAGCAATTCAAAAGTGATGGCTGATTTTGATTATTTAATTTTCAATACATTTACATTTATTGTTACTTTTGTAAGTTTCAAGTGATTTCAGTGAGAATTGTGGGTCTTTCCTTCTTTAACTGAGGGGTACCAACAATTTTGTCCACGTGTGTATAACACTCATCTATGAAGATCTCCAGGTCCTCCAGGCTGTCAAGGACTTAATAATCTTTTGGAGGTTTAATAAATATTGTTATAATTATTACTTATATGGCGTAAAGAGAAAAGCAGGCGGAAATGTTTCTTCAACCACTTTCGCGCCGCCAAGTTGACTCACCACACACGTCTCGTCGACTCACAGCATCTCACGTCTACCCCAACAGAAAAGAGTTTTAGCAGTTCTTTTGAAAATTGAGATTTCCCAAAACAGTTGCCTGAGCCTCTCAAACCTGAACCCGTGGTTTTGAGACACTAAAACCTGAAAATTAAACTTCCTATTAGTTTCTGGTAATTATATTGTAAATTTTCGTTTTTGAGATTAATGACTGTGAGAAGCCTTACCTGTCTCACTTTGAAGTACTTGGCTTTGTTAAACATGTTTGTAAATGTCTTAGTTATTTAGCCTTTACTTTTGTGCTGTTAAAGTAACAACCTATGTTGTTCATTTTTCCCAGTTAAATGGGGAGGTAATGTGGCATATTGGCTGATTATTGTTCATAACTCCAAATTTCAATGATAGTAACATAATGTGAATGTTACATTATTCTAAAGCAAGTCGTCCTCTACCCTGTGGGTTCTGGGTAGATAAAGTACCTGACTCAGGACATCCAACTCCGTAGTCAGCAGAATCATCAGGAAACCATCCACCTCCTCACAATCAAATTATCGTATCACGCGGTCATCCTGGGGCTCCCCTGGCTTGAAAGACATGACCCATATTGTATGCTGGTCTACCAAAGAACTCTCCTTCACTTCTGCTTGCTGTCACCTTCACTGCATCCAAAGTGGTCTTCCCCGGGGGTTCGCCTGTTCGCCTTCCACCACACAACCAGATCACATCCACACAGCTCAGCATGACTGCCTTTGATCAACTTTCTGACTCTCAATACCACGATCTACAGGAGGCCTTCTATAAACAATATCACACATCTTCCACCCTACAGACCATATGACTGTGCTATTGAACTCACTCCAGGGGTTGTACCCCCACAGGCCCGGGTATTTCCACTGTCACAGCCTGAAACCAAGGCCATGCAAAAGTACATCCAAGTAGACCTTCCAACTCTGCTCACATTAGACGAGGAGGAGGCTTACATCGTCAACGAGATCCTGGATTCCCGATGTCGCGGTGGTTGTCTCCAATACTTGGTGGATTGGGAGGGGTATGGACCAGAGGAATCTTCCTGGGTCACTTCTGATGACATTCTCAACCCCCTCCTTGGTCGCAGACTTCCACCAACACCACCCGGACAGACCAGCACCTCGGACTTGTAGAAACCCCCAGCGTTGGACATCCTCTTGTTCCGGAGCCCCTCGCAGGGTGGGGGCTCTGTCAAGAGTCAACCATCTACTTCCCCCTCCAGCCACCAGAGGGGATCCTCTCCTGAATATTCTTCTGGCTTTCTCACTCCAATCCCCAACATGTACTGTATCCAGTCCATGGTCCACCCAGCTGTGTGTCATGATGTCATTACTCACCTCCTATTTAAGTCCTGTTCTGCTACTTAGTCGTTGCATAGTCTTTTATTCACACCCTGTGTTGCAATCTAAGCGGTTTTCATTCCCTTTTGTCATGTTGTGTACGACCTTTTGCCCGTTTACTCGCCCTCTGCCTTGCTCCTATGTTTTACCCAGGCCTGTCTCCTGACTTCACTTTTGCCTTGTCCTTATTATTTTAAACCGCTGCAAATGGACCCACAAGCTTCAGAGGCATTGTTACATAATCTTTTACAAATAAAGAAATTTTAACATGCAGTTGCCATTAAAAAAATAAGAACAACTAAAACTTAAAGCAAATAATATTAACCAACACAAAACAACGTAATCTTCTCCTCCCCTCCTGGCCATGAAAAGTGCAATGAGCTTATTGCTGAGGTATGTTTTCTGCCACTGCTCATGTTAAGTCAGGCCTGATGTCTTTCCACCAGCAGGGGGCAGCATCAGCAGTAACAATATTGGTCTCTTAGCACCAGTAACTCAAAGAACCGATATCATATTAACAAACTCAAACAACAAAAAGGATACATTTGTAGTGTGGAGCATGCATTTTACTGTCCTGGTGGTACTGCAATGGTGGCAGTCACCACAGAAACCCAAATCAATATGTATCAATAAAAGCCCTTCCCCCTCCCTTGGAGCTCTGTGCGTGCCTACTATCGAGCTTATAGCCCCAAAGCAGCATTAGTGGCACAAAAATCACGGCAAGCAATGTTGGATCAATCGAGCTATACAGTTTAGAGCCAGAGGCCAGCTAGGACAAGGAAAATCAATGCGTGCAAGGGGGTGGAATAGCATAAGAGAGACTTTGGCACTCTCAGTTAGTAAATGCATTATTAGTCTGAGTTTTTTCTAGCATCCAGTTTTCTGATCCAACGAAATTTGAATAAAGAAATACTCAGAGGGTTCATGTTCCCTTTATGGTGGAAAACAGTGATACATGATTAATACAAGCATTTTGCTCTTCAGGGTTTTAAAAACCCTTTCATAGCAGTCAGAACATCTCTCCTGTAGCTGCGTTCCAGACCCAGCATAAAGTTCAGGTGGTCGCTGATCTTAAAACCTTGAATCGGCTCCTCCTGCAAGACAGTAAAAAGGAAGTAACCAATAAGTTTGTGTTTTTGGACTGTTAAAATCGTTTGTTTGGGGTCCTCTATTTTTGTAGAGTAACATTTCAATCTTTGAAACTTAACGGTAATTTAGTTTATGTTTTTGGATTGTGGGAGGAAGCCAAAATGCCCATAGAAAACCCATTTAAGTTCAAGGAGAGCGTGCAAGCTCCACACAGAACGCTCACAGTCTGGATTTAAACCAGGGCCTTCCTCCTGTGAGGAAAAAGTGCTAACCACTGACAAACAGGTTGCAGTGGATACAGTTCAATGTTTCACTGGACAGCAGTCCAGAAAGTGTATCGTGTCACATTTCTGTAAAACAACCTTTCAGCCTCAGTACAGTGAGACGTCTGCTGGGCTCCATTTTAACAAGTCCACCAGCTTTTAAAGTTTCAAATTAATTAAATATACCTACAAACGCTTGCTGCTGATCTAAAACCACATCTGTCTGCAACCCCTTTTGTAGGAGAGAAGCGTAAACAGAAAATGGGTGAACAAAAACAACTTTTAGCTGCTCATCTGAGGACAGGAATAATTTAGATCTTTACTTTGTATTAAAGTGAACTTCTTGCAGCAGTATCTGAAGCTATAGCTCATTAGATGAGGTTCTTTTTATAAAGAGAAAACTGATGTTTTATTCACAGAAATTGTCAGCGTGGCTCATATTAGTTATCCACCCATCACTTGTTAGCAGGATCCCTGGTTACTTAAACAGAAGATCTTCTCTACCTGGAGAACGCAACTTCAACTTAGAGAGGGAAATTCTTATTCAAGCTGCCTGACACTTAACTGTGAACCTCCTGTGAATAGTTGTGTTTGACGTAAATAAAAAAAGCCTGTTGAGACTTACGTCGATTAATTTAGACCCAAATGTAAGCAGAGGGTTGTGTCATAATTCTTAGTTATTCCTGGAATTTGACTTTATTCCTATTAGGATTTTAAACCAATTGTGTTTTTTCAAAGCAGGTTATTTTATTTTGAAATTCTAGCTTGTCAATGTTTTTTTATTTTCAGTGGAGGTGAAGCTGCAGCTGACCTTCAGGAAGATCTGCAGCTCCTGGGACTGCGTGCGCTGCAGGATGTCAGGCTGCAGGTGTCGGAATATCGCCAAGCACAGGTACACCTGGTAGTCAGGGCTGAAGAGCACGCAGGTGCAGAGGTAGAGGCAGATTTCACTCCAGTCCAGGTAGTTCCAAAAGCACTGAGTCAGCCAGTGGAGGCACATCTGGAACGGAAACCCGGTTTTCCCTTAGCCTTTTCAGATTAAAAAATGCAAAACATTCAAAAGACAAAAATTCTGTATTGAGAAATGAACATTTGTGCGACTAACAGGAGCATGGACCCTGATAAAGAGCTTCAAAATGAGATTGAAATCAAGTGTGTGTTTGGTGGTTGTTGATGAAACTGGCTGTGAGCTCAAACACGATGCAATATTGTGGGTGTTTTTTTTTCTCTAGTAGCTATACGGTTTGGAATAATTGTAACACGTATGAAGAGCAAAAACACAGCAAGTATAGAAAAGCCCACCAGCAGGCTGTTTGTTTTCCTTTCACTCCTTCAACCACTGTAAACAAAACAATCTATGATGTTACAAAGAATGAGCCGCGTCAAGCAAAATGTGCCTCTGAAATGCCAACATTTTTTGGCTCCATGCTGACAGTCAAGTCAGAGGTGATCTGGATGCCGAGAACGGCGAAGAGCCACAGTTCAGGTTAAATGACTGCAATAAAGGAAGTTTTTAAAGTCATGTGTCCATTTTCAGAAATGTGTCACCAACAAATTGTGATCACTTACATTTGATGTGCAAGTACAAGTTGGAAGTTTATACTATTAGGATCATGTGTTGTTGTTACTATTTATTTGTTATCATTTGAAAATGAATTATATATTAGGTTACATTAGTTGTGTTATATTAGGTTGTGGTAGAGGCAATTTTTGTTTTCAAAGGTTTAAAAAATATTTCTGGAGTAGTTTGCTGACACAACATTTTTTGATTATACTATTAAAAGTAACAATGATTCGTTTTTTTTTGTAATATTTGAGAAGTGCTACACTCTGGTTTATTATTTTGTCATGTTCTTTCACTATTAAGTGATTGCCTGTGTGAGACATGATGTTTGTTTTCTTAATACATATGGTCTTTAATTAGACTTAAAATGGTCTTTAATAGTCTTAAATTTAAATTCAGTGCATTACTATTAACTGATTGAATAAACTGTTTAAACTATTGTATGATAAAGTGCTTTATCAGAAGGTGAAACTGTTAAATACAGGATAAGCGATTATGTTTGGTTGAGGGAAATGTCATGTTCCATAGAAGACAATCAAAGCCAAAATTGTTAAACATTTTTACAGTCCTGGTTACAGCACGAGCATTTTAAACCTTAATCACATGCACAGGTACTGGGGGGGCGATTGACCCATACAGGTGCTGAGGACTTTTGGTATTTCCAGCCCCATGGAGGGTCATAGAGAAGAGCGGCTGCATCTTAAGCCCCGGTCACACAGCGCTGTATGGCGCAATAATGGCGCAATAATGGCCAAAACCTGAGGTCACCCATGAATCAGACGAGGTTGTGCGCGTTGATGACGAGCTGCAGGACACAGGGAAAAATCGAAACTGCGTCAGACGCGGCAAAACTTTGTGAACTGTTCAAAACATCATTCTGCGGGCAACCATGGGTGGCACACCTGTTAAAGACTTGCAACACACAGGAAACACAATCTGTGTTCTGGCAGTGAACAAAACCTGCGGGAGACGCAGAAAGACGCAAAGGTTTAGAGGTCTGTCACGGGCAGAGAACGTGGTCGTCAGTGGTAAGTTTTGGTTCATTTTGGCTTGGCCGTGTGTTCCACGTAGTATGGTCATCGCCGTATGGTCCACTGTTGAAGCACAACCGAAGCACCGTCAAGCACATAGATGTAGATCATTTTTGTCCAGGCCTGTTTCATTAGTTTTTTTTTTTTATAATTATGTTAATCAGCAATTCAAAAGTGATGGCTGATTTTGATTATTAAATTTTCAATAAACTTTTATTTATTGTTACTTTTATAAGTTTCAAGTGATTTCAGTGAGAATTGTGGGTTTTTCCTTCTTTAACTGAGGGGTACCAACAATTTTGTCCACGTGTGTAAGTAAATTGATATAATGTATTGCATTTGTGAATGTTCTTTCACATTTCAGTGTATGAAATGCTATCACAAGCAAAATAACATGAAAAGCTTAGAAAAGGAAGAATGACTAAATAAGGGGAGTTGCAGGGGAGTTGCACCACTGCATGATCAGGTTCCTCTGGGCCTTGGCTAGCCTGACATCTTTGTTGGATCTTGGAACTCTGTCAGGCCTTGTGTCTTCAAGGCTTCTGCCTTCACGCCAAGCACCAAGCACCAGGGCTCCATCTGGACGTTCCCAGTCCACCAGCCTGTTCTGCATCACTGTGTTCTCATCAGGTTGTAAAGGAGTATGCATGCCTTCACCAGCAGCCTGACAGTGTCAGCTTCATGCGTCATTTTAGTCAGAAGGACTCGAAATCTGTTGGCAAGGATACCAAATGAATTTTCTTCTACCCGTCTGGCCTGCGACAGTCGATTGTTAGGTATCCTCTGCCCCCTGGTCTTGTCCCTGTCGGCGTAGGGCTTCAACATGTAGGTCCGGAGTCATCGTCACCCACCAGGAAGTAGGGTAAATCCTGTGTGTCACCTGGCAGAGGATCTGGCTGTGGAAAGCCGGCAAAGTCATTTTTGTGAAGACCCTCCTTGAACTCACTTTTATTTTAGATGTGGGCATCAGAGGAGGACTCCTTTCCACTTACGTCTATCCACAGAAACTTGTTGCCAGAACACACGACTGCTAGGAGAATAAGACTGAAGAAGTCTTTATAGTTGAAGTATTATGACCCAGTGTTGGCAGGAGCTTTACATGGCAAGTCCTGCTCCGAGGCCTCCTACTGCAAGGGCTGCTCCTACTTCTGCCTCCTCTTGGGCCATCTTTTCTTCCAGGTATGTTTGTGTTTCTGCTTGCTCTCTCCTCCTTCCTACAGTTTGTCGATTGCTGCTTTCGCCTCCTGGAGGGTTCTGCTTTCCCCGTTGGCACACGTCAGCCACGACGCTCAGCAGGTCCTCTGCTTTCCCTGGCATCTGCGGTTCCCACTTCCAACGGCGGCCCGCCTGTATGCTCCCAAAGGCTGCGACCGTTGTCCACTGCTATGCTCCCGGATTCTCTTGGTTTCTTTGCGGTTGCCTTCGCCTAATGCAATTGGAGTGTATCAGCTGGTCCCTCTTTCATTGCTGTGTTCTGATCTGCTCTGTGCGTTGAGCATGATTGTTGGAATTTGGAGTCTGCTTTTGCATTTTCCTGGGTGATGTCTGCGTTCCTGGCTGCTGAGTGTTGTATGGGCTAGGCTATTTAATTGGGCCTTTTGCTACTCTCTCTTTTCTGCTTTGTGTGGGACTTATTGACGTCTCCACCAGGACGTAGTTTGGAAAAAGCAGCGGATTTTGACTTATCAGCTCCTCACTCTGGCCTTGTTCCCAGCATTAACAGCCTTTATTCGGCGAGCCTTTCTCCCTGCATTATGCCTCGGAGGGAAACGCCATTGGCTGTTACAGCTCGCCGGGGGATGCCTGGCTATTAACGGCAGATGTAATTGTTGCGTTCAAGTTAATTCTCATTTATCCTTCTCAGTGGCCCCTGTTCTGTGCCAGGTGGACTTCCAGTTTTATGTTGCAGCAGAAGTAGCCCATCTCTGTTCAGTTTGTTGTCTAATGCATGTGTTGATTTTGCTCAAACAAATGAAACTTTCCTATGCTTTACACATGTTGGATGATTTCCTTCTGATTGATCCTCCAGTTGGTGGTCCCTTGCTAAGCTGACATTTTTTGGGTGTGCCTTTGTCTGCTGAAATGGGCGTCGTTTTCGATATGGTGAGAGTCTTCCTCCCATCTGTCAAGCTGCAACGCATTTTGGGATGTCATGAAGGAATTACTCACTTATCCTTCCTCTTAGCAGCGTCAGCTGTTGCATTGTCCTCAGTTCCTAATTGATTGGTCTTCTCTGGATGCTGGTTGCTGTGTAATCTGGCTTTCTGATCAAGTTGTTGTGCAACTGGATGGTGTTGTCCTTCTATGATGTGTTTTCTTCTGGCTCTGAGTTTCTTACTGATGCTGCACCCTCTGCCAGTTTTGGGGGGTTTTATCTAGGTAAATGGTTGACTGAATTTTGGCCTGCTCTATTCAATGTGTTAGTCTGTGTTCTGCACTTTTAAATCTATCCTGTAGTAGTGGCATGCCACCTCAATGGCAAGAAATGGGCTTGAAAAAAAATCTGTTTTCAGCAACAGCGAAGCTGCAGTTCACATTACAAATTTCGCTCTAATGTATAGATATTATACCATTCCTGCATCAGAATACTTGCCTGCTCGTTTCAGTTCCACACAAATCTATTGCGCTTCCTATTTTACACTCAATCAAACAATTTATTGTTTATATAGCACTTATAAAAGCTGAAGCAGCCAAAGAGCAGAACATAAAATCTAATATACATAAGATCATTATGCAATAAAAGTAGTAAAAGAAATAATACATTAAAAGAAATAAAACAAAAACAAAAAAAAAAATAAAACAAAACGGCCCACTAAACCTGCTCACTGGAGTTAAAAGCCTGATTAAAAAGATGTGTTTTTAAAAGTGACTTAAAGCCACTGACACATCTGACAGATCTCACTGTAAGGAGGAGCGCATTCCAGTTTAGGAGTAGCTACTGAAAAGGCTCTGTCACCCCGAGTCACAAGCCGAGTCCTGGAAACTATTAAAAGCATTTGATCTTCAGATCTTAGGACTCGACGTGGACGATAAAAATGTAGAAGTTCAGAAAGATATAGAGGTGACAGACCATTCAAACATTGACCTCAAGTCTTTGAAAAGGCATGTTTGGCTCTGTCATTTATCCTCAAAGTGTATTTCTGTTTGGCAATCTATGGCTTTCTGAGATGTGGGGAATTTACCTGTAAATCTGTTTTTGATCTGTTTTTCTTATAACTTGTAACCCACATTTTAAAATCTGTATTTAAAACTCTCAAAGCATGCTTTGTCATACCATAAACCAATTCCAGTTTTTACCTATTAAAGTTCTTGTTCTGTTTCATGCCATGTTATCATAAACGCCTATTCCTCTATCACCTCCATTTTTTCACTTCTGTTAATTCTAGTTTAACTAAATCTTGGTTTGTAAAAACATGATGGTCGTTCCAGCACCAAGAGCCCAAAAATCCAGAAAACTACTCGGCCCACTCTTTTGCATTGACGCTGCTGCTCCAGCAGTCATTCAAGGCATCCCCTCAGCCTCCCTTAAACAACTGGGTCCCTGGTCCTCGGCTGCATGTATATCGTACAGCCATCTAGACTTGTACAATCCTTACAGCTCAAAAAAATCCCTCAAGCCTTAACACTCCTGGCAAGTCACATATAGCTGATGGTAATTATTTCAAATGTAAACTGCAGGGAAGAGTCGGAGGTGCTGGGATCCATATGCATGTTTATTATAAAACGAGGAGAGAAGGAAGGGTCAGGCTGACAGTTGTCGGGCGAAGGTCAGAGCCGGCAGAGGAACGTCAGAGGCAGAGCAGGCGTTGGTCTTGGGCAGATGAAGGTCAGGACCGGCAGAGGTATGTCAAAGGCACAACAGGCGTAGGTCAAGGGCAGTCAAAAACAGGCAGCTGGCAGGAGTAGAATCAACTTACAGACAAGAATGTCAAGAGGAGCGCTCAGGATTGACACTGAGTGTTCAATACTTTGCATAGAACTGAGCAGGAGCTTTGTTTATAAACTGTAGTGGATGTCCGTCTCTCTCTCCCGAGAGGCGTTGTCGGGGTACCTTGGTCTTTTGACAGGTGGCACAGCGGACGGCGAACTGGGCCATGTGTGCCTGTAGGGTGGGCCACCAGAACATGTTGTTCACAAGCATTTGTGTGGCGGAGGTACCTGGGTGCCCGGCGACGGGTGTGTCATGGACCAAGTGTAGCACTTGTTGGCGATGGGACTGTGGCACGTATGTTCTATCCGCTGGACATGACGGAGAAGGCGGATGTTGGGCGTTGAGATCAGTTAGCTCTGTCATGACATCCCACTGGACAGGGGCCAGAATGAGCGAGGGTGACAAAATGGTCTCTGGAACGGAGGGGGTGTCAGCATAAGTGTCGTGGAGTCGAGAGAGGGCATCAGCCTTGCCATTCTTGGACCTGGGGCAGTAGGTGATCTGGACTCGGATTTGGGAGAAGGACAAAGACCAGCGTGCCTTTCTGGGATTGAGCTGCTTGGCAGTATGGATGTTCTCCAAGTTACGGTGGTCAGTCAACACAATGAAAGGTTCAGCAGCCTCGAACCAATGCCTCCACTCATCAAACGCCGCCTTCATCGCCAGCAGCTCCCACGTCATAGTTGCGTTCAGCAGCACTAAGCTTGCGGGAGTAAAAGTAACAAGGATGGGTCTTGCGAGGCTGGCCATGACGTTGAGACAGCACAGCCCCGACGCTGGTTCTGGAAGCATCAACCTCCATGATGAACTGAGTCGAAGGATCTGGGTGACAGAGAATGGGAGCCTGGGAGATTTGAGCTTTAAGCTCCTTGAAGGATCCTAGGGTGGCTTTTTTGTGTCCAACGTAGGTGTTGTGGGCCCCCTTTGACCAAAGGTGTCAGGGGTGCTGTTACATAACTAAACCCTCGGATGAAGTGCTTGTAGAAGTTAGCAAACCCCGTGAACCGTTGGAGCTCCCTGATGGTTGTGGGCTGTGCCCAGTGAAGCACAGCCTTCACGTTCCACTGGTCCATAGCCACCCCCTGGGCATTGATGACCAGGAAGGAGACACAGTTTTGGTGGAACACATACTTCTCCTGCTCGGCATAGAGGTGAGGATCAATGAGGCACTGGAAGACTTTGCAACGCGGGACACTTAAACCAAAAAAAAAACCACGCAAACTATTGATTCTCACGACAGTAACAGCCTGGAGTGCACATGTGCTAATGCTAGCAGCGACCCACCAACTGATGCTAATGGAGACGAGGGAGATGAAGAAGTCAGCTTAAGTACAATACTGACAGAAATATAAAGTTTCCGACAAGACAACAAACAACTGGGAGAAATTAAGCACGAGATTAGCAAGGCAAAGATGAGACTCGACGAGGCGGAGAAACGAATCTTGAGTGCAGAGGAGCGGATGCAATCAATGGAAGAAGTGATGACGGAGCTGGTGAAACTTCAGTCTCAACTAGAGACACAACAATCTGATCAGGAAGGAAGGGCCAGATGGAATAACATCAGGATCTACTTTGTAGCGGAGGGCTTGGAAAAGAATTTCCATCAATGATACACTTTGTCGAAGAGCTGCTCAAACAAAATCTGCCGCTAACAGAAGAAAAAAAACCTCCAGATTGAATGAGTGCACCGAGCCCTGGGTCCGGTACCACGAGAAGGGGCGCCACCGAGATCCATTGTTGTAGCGTTTCATAGTTACAAAATAAAAGAGGAGATTCTACGAACAGCATGGGAGAAGAAAGGATTTGTCTGGAAGAACACGCAAGTAAACTTCGACAATGACTACGCACCAAAAGTGCTTAACAAAAGGAACGAATATGCAGACGCAAAAAAGGTTTTGAAAGAAAATGGGATCTGATTTCAGACCCCTTCCCCGCCAAACTTCGAGTTTTCTACCCGGACAGAATGCGCGTATACAACTCAGCTGAAGAAGCAACGAGCGACATGGCAGAGAAAGGGCTGCAGGTGACCGTGATCAAACCAGCAGAGACACTGATAGAGCAGATCAGGAGGCTGTCCTGGACGGTCAGCGGAGGACGAGGACAGGAGGACTAACATACAAGGAAAGGCTTCAGAAGTTCAGACGGGGGCCACAACAGAAATATATGAATTAAGACTAAAAACAGTGACCACATCAGTCCTGATGAGGGCACATGTTACATTTGGCCAAGATAGGTAAATACTTGCTGATTTGGTTTATTCAAGACTTATGAACCCTTTCTTGAATTCTATTGACTTAAAAGTGAGTTTTATTATTTAGTTTAAATTTGAATAACGGTTTTTATATTTATACAATTTTCTATTTTCATTGTTAGAAAAAGCCGCAGTAACAATTAAGTCGGGGGGCTTAACATTAAGCTGACTGTACACCATCAAAGACAAATACTTTTGTCTGAGGGCCCTCTCCTTAAAGAGAGGTTATCTCTCGGGATGGCTACACTACAACAGCAACAGGGTTCCACAAGGTACCCCGCCTTTGGAAGTTCAGATAATCATTGGTACTAGTTAAAAGTAATGACTTTAACTAGTTATTTTGTTTGTTTTTTGTTCGCTGCAGTTCAGAGCAGCCTGGGAGCTGACATACCAACATTATCCACAAAAATCCAGATAAAACATCACAAAAGTAATGGTGGATAGTACCATTAGAATAATTTATTATAACGTAAATGGTATACTGAATCCTATTAAGAGAAGTAAGATATTTTCTAAATTAAAAAGGGAACGGGCACAAGTAATATTCCTAAAGAAACACATTTGACAGAAACTGAACATGTAAAACATGGGGTTTTAAACAGATTTTCTATATGTCCTACAAGTCAGGACATTGAAGGGGATCGGCTATTCTAATATCAAACCAGGTCCAATATGAACATATTTCAGAATCCAAAGACAAAGAAGGTCGATATGTAACGATCATAGGAAGGATTGACGGGTTCTTGGTAACATTATTCAATATATATGCCCTCCAGGAAGCGACTGGGAATAAAAAAAAAAAAAGTATTCCATATTATAGCCACAGAATCACATGGGATATTTATAAGTGGAGGTGATATGAATATAAGATTGACAAAGATGGACACATCTGGTTCTAGTCTATGTCACAAAAAACCTTTAGTTAACAAAATTAACTCAGTTATTTAAGAAATGGGTATTACTGATGTTTGGAGGGAACTGAACCCAACTAGTCGAAATTACACGTATTATTCAGCACCACAATCTTCCTACTCCAGAATAGATTATTTCTTCGTGTTCAAAAAAGATCGGTATGGAATCCAGTCATGTGACATAGGAACCAAAGATATATCTGATCATGCACCAGTAAAAATGCTAAGAAATATCAACGACAAGCCAAAATCTACAATGTGGAAATTGAACTTAAATGTACTAAATCATGCTCAAGTAAAAGAAGAATTAGGTAAAGAAACAGAAATGTATTTTGAAGAAAATGAAAATGGGGAAGTTTCCCCATCTATGGTATGGGATGCATACAAAGCAGTACTGAGAGGAAAAGTAATCTTGTTCTCCTCATCATTAAAGAAGCGTAAACAAGAAAAACTTAATCAATTAAACAACAGGAACAAAATAAAACTTTGGTGGCAGAAATAACGGAGAACGAGGTGAAGGCTGCGATATCCAGGCTTAAACCACAGAAGAGTCCGGGCCCGGATGGCTTCCTGGCCGAAGGGTACAAATGTTTTAGGACCCAGCTAACCCCAAAAATATGTCACATATTTAACTTGGTATTACAAAAGGGAACAATCCCCCCCTCGTGGAGGGATGCTATAATTTCAGTGATTACCAAAAGTAAATTAGACTGTAAACAATATCGACCAATATCAGTGTTAAATACAGGAAGCAATTAATATCAAACTAATAAATGGTGATTCTTCTTATTGGTTAAAGGTATTTTTTTGCATATTTCATTACAACTACCACAGGAACTCCACAGAGGTCTGCTGCTAATGTTACCTGTGAAGGTGTAAATCCAGACATCCTGAAGGCAGAATGGACCAGAGGAAGTTCAACCTTTAGCAGCATCTCCACATAGTGGGCTGTACACCAGTAGACTGGAGGGATTCCTGATTCAGCTACCTCTTGAGGTAAATGGTCCTGCAAAAATAAAACAAAAAACTTGATCAACTTTATTCACAATAAATGCAGCATTCAAACAGAGATAAATGTGGGAGTTCAAGTTGAAACTGAAAATAAAGAATAAGGTCCCTGTTTGTATTAGTTTTTGATACCTCAGTTTTAGAAACGTCATCTAGCTTTCTTTTTGCTTTATTCTCTTTGGTTCTGTTCAATTTTCTTATAAAATATTAACTTTCCAAAGAATTCTTTGTGGGTTTTATAGGACTCCATTTTATCAATACATTTCAGTCATTAAACTCACTTTCATTAAACTGTCTCTTGGCTTAGTTTTTCCTGCAGTTAAACTTTTGCTTTGTCCATCAAATATATTTCAAAGTTCCAGTAGAGTAACTGTGATCTTTAGATGGGGCTCTAATAGAGACTAAGGTTTAAGAAAACAAACCATCAGTGTTGTGCGATGAATTATACGCTCTGAAGTCAGAAGTAATCCAAGTATGGAGAGGAATGATTTCTAGCTGAACAGATGAAATGATGAAGCTACGAGCTTTTTTAGGTCCACTGCAAGACAGATCTTAGCTAAAAATCATCAGTGATTTTTAAAAAATAAATTAATACAAAAAATGCCAGTTTTTATTGAATTATGTAACATTGAGTTAAAGCTAATATTTTATTAAATTAGACCTAAATAAATTCCATAAGTTCACAAATTCAATGTGCTTTCTATCCTTTTTTAAGTCTAAAACAGGTGTTTTTAAACGTGCTCCAATCACTGCAGTGATCACTGCAAGATAGTTCTGTTAAGAAACCAAAGATGTATTGTTATGAATCATCTAAGTTTTCATCATCAGAATTCAGTGGATTTATAAATAGTCTTTGTAAAATGTTCACATGTATGAGGTTTTTACTTCAGGAAATGGGTGACATCATATTCAACATTTAAAAAATGGAGAGCATGTGACCGAATTGTGTTAAAAACAAGGGAATTTTATAATCTTTTAGGGGTTGGGGAGTCTTTATTGAAAAGCAGTGTCTGCGCTCAAACCAAACTCCTGCACTGCATGCGTTACTCACACAAACGTGTATCCTCGCAGGCCAGATGAACGCAGATGCAAGAAGGGAGGAGAGACGGAGCAACAAACCCAAAGAGCGCTCCATATCTCCGCCCATAATGAGGAAGACTGTGGACGCCAGCCAGTCGTAACCTGGGTAACTCTCCTGCTGGGTTACTGAAGTGCAGAGTTAAAGAACCTGAAGAATGGCACATTGGGTGGGACCGAGTACATTTTGAGTCACACCAGGAGGACCAGTTTACTGAGTCCCCAGACCTCCTGATCATTTTGATGTGGCTCACCTATGAGGTGTATTGTCACTACAAAGGAGAAGTGCTCACTATCACAAATTTAGACAGTTTTGTGAACAATATTTCCGTGAAATAGTTACTTTGTGTTTGTAGAAAATGTTTCAAATGTTGGAGTTAATCTCATGACATATAGAAGCAAAATAAAAGTGCTGCGTTTCTATTTTTGTTCAGTGTAAGGATTACTGAATTTTGAGAAAATAAAATGATTTTTAGTGTACCTGATAGTTTAGGTTTAAGAACACAATTCATTAAATTCAATTAAGCAAAAGCTCATTGGGACTGAACATTGAAAGCAGAACATTGATTTTATCTGTCACATTAATCTGGTAAAGTTTTGGGGGGCTAAACTGTTGTAGTACAACAGTTACCATTTAAAAAGTAAAATATTACCAACATTTGCTTTAGCAGTGTCTTACACTGTCTTACAGACTTTGTTTCAGCAAAAAGTAATACTACCTAATAAGTCACTCCCAACCCTGATCAAATGAGAGGCAGCAGCAGTTTGTCTGACGGATACGAAGTCCTGAAGACACGTTCCTACGTTGTTTGGACAAGAAGCTCTTGATTTGCTTCAGTAGCAGAATCAGAAGATTTCTGGCTTCTCCTCCAAGTAACTTAAGGTAGCTGCCATATCTGCAAGTAAAAGAGGAAACTTACATTCTTCTTGAATAGAAGCCTGCTAAATTCAGCTTATTCCTCCATTCTGTTTCTATTCATCAGTCTTTTACATTTCTACTTACGAACTCAATCACTAATTCATAATGAAGTGAGACAAATGATCCACTTTGTGTAGGTTTTAAAAACTGCTCCAATGTGTATTTTTCATTCCCTTCATTCTGGTAGACTGCACTCTGTCTATATAATCTAACAAAAATATAGAGATTTAACAACTTTTCCAAGGACACATGCTAGTAGTGCTAAAATGAAGCTCTTTAAAAAGAGATTCTTACAAAGATGCTTCAAAAGTAAAAAAAAAAAAAAAAAAACTCCTTGGAGGAAATGTACAAAAAGCAGCAAGAAGTCAGCTGTAGATATTCAACACAAACTATGATGAAACAGGTTTGAAGCTCTTCATTTTCTTGTTGTGGTTTCAGGAACCATGATACCTTGTACTGCTGTACACGTACATGAAATTTTGTTTACATACAATTTAGTATGAATTAGTTGGAGTACATCCTTGTGTTTTTTTTTCTTTTCCTCGTCTTCTGTTTTTGACACAGAATGACTCAAACCTTTAGAAAACTCCAGAACCTGGACTTAATGACCAAAAAGAAATTGTTTTGCACACCTGACACAGATGTCAACTCCAAGCTGTTCCACCGAGGACAATTCTTCACTCCTTATATCTTTTACTGCAGCTGTAAAACAGGCATATTAAAAGAAAAATGTGAGAACGAAACCAGAATATGAAGTGCACAACAGAAGCATGAAACACAAAGCACTTCTAGTTTATCATCGATAGGTGTGCATCTTTCTCTACCAGGTATGGAGAAATATGGAAGTTTTTTGTTCCATCAGATTCTGAATTTTTAAATCTTTGAATTTTCTTTCTGAATTTTTTTTTATTTCAGTGTTATTGATTTCGAGACTCGACATTTCGATGGAAAAAAATTCCATGGAAAACTGCGCATTTGCTGTCTCACTAGAATAAGTAGTCGATCTAAAAACACATCGATGATCCAGCCAACCAAATCATGACTCCGACGTGATGTCAGCTTTTGCTTCATTTGTTTGAGCCTAAAAAAGCCGAAAACCCGCCGGTGGTTCATCACTGAGTAATTAATTCTTTATATCTACATAGTATCTTATCGTTGACATTGAACACCAAAACATGCAACTTTTGT
The DNA here is from genome assembly GCA_014656515.1 of Oryzias celebensis. Taxonomy (NCBI): domain Eukaryota; kingdom Metazoa; phylum Chordata; class Actinopteri; order Beloniformes; family Adrianichthyidae; genus Oryzias; species Oryzias celebensis. The sequence goes on along the minus strand of BNCR01000018.1, from coordinate 17,638,238 downwards.
TGTGATTTCATTGTTTATTTTCTCCGTGGCGTTCAACCAATACAACTTTGTTAGCTTTCCTGCTAACATGATGCGAGCGAACACAGAGAGCCAGATATCAACTATCTTCTTATATTACGCATTAATGGTAGGGATGATTGTAAGCTGGTACGGTCCGGTAACATTATAAGATCTGGTGAAAATATTTATATATTAAATATTTAATATCTTCGAAAATATTTTTTAATCTGGCAGCTTAAACAGCTCCACACATCTCAGACTTAACAGCGTCACTTTTGGGATCCAGTGGTTAGTTAGCTTGCCTTTTGACTCAACCAAGCAAACCACCACATCCTGTAGATCTCATTGTAGGCACAAGAAAGTGTTCACTACCATCTGAGAATGTGTTGCCACAAGATCCACCGGTAGGGTCTTTCTTCATCGAAGCATTTAGGAACCTTATTTTGCTCAGAGATGCATAATCCTCCAAGAGGGCACCTTCCTTAAGTCCATCTGATAATGCAGTATCCCAGGTACATTCTACTAATCGCTGGTTTGCTTTTACCTTCCGGAAGACCTTTCACACCGTAACGGTCCCCTTCAGTTTCACAGGTGTAACTAAGACAAGATGATCATTAAACCCAGAGACCTGACTCAAGAGTTCCCTTTAGGTAAGTGGATTAGAGGTTTGCAGCCTAATTTCCTCAACAGGTCTTCTCCCACGCTCATTTTCTTCTTCCTTTTCAACAAGTTCATCCCCACCATCATGTGCAGCATATCCTGCCCCGGGATGTAACCAAGACCCAAAGCTTTATTATGACCCTGGGTACGTTTGTTTGGCAAAACCATGGATGTGAGTTTGTTCCTCCCTTCAGACTCTGCTTGTCTTGGCCTGAATGTACCTATGGTTTTAGGTGAAATCCTCCAGCCTTCAAGATTTCTTCAACTAAAGCAGTTATCTCCCTTAGCTTACCCAAGTCAATATGTCAGTATGTCATCTACATACATATCTTCCAAAACGTGTTTCTCTTCTATGAGTTGGGAAAACATTGGTAAGTTTGTCATTTCCCACATTGTGAGTTGCAGAATGCATCCAGCTGGTTTATCACTCATGTTAACTCATGTTACTGCATACTCATTTATGTGCTTGTCTTCTGTCTCTTGCCACAGGAATCAATGCAGGTGCATCTCATGATCCTGAGACAGAGTCAAAATTAAGGGACCTATAAAGGCTCCAAATCCAAAGAAAAGGAATTTTCTGTCAGGTATTTATTGGTTCAGGGCTTTACAGGGTTAAAAATCTCACTAATGCTGTTTTTTTATCCATCCATTTTCCAAACCCACTGAATCCCTGTAAGGCTCCAGTAAACTAAAGAACATTTTAAAAGTTTTAGGATTATATTACAAATACCCAAACAGTGTCACACGAATGTAATTACAACCGTGACAAACCACGTTTGTCTCAGTTCCACAAATTTGAAGAATAAAACAACAGGACAGTTGGAGGCTGATTCCACTCTCAGCCCAGGTTTGAAAAATGTAAAAAAATGGGCCGGCAGGTGGGTTAAGTGGGGGAGGTCTGGTCTGAATCTGTGATTGACAGTGAGGTTACCTTGAGGTAACTAGATGATCTTGTTATTGTCTCAATGTTACGGCCCAAAACAGGCAAACCTGTCTCAAAGTCTAGGGATGAAAACAAAAGGGACCGCAGCATATGAAACTGGACACAAAGGAATGAGGAACTCAGTTTATTAATTAGGAAGAAGAGCTGTGTCCTGTTAAAAAAAGAACAAAAATGTAATGATTAGTGTGCTGGTTCAAAAACAAAGGGATTGGAACCTTGGCAAAAAATCAAATAAATCAAGGAGACTGCTGACCCAGCCAAGGTGACCATCGGAGTCAGCAGTTCCCTGCTAAGGGCTGCCTACCAAATCAAATAAAAACAAACAAAAAAAAACCTGTTCCTGCTCAGAACTTCTGCTTCTGCTCAGAACTCCTGCTCTAGAACTCCTGCTTCTGTTCAGAACTCCTGCCCAGAACCCCGCTCCTCCTCAGATCCCTGCTCTGGCTCAGAACTCCTGCCCAGAACTCCTGCCCAGAACTCCTGCCCAGAACTCCTGCTTCTGCTCAGAACTCCTGCTCTAGAACTCCTGCTTCTGTTCAGAACTCCTGCCCAGAACCCTGCTCTGGCTCAGAACTCCTGCTTCTGCTCGAAAGTCCTGCCCAGAACCCCACTCCTCCTCAGATCCCTGCTCTGGCTCAGAAGTCCCGCTCCTGCTCAGAACTCCTGCCCAGAACCTTGCTCCTGCCCAGAACCTTGCTCCTGCCCAGAACCCTGCTCTGGCTCAGAAGTCCTGCTCCTGCCTCCTGCCTCCCTGTTTGAGGGCCTTCTCTGCTAAAATAGCCAACAGGTGTCAATCAGGGACATTGGTCCCACCTGCTGGAGGAGCAGAATGGCAGGGAACAGCAGCAGACACAATACTATGAAAGTAAGTAAAAAATGATTAGGTCCAGGAGGCCTGAGCAGGCCGCCTCCTCATCCCCCAGTGACTTTCCATCCACCCGCTCAGGGTCGGTTTAGCAAGACAGCAAGCTCCACCACACATGGGAGCAGAGCGAGCTCCGCGGCCGCTCTTAGCATCGCGAGGCGTGCTCAGTCACCACTCTCGGTTTACGGAGAGATCTCCATCGCCGTTCTCGGGAGCAGAGAGAGCTGATCAAGTAGTGCTGCCACTCTTGGGAGCGTTGCCAGATGGGCAGAGGCATTTACTGGAGCTGCAGAGCATGATGTTGTAAAACATCCTAAATGAAATGGCACTTACACCAGCTGATCAATCATGAAACTTTACTACTTAATTTCAACCACTAGGGGGCAGCACACAGGTGGTTTTTGACAATAATTTCAAGAATTAAACAAGTTTATTTTAAATTGTCAAAAATGAGGTAAGGATCAACAGTCAGCACTTTTTAATCCCCATTTGTACAGTTAAACAGCCTTAAAAAGTTGATTTACTGTGAATTCACCCTTTAACTGACTTTGTTAACTTTGCTGATCCACCCAGTGGTCTTTTGTTGGTTTTGTTTGTAAAAAACGGAACAAAATAATGAGTGCATTTTCTGCTGACCTTTGTACTGATCTGAGGAGAAGAAGCACCCTGTGGCAGAGTTTGATAGATGGACTACGACACTCTCCAGAAGGTCAGCCAGCACTGTAAAGAAATAAAAAGAACAAGTCTAGTTTCAGCCAGATACTGTATTTGCAGGAAGTTCAATATTTAAGTTAATTAAAAAATGAGTCAAGAGTATATTCAGCAACACTGCATTGTAACTGTTCATATGTGGAAATCTGCAGCTGTAAAAACGCAGAGAGCTAGCGTCCACCCTTCAGTACTTTGGAGCTTCAGTACTTAATGAGTAAGCAGTGACTAGTTCTTCATATTTCCGTGACAAAACCACTAGATAACAATGGAAAAGGAAGTGAACATGAAGGTGATCTCAGATAAACCACTTTCTAACCATTTAAGAGCTAAAAACATCCTGTTACAATAGATAACCCAAGCTATAAAATGAGAACATGTTTTTTTTAATCCTAAAAGTATTGTAAAAAGTTACTTATTTTGCACATTTTTCTTGATTCACAGTAAATTCTAATGTAGCTATACTATATGTGAACTACAGCATACATGTATTATCTGCCCTACCTACAGTGGCTTGCAAAACTATTTAATACCTCTTGAACGTCTCCACATTTTCTCACATTATGACCACAAATATAAATACATTTTTTTGGAATTTTATGTGAAAGACCAACACAATTGTGAAGTGGAAAGAAACTTATTCAAGAGTTTATTTTATTTTCACAAATAAAAAACTGTAAAGTGCAGTGTTCAAAAGTATTCAGTCCCCATTTCTCTGAGTGTATCCAATTGCCTTCAGGAGTCACTTGATGATTGGTGACTGATCCAATGTTAACTTAAGAGTCCACCTGTTTGTAATTTAATCTCAGTAAACAAATCCAGCTGTTTTGTGACGTCTCTGTGGTTTGTTAAGAGAATATTGGGGAGAAAACAGCATCATGGAGTGTAAGGAACACACCAGACAGGTCAGGGAGAAAGTTGTGGAGAAATTTAAAGCAGGGTTAGAATATAAAAAGATTTCCAGAGCTTTGAACATCCCACGAACCACTGTTCAGTCCATCATCCACAAATGGAAAGAGTATGACACAACTGTAAACCTACATAGACATGATCATTCACCTAAACTAACAGGCCGAACAAGGAGACACTGATCAGAGATGCAGCCAGGAGGCCATGGAGACTGGGAATGGGAAGATGGAGCCAAATCCAGAGCAAAATTGGAGGAAAACCTGTTGAAGTCTGAACAACACTTGAGACTGGAGCAGAGATTCACCTTCCAACAGGACAACCACCCTAAACATAAAGCCAAAGCTACAATGGAATGGTTTAAAATGAAGCGTATTCATGTGTTAGAATGGTCCAGTCAAAGTCCAGAATCTGTGGAAAGATCTGAGAACTGCTGTTCACAAACACTCTCCATCTAATCTGAATCAGCTTGAATTGTTTTGTAAAGAAGAATGGGCAAAGATTTCAGTCTCTAGATGTTCAAAGCTGGTAGAGACAAACCCTAAAAGATTAGCAGCTGGAATTGCAGTAAAAGGGGATTCCACAAAGTATTGACTCAGGGGGGCTGAATACTTTTGCACACTGCACTTTTCAGTTTTTTATTTGTTAAAAAAAAGAACTATTGTATAATGATCTTTCCACTTCACAATTTCAAAGCTTTGTGTTGATCTTTCACACAAAATTCCAGTTGTGTTGGTGGTCATAATGTGAGAAAATGTGGAAAAGTTAAAGGGGTTTGAATACTTTTGCAAGCTACTGTAACAAAATTGGAAAAAAAAAGAGCTATAAGAATCACAGAAGTTACACAGTGTCAATAAGATACCAAAAAAAATATTTAATACACTTTGTATCAAAAAACAATATACAAAGAAAATGTTAAAACAAAAGATAGAACATGTGAGACTTTTACTTCAGAGTTGCTTCTGGTTTCTACTGAATTGACTAACAGTCAAATGATATGTCAAATGATAGAAAGGATACCTCCTACCATTAACACCCTATTACTATGGAAAGAGTATTAAGGGTTACCGTTCCCAGTGAGGTTGTGGGGTTCGGATGTCATGGTTTTGCAGAACACTTTCTGGCACTTTTTCAACCAGCTCTCTTCATTCTCTGAGTCTTTGGATGAACTCAGAATATTTTTTATGTCACAACCTATTCAAAGACATCAAAAACTCACAGTCAAAAACCAAGAATGAACCAAAGTGACAATTTTACTGGCATTCTAACTTTGTGAGGTGTGGGGAATCTCTGGCAGGTCCAAGGTGTAGAAGTTGGGCACAGGGTAGGCTAAGACCATGGGCCAGGGGTATGGCTGCTCTCCCTAGACAGAGCAAAGACAAGTCCTCAACTAACTGACTAACAGGGAAAAAAAGTTTGTCCAATCAGATAGACTTTTTTAAACCACCAAAACAACAATTCCCAGAGATCCACCCCTTCATATTTGGATTCATTGAAAAGCCCCGAAATGTTCTCTGTAGATACTAAAAAGAGATAATTCAGTATTATGCAGTGGTGGTAAGATATTTAGGTTTAGAAATGTCTACAGAAATGTATAGAGAGAACCCATTACAGTCCTAGAAGTCAGAAGGATTTAAGAAACATAACTACATTAAAATAGTATTAAGAATTATGAAAAATTATTAAGATAGCCCCTATCCTAAGCAACATTTTCTTTGTTCAGTTTCTTTATGTACTCCTATTCAAGTCCAAAGTCTCTGCATTTAATTTCTAGTCAAGTCTCAAGCTACAGTACGTTCACATCACCCTTGGCAACCACTTCCAATGAAAATACTTTGTAAACATGTATATAAGGGTTTTGAGCTTCCACATTCAAAACTCTCGTAGTCACGTGTTTATGAGACAGTTTTCAGACTCTACTTCCAAAATGCGAAGCCATCAAACATGTTGAAATTTAAACCAGGTTGAACTTTTACCAATCAGGGATGCGGATGGATGAAAAGCGCCAAATGTTAGAGAATTAAGAGGAGAAAACAGGAGAAATTAATTGTGGTTTGTGCCCGACCGGAATTATATGACATGAAGTCTTTCATGTATCAGAAAAGAGCTGTAAAGAAAAAGCCTGAAGAAAGATTCACGCATGTCCGCGTATATGTGGGGATCGGTCAAAGTACAGACATGTACCCATAGCTGCAGTCACGGTGCTTTCTAAACTGGCTCAAAGGTGAGATGAAAAAAGATGCTGTTCTGCATGGAGAGCTGTCATCTCAACAGAGCAGCAGGTGAGCGGCAGAGCAGAGATTCAACCTGTGAACTGATGTGTCTGTAACAAATGAAACGACTCTAAAACCTCTCTTTGGTGTGAAAGACAAGACTCCGCTCCTTCCTGGGACTTGAAGCCAAATTTTTCTATATTAATTCACCCTTTCTTTCTTTATCTGATCAATATGAGTTTGCGTTCAATGCGCTCTACGGGGGGTGGTGAATGTGTGTGTGGGGGGTGCATAGTTTAGTAGACCTGCAACCGTGCAGAACTGTGCACAAAAGGGAGATGTGTAGAGAAAGAGAATGAAAGAGACTGATGCATTGGGTGCAACTCATTGTCATGGAATACAGAAAGTTGTCCAGAATGAACATGGAGGCATTTAAGAGTTCTTTGTGATTTGATAGAGATGAATATGATATAATAGTATTTTCCACATCTGACTTTGAGCTGTAGCACAGACCACATATGTTGTAACAGTAACTTCTTTTGTGTCATTTTTCACACTGTAGTCTGAATTCAAATGAAGCCAGATTATGTCTTGAAGCATATTCATACCTTACACAAGAATATTGCTTTAAAAATTTAGTTTTTTTATAATTTATTTTTTATTTTATTTATTTATTTTGAACAGATAAGTCCTTTTGAGATTAAAAATCTATTTTTCAAAGGAGCTCTGTTAAATAAAAGGACAAGAGGATCTTGTTTGTACAAACTGTTTTTCCCTTGAGAATTTGTACGAGTGGAAAAAAGTAAAGTAAAGTAGCAAGTAGAGAATTACTTTTTCAATTGAGTAATGAGTAAAGTAATTTCATTACAATTTTGATCCAGTAACTAAGTAAAGTAATCATTACTTTTTAGAAGTAACTTGTAAACAGTAAAACAATACTAATAAGAAGTCTCTGCTTTCCAGTGTGAACGTTATATGCTAAAAGCGTGTTCAAGACCTCATGTGTAGGCTGTCCTTGAACATATGTCACATTTCCAATGTGAACGTAGCATCAAGCCATTAGTGGTAAATCTCAGTCAAGTCTTTAGTTGCAACTTCGGTTCAAGCCCATCCATCCATTTCCTGAAAGGCTGAATCTCTTTTGGGGAAACAGAATTGTCTATACCAGCTACTGTTGGGTGAAGAGCAACCCACAGACCTATGAGTCACGATGGAGAGTTGACCCGTGGCCACAGATTGCAACTCACAAACCTGTGAGTCAAAACTTGCGGCGGCGTGAGTCGTGACCCGTGGTTGTTTTAGACAGATGAACCAAATATACAGATGCCCACGGATATGCACAAACAAAACTGACCTCCTGAAGGGATCGAAGCGGGAGTCTCCTTTCAGATGGACCTCCTACGACACCAACACGAACCAAGACATGATTCCTCTCCACAGACAGACTGTCTACAACAATAACCCTGAAAAGTCAAGAGAAAAGTCATTCAATTTTTCCTTCATAATGTGACATAGAGGGGAGTCTAGCCCCAAATAGTTGTGAAAGATGAACACTAAGTAGTTATATATTTCACTGAATTTATAAAGAGACCCAAAAAAATCTTAAAGGCAAATGTATTTAAAAAAAATAGAAGAAACATTTATATTACTTAAGGATAGATTTAAAATTTAAATTATGAATGTTTTAGTAGAAAAGGTCAGTCATAAAGGAATTGTTTTAAACTTTAAATCTTTAACTTGCTTTAAGCAAATAATACCTTTTTTTTCAACATTTAGTCATTTGAAAACCTTGAACCGCCACCTTAACGTGGTGGAGGGGTTTGAGGGGGCCATGTGGTTTGGGTGGCAGTTGAAGGCAAGTGTCACTGTGGCCTAGACCCCGGCATGGAACTTGGCTTTTGGGACATGGAACGTCACCTCTCTGGGAGGAAAGGAGCCTGAGCTTGTGCGAGACGTTGAGAGGTACCGGCTAGATATCGTTGGGCTCACCTCTACGCATAGTGTGGGCTCTGAAACTCAGTCTCTTGAGAGGGGTTGGACTCTCTACCATTCTGGAGTTGCACATGGTGAGAGGCGACGGGCTGGGGTGGACTTACTCGTGAGCCCCCAGCTTAGCCGCCAAGTGTTGGAGTTCACCCTGGTGGACGAGAGAGTTGCATCCCTTCGCCTTTGGGTGGGGGACAGGTCTCTGACTGTGGTTTTGGCTTATGGACAGAACAGCAGCTCGGAGTACCCGGCTTTCTTGGTGTCTCTCGAAGAGGTACTGGAAAGCACCCCAACAGGGGACTTCATCGTCCTCCTGGGCGACTTCAATGCCCACGTGGGCAATGACAGTAGCACCTGTAGGGGCGTGATTGGTAGGAACGGCTTCCCTGATCTGAACCAGAGTGATGTTTTGTTGTTGGACTTCTGTGCTCGTCATAGTTTATTCATAACAAACACCATGTTTGAGCACAAGGGTGTCCATCAATACACGTGGCATCAGGACACCCTTGAGAGGAGATCGATGATCGACTTTGTAGTTGTTTCAGCCGACCTTCGGCCGTGTGTCTTGGTCACTCGGGTAAGGAGAGGGGCAGAGCTATCCACTAATCACTACCTGGTGGTGAGTTGGATTTGTTGGCGAGGAAGTAGGCCGGAAAGACTTGGCAGACCCAAAAGTACTATGAAGGTCTGCTGGGAAAATCTGGCTGAGCTCTCCGTTAGGGAAGTCTTGAACTCCCACATCTGGGAGAGCCTCGAACAGGTACGAAGGGAGGCTGGTAACATTGAGTCTTAATGGACCATGTTCTCTGCCTTCATTGTTTCTGCTGCTGTTAAGAGCTGTGGTCGCAAGGTCTCTGGTGCCTGTCGTGGCGGCAACCCTCGAACCCATTGGTGGACACCAAAAGTAAGGGATGCCGTCAAGCTGAAGAAGGGGCCTGGCTGGCTTGTGGGACTCCAAAGCCAACTGACAGGTATTGGCAGAGAGCTGCGGCTCAGGCAGTTGTGAAGGCAAAAACTCAGTCCTGGGAGGAGTTTGGTTATAGTTATAGTAGTTATAGTTAAATAGTTTATTTATTTATGTGACACCTTAAAATGACCTTGGTCACACAAGGCGCCGTACACAATACATTCAATAAAACAAAAACAACACCTAAAATGTTAAAACAATTAAAGATCAAAAATATACACATAGCTGACATAAAAAACACCAGATAAAAACAAAGGTGAGCAATAAAACAGTAAAAACACACCAGCAGAGCAGAGTCTCATGCTGTGTCAAAAGCCTGGTGATAAAAATGGGTTTTAAGAAGTTTTTTAGAAATGGGCAGTGAAGATGCCTGCAGAATGCTCAGTGGTAATTTTAGAGCTTCGGTGCACAGACTGAAAATGCACGTTCCCCTCTGAGCTTCCTTTTAGACCTCGGTACCTCCAGGAGAAGCGGATCAGCAGACCTGAGGCATTGAGTCGGGGTGTAAGGATGGAGAAGCTCAGTGAGGCATGACGGTGCACAATTGTTTAAAGATTTAAAAACATATGAAAGAATCTTAAAATGAACTCTAAAATTCACAAGCAGTCAGTGAAGAGTAGCCAGGATGGGGGTGATGTGGTCCCTCTTACGCGCTCGGACCAGAACCTGATCAGCAGCTTATGGGTCATCTAGTCTTTAATGTCTTGTAGACAAGACAGTAGTGATGTAACGGAGTAACCTTTCTTTATTGGTAGATAAATCTGACTATCATCTGCATAGCAGTGAAAGACAACTCCGTGTTTTCTCAGGATGGAGCCCAGAGGAAGGAGGTATAAAGAACATAAAAGTGGTCCTAAAATAGAGCCCTGTGGAACCCCAAAGAACAGTGGAGCAGTTGAAGGGTAGGACCCAGACATGCTCACACACAGTCCTGTTGGATTAATATGATAAAAGCTAGACAAGTGCAGTACCACAAATCCCAACCAAACCTTTCAACCTGGACAGTAAGAGATTGTCAAATGCTGCGGACAAGTCCAGCAAAAGAAGGACAACATAGTTCCCATTGTCAGTTGTTAAAACCCTTAGCAGTGCAGATTGTGTGCTGTGTAGGGTTTTAAAACCGGACTGCAACCTCTCCAAGACATGGTTCTTTTGGAGGAAGGAGGTCAGTTGTAGGTAAACCACTTTCTCCAAAATTTTTGAGAGAAAGGGTAGAGATGGGCCTAAAGTTGGCTAAATCAGAGTTGTCAAGGTTTGGTCTTTTACTCAGACGTTTAACAACAGCATGTTTGAAACTTGTAGATACCATAACCATAGACTGACTGGTGTTATTAATAGTGAGGATCAGCTGCCCTATGCTGGTGAAAATTTGTTTAAAAAAGCAAGGAGGAACAGCATCCAGAGGAGAGCCTGATGGCTTCATGTGGATGACAATGTCTTATAAAAAAGACAGAGTCACAGGCTCAAATTGGCTCAACTGGAGCACAGCTGAAAGAGGGACAGACTCAAATGGATCAGAGTCGGGTGCTGAAATGACAGCTCTGATGTTTGTAACCTTCTGAATGAAAACATTTAAAAAGTCATTACAAAATTCAGAGGATGCTTCCTAGCAGTAAGACTGTGGGGTGTTTAAAACAGAGGCTACAGTTTTAAAAAGCAAACATGGATTGTGGCTGTTGGTCTCAATTACGTTGGACAAATGTGCTTCTCATGACTTTTTTAAGACAGTCTGATAGTGATGACAGCAGTCCTTTAAAAACTGGAAAGAAACATGCAGTTTATCTTTTTTCCATCTACGTTCAGTTCTATTGCACTCACTCCTTGCTACATGGGTGCTCTCATTAAACCAGGGCTCAGGTTTGGCCCTAGGTCTCATAGTTTTTAAAGGAGCCACTGAGTCTAGAATGTTCAATTCAATTTTATTTATATAGCCCAATATCACAGCTATAGCTGTCTCATTGGACTTACATCGGTATTTCAAAGAACAAAAAGTCAAACATAAAAATGTAAACAATAGCTGGTTGTTAAACAGACTAAGCTGAACAAACATCTCTGCTCTTACACCCTCCTTCTCGGTGAGGAAAAAATTCATTGAAAAAAAAAAAAAAAAAAAAAAAAAAAAACCCTCTCTCTTAGAATGTTGACGCAAGAGGAGTGAAACCAAGAGCAGTTCCTCTGCAGACGAGGGCACACATAGGTGGTCAAAAGCAGCAGTAAACTGGCTGGCAGTGAAAGAGTTAAAACTCGCCAGTGCTGAGCAGGCGCGCCAGACTTAACAGAAGCAAAGGACAAACCAGCATCAAACACAACAGGCAAATGATCTGAAAATGCACAGTCAAATAAGTCCATATTTGAGATACGGAGAAGGACTATCGGTTGGCCTCGAAGAGGTTCTGGCAAACCGTCCGGTGTCTCAGGAGGGGAAAGCAGTTTTCTGCAGGCACCGTTTTCAGTGTAGGTGGAGAGCTCCTAACTTTGTTGGGCGGTGGAAGGATACTTCAAGCATCTCCTCAATCTTGCTAACACGCCTTCTCTTGAGGAAGGAGAGGCTGAGAGCCTTGGAGTGGGCTGTGCATTAACCAAGCTGTGGTCTTTGAGGCAGTCAACAAGCTCCTTGGTGGCAAGGCACAGGGAGTGGACGAGGTCCGCGCTGAGTATCTCAAGTCTCTGGATGCTGTGGGAGTGTCTTGTGTAACACGACTCTGCAGCATCGCGTGGCAGTCGGGAACTGTACCACAGGACTGGCAGACAGGGGTGGTGGTTCCCTTTTCAAGAAGGGGAACCAGAGGGTGAATTCCAAATACCAGGGAATCACACCTCTCAGCCTCCCTGGGAAAGTCTATGCCAGGATACTGGAGAGGAGAGTCCGGCCGATCATCAAACCTCAGCTCCAAGAACAACAATGTGGTTTCCGTCCCGGTCCTGGAACTGTGGATCAGCTCTGCACCCTGTCTAGGGTACTGGAGGGTTCGTGGGAGTTCGCTCATCCTGTCCATATGTGTTTTGTAGATTTGGAGAAGGCATTCGACCGTGTGCCCCGTTGTGTCCTGTGGAGGGTACTTTGGGAGTATGGGGTCTGGGGAGCCTTACTCAGGGCTGTCCGGTCTCTGTATGACCAGAGCAGGATTTTGGTCCGCATAGCCGGCAGTAAGTCAGACCTGTTCCCGGTGCATGTTGGACTCCGGCAGGGCTGCCCTTTGTCACCGGTTCTGTGTCACCGGTTCTGTTCATAGTCTTTATGGACAGAATTTCTAGGCGCAGCCAGGGGCTGGAGGGGGTCTGGTTGGGGAACCAGAGTATTTCCTCTCTGCCCTTTGCAAATGATGTGGTCCTGTTGGCTTCATTGAACCAGGACCTCCAGCATTGGAATGGTTTGCAGCCGAGTGTGAAGCGGCTGGGATGAGGGTCAGAACCGCTAAGTCTGAGGCCATGGTTCTCGACCAGAGAAAGATGGTTTGCCCTCTCTGGGTGAGTGGAGTGCTCCTTCGCCAAGTGGAGGAGTTTAAGTATCTTGGAGTCTTGTTCACGAGTGAGGGAAGATTGGAGTGTGAGATAGACAGGCGGATTGGTGCTGCGTTCACTGTCATGCTGTCGCTGTTCCGGTGGAAGATGGAAGTTTGTCAGTCTTACATTCCACAGTCAATCTATCCCAGGAGAACATGGTTAGTGGGAATACAAAAAAGAAAGAAATCAATTTTTACATTTAAGAACCAAAGATTCTGCTACTATTCACTATTATTAAACTATAGCCATCAGTCCCCTGCGACAGACTGGCAACCAGTCCAGGGGTATCCCCTAACTTCGCCCATGAGTAGCCGGATTAGGCTTCGGCAACCCTGTGACCCCGAAAGGGATTAAGTGGTTTGGAAAATAAATGAATGAATGAATGAAGCCATGTGTTTATCTTCAGTCTAAAGAAAATGTAGAACATTAATAAATGAAAATATAAAAACGTAACAAATGCAGACACTCAATTTTTTTCAAGTAAACTCCCAACAGTAGAAACCCCTCCTTGGTTTATAAAGCTGCCTTGTAGCTAACAAAATATGTTGTTGAATTCGATTATTTAACATGTTCATCCATCCATCCATCCATCCATCCATCCATCCATCCATCCATCCATCCATCCATCCATCCATCCATCCATTCATCCATAAAATGTGCCACATTAAAACAGGATGATTGTGTTTGGTGTATTGAGTGTGTGAGTTAAATTTAAAACTGCAACAACTTTATGATTTAGATCTACAGGCCATGTTTAGTAAAATTATCAAACAATACAGCAAGATATTTGCTGCAGAAAATAATATTATAATCTCTTTTAGTTTTCAATGTAAAAAAGAGCTTTTATTTTTTTAAGCAGTACCACTTTTTCACTTCAGGTTCTTGACAAATAAAACTTTTTACCCTTCATTAACGTCAGAGTCGGTGATGTTGTCCCTCTGACTCTGTAGCAGCATGGAGCAGATATTGTACTGGTTCTCCAGCAGCAGGAAGGAGTCCAGACTGCAGCAAAGCACATTAAGAAGTCTGCAGAAAAGCACAAACATAAACAAAGACATTAACAGAGAGGGACTGGCAGCCGGAGGAGCTGGAACAGCACAGCAACACGTACAAACAACAATGTAGTTCATAACAGAAAGAAGGATACGACCAGGCAAACACAGACTCCATTTGGAATTTTGTGAAAACCTTTTTATTCTGGCCATCTGGGTCTCCTAGAACCAGCCAATATTTCTCTGACTATTGTAATTTTTGTTAGACGCTGCAGTATCAACTGATTAATGATACCCCAATACATGCATCAATGATGAAACCACTAGAACGACTGGCTCGACTCAGATGCCATGAAAACTCCAAGACGTCAACCTGGTGAATGAGAACTCCCGCCAACATGAGCGGGCAAGATAGGAACCAAACCTTCAACCTTCCAATTAGAGGTTGGCCGCTCGACTCTGCACCAGAGGAGTTTTATGGAATGAAAGAAGGGCCATATAAGAATCCTGTGGAACACTAGTTCAGAGAAAACCGGGTCATCCCCACATTGTTAGCCTCTATACTCTTTATCCAAACAGCTATAACTCAGTCAGTAATTATGTTTGTCAGCATAACCGTTCTTGCCATTTTTTAACATTCTTTTTTAACATGTTCTTCATATTCCAAATTTTTTTTTTTGTCTTTTTGTAGTGCAAGTTATTCAAGTTCTAAACTGACCAATCAGAAGCCTCAATAAAAGTAGGTGGTGTGGCCTTCCAACAAGTTCAACCCTGATTGGCAAGAGCAGTTGCTATATAAACATTGAAACAGACCAATTTGGACCAATCACTGCTTATTGACGTCTGGCTCCAACATGGGAGCATCCGCTTTACAATCCGACTTCATTTTGTTGGAGCCGTTTATGATGTCACACTAATTTTATGTCACACTAGCTTTATGATGGCGCACTAGTTTTCATACAGTCAATGATTGTATCTGATGATACTTTGTTAGGGTTTAGACAGTTGGAGATCAACGCTTTTTTTTGAGATGCAACTGCAATTCAGAAATGTTTAAACCAAATTGTTTGTGATTTTGCAGTGAGGACGGTCATGAGAAAACGTATGTGTGCCATTTGCAAAAAAAGTTAAATATTACGAACATAAAAATATTCATTTACCTGCTTCAACTTATAGTTAGTGGAGTGTAAAACTAAATGAGGTGGTTTCCCTCTCTTAGAAGGTGGAGTGCTCCTGTTTCAGATGGAGGAGTTTAAGTATAGGGGTCTTGTTCATGAATGAGGGGGGGTGGGGTACAGTGTGCGCCTGTGTTCCTCACAAGCGGACAGCAGAGGAGCATTAAAACGATTCACCAAAAGAAGCTAAATGTTTCTCAAAGTGAACACGAATTTATGACTACATCACACAGATTTTTTTCTGAGAGGTTCTAAAAAAAACGTTAGTTGGTCATCTGAAAGTAGGCGGCGATTGCTTCACTTGTAGCTGGTGAATTTCCACCAGCATTGACTGCTTGCCTGTCCTGTCCGACCCTGCTGATTTTAAAACGATCCATAGTTACATATAGGAGACACACGGAATGTTAGGCATATCATCACGGCGTGATCACAGCGTGATAGCATGAGTTCCATTAAAAATCGCTTCATGTCTTGCTGCTTCATAAACCAAAACAGACCAGGCTAGGGTACCGGTACTGGACGCGTACTGAGGTTCGGTCCGCGTTCAAAACAAACTGGACAAAACAACTGGACCCCTGACTTAAGCGGAACAGCTGGAATGTCAAAAAACAACAAGTTGGGGACAGCCAAAGTGTCAAAGAGTGACCCAGAGGACTCTTACCCATGCGTCAATATGTACAGACTTGGGAGTGCGAACGTGTTTGCTCGAGTCACATATTCACACAGGCTTGTAATACATCTGTTTTGGCTCTCAGGTGAAACAAAGTCTGTGTCTCATTTACAGAGCGACACCGGAGCACGCCTCATAAAAGTCTATAAAAGTCCTAAAACCACCTAAAGGAATGTTGTTCAGGAAAATCACACAATGAGAGAAGTTACAGATCATTTAGCAATGTGTTTTTTTAAGATAATTTTTTACCCAAAAGCTTACAAAGTTTTTAAAATGCTGTGCAAAAAAGTCAGAATAGTGCTGCATTTGTGTGTCTACTCACATTAATATGGTTTTGTTAGTAAAATCAAAGTAGTGTGTTACATTCACAAACAGTTCACTGTTTTTAAAAAGATGGAATCAAACTGATCACTCTATTTTTTGAATCATAAGGTGCACTTAAAATCATTTTTTGTCCTCAAAAATCGACAGTGCTCCTTAAAGTCCCGCTCCAATAATTTTTTGATTTATTTTCAAAGCGTTCCCTGGAGTTTTTTAAGCATGGTTATGTCATTAAAAAAAAAAAAAAAAACTATCGTTTTCTAGGACATAGTTTCTGAAGAGCAGCAGTAATTCATCAGAAATTCACCTCTGAGTTGTGGGCAGTGACTGTTGTTGGGGAGTAAGACTGAACTCATTTCCCATCAGCTCTTTACACTCTCACCAGCTAGCTTAGTGAGAGTGTAAAGAGCCAAAACATTATCTAAATAATATAATCTAAAATTGGTGGTGCAACAAAAATGCCGAACAATATTTGAGCTATCCAGCTCTACAGTTTGGAGCCACACTCAGCTCTGGTGAGGAAAGCAAAGATGCATATGGATCTATTCATCTACAAGTGAATGCATCAGAATGGAGCAGAGCAGGGAGCTTGTGGCCCACTGATTGTAAGTTATAAGTAACAACTACAAGCCTTTTCAAATGGCATTTTTTGTCTGCACCACAATTTGAATAAATAAATATTTAGACGCACAAATTTAAAATTCACTTTTTGTTATATGTGCCCTCCATCATTAGAAAAATGCTACAAGAACATGTTAGCACCAAAAAGAAAATGTTCATTGGAGAGCGTCTTTTAGAATGAATCCTGGAATCTGCTGTTTTAGTACGACCTTAGTTTACAATGATGCTGCACCACCTGATGAATTGCTGGCATTATGGGTATTGTAAACAGGAGCCTGGTAGACTGATACACAGTGTGCTTCAACATATTTAAGGTCATGAAAGCGAGAGTATTGTTTTGTATTTTGTCAAGTTTGACTTGCTGTATGCTCTACACCATAGCACACACTGGATTAAAAGGTGCACCGTCAGTAAGTGGTCTATTTTTGAACTTTTGCCAGATATATTACATATATTATTATTGAATCATCCTGATTTTTATTTTTGCTTTCTATATCATTTTGGATGACATAGCAAAAACGACTACAAGTTTTGATTGTTTTGTTCAGTTTTTATATGAAGCATTACACATTAGCCGGATTCAAAAGTTTGAATTTTGTTTTGCTTTTTTTAATCTACAAATTATATTAAAGATTGTGAAAGTGTGTCAGTGTTTTATGTTTTTTTTTTTTTTAATAAATTCCAGTTTAAGAGGTATCTTCAATGTTTTGTTTTGTTTTGTTTTTTTCCGTTCAGATTGTGTTGTATAACAACAGTCTTGCACAATTGAAGACAAACATAAACTCACTGGACAATTTATTAGGCACACCTGTCCAACTGCTCATTAATGGAAATGTCTAATCAGCCAATCACATGGTAGCAACTCAATGCATTTAGGCATGTATGCATGTTCAAGACAATCTGCTGTAGTTCAAACTGAGCATCAGAATGGAGAAGATATGTGACTGAAGTGACTGCGAATGTTGGACCCAAACAAAATTTGTTTTAACCACTTCTTTTTCCCAGAAGGGATTTTGGTGCCAAAATTAGTCATTTTCTATTATTTCTATTATTTATTAAAAGTAAGCTATAAAAATATGTTTTATAATGGTGCTGTCAAACAATAAAAAAATTATCAGATGTATCAAATTTTTAAGTTGTAATTAATCACGATTAACCATGTTTTCCAAGTTATATTTTACACAACAATGCAGCTTTTGAACAAAAAAAAAGGGCAGAGAAAAATGTTTCCCTTCATTTGTATTCTCTGAAATGCTTACATTTATAGTGTTAACTCAGAAGTGTAATTTGTGTGCACAAAACACATTACAGCAAAATAAGCAGAACTGAAAAGACTTTTATGTCTGCAGAATTACTCTAAGAAAACAAAGATGCTGAAATACAGCCATCAGAAACATACATTGTGTTTCGGCAGTTTAAATGGTCCGGGTGAATTCTCTATTCTGATTGGCAGCTGGGTGTTCCAGAAATGTGCAAGTTTCGTTAAAACAAACTTTTCCTTCATGATGTGGACAAAAAAAGCAATAGGAGGTGAGTTTTCTCTCTGAACTGATGCTTTATTGAACCTATCCAATTATGTATCAAATAGTCCAACTTTCATGAAAAAGTGATCTAAACCTAAAAATAGCAAGAAAAAAGTACTAAATATCGATTGAATATTTATTTATTTTGTAAGTGACCTTGTTTTAAGCGGGATGGTGGCCGACAAAGTGTTTATTCAGAAACAGAGGCACGCCTCAACCGGCGGAAGACGGTTGCTTTGCGGAGTGTAATGAATTACCTATTAATAAATATTAATGTTTTCTTATTTTTTTTGTTAATTGCGTGCGTTTTAACAATGACAGCCTTCATTTATTCATTTATTTTTTTATTCTACGCATTTTAATTTTTGGGAACTTTGGGTACAGTAGTGAATTTAAAACTTTAAAGTTGATGTAATATTATTTTATTGATTTTTTTATCTGCCAAAGCTACAACTAAGAAATATTAAAATCAGATTTACTGCCCAGGTTCAGAGTGGCGGGCAGCAGCAGCGCTGCATCAGAATGTGAGCGTGGTTGGACTTGCTTTATGGATACTAGAGGGCCAAACGGAGCACATTTAGCTTCCAGCTGAGGAGCTACAGAGAGCAAGTCTGTCAGTTAATCTTTCACTCTGGACGCTAAACAAACACATCTCGTTCTTTTCACTTGGCTCCTGGATGTAAATGGAAGTGGGCTGAGTGACAGCCACAGACCCAATGATTCTGCGAGATTACGAGCAGGCTGCAGCTTTTGTGATCCTTAAAGCTTCATAAAAAATGCAAAGGAATGCCATGCAGCCAGGAGGGGTTTGTGCACTCCGCAGGGACAAATGCAGCACCTTAAAAATGAAACTTTTGGCGTATAATACTTCTCAGATTATTCAGGTTTCGTCCTGGTAATTAAAAAACTAAAGCTAAACTCTTATTCATTTGGTTCTTGCTGCCACTAATTATACAAACTCAGCTTCCATTCTGGTCCAGAGAAATCCTTTCATCACATTTTCAATGCTGTATGATCACAGTATGAAGGAGCATGTAAGTTGGAGAAATCCAGAGCTGTGGTAGAGCATGTGTGCAGTCAACAAGTGCTAATCTGTTAATCAGTACTTTGCCGCTGAAGTGAAGTAATACGGAGAAATATAAGAAAAATCAATCTCACCGCAAACCAAAAGTGTGAGACTGCTCATAGTGGAACAGGGAATGGATCTTCACGTCTGAATTCACAGCAATCAGCCTGTCAATCAAGTCCTGCGGAGTAAAAGGAGAGGCTGTGAAAAACAAAGTGCAGAAGGAAAACAGGGAGGAAGTGTGCGGCGTGTGAGGTGGAAGCCGCGCATCAGCCTCACTAAAACTCTCCGTATAGGGGGTTTAATGGAGAGCCCATGAGAACTAAAACAATTGTGTGGATGATGCCGGATAACAAAACCAAAGTACAAATCTGCCCTCATATGGCTGGAAAAACAACTGCAGGGCATCATGAACATTGGAGGGAGCATAGAAACATACTCACAGGTATGGAGGTGGGCATTTCTCGAAGGGAGTATTCACTTTTGTTGGGTAAAGGTTGTTGGTACAGGAGCTCCCACATCGACTGGGAGGATGATAAAAGGTTCACCAAGGACAGGAAGGGCTATTCAGGTAGAAAAAAGTAATCAGCATGTCTAGGAAAATACTATTTTTATAAAATGTACAATTTTAAAACTTAGAGACACAGCAGAGACTCAGCTGTGAGTGCCGAGTGTGAATTTTGGCGGAGGAGGAATTATGGTGTGGGGTTGATCTTCAGAACTTGGGTTTAGCCTCTTAGATTCAGTGAAAGGAACTCTGAATACTTCAGGATACCAAAACATTTTACAATTCCATGCTCCCAACCTTGTGTGAACAGTTTGGAGTGGGCCCCTTCCTCTTCCAACATGACTGTGCACCAGTGCACACAGATCCATAAAGACACGGAGGACAGAGTCTGGTGTGGATGAACTTGCTTGCCATGCACATAGTCCTGACCTGAACCCCATAGAACATCTTTAGGATGACACCAACAGCATTACTCTTTGGATTGTTGTAAACTGAATGCTTGTTGTATTTTGTCACTATATGAATATATATCTTAGTAAAATGTAACCCAGTCTTTTGACGTACACTGTGACCTCTTTCTCACAGTATCAATGCCCTGCCTTCTGTTAGGGGTGTGTGTGTGTGTGTGTGTGTGTGTGTGTGTGTGTGTGTGTGTGTGTGTGTGTGTGTGTGTGTGTGTGTGTGTGTGTGTGTGTGCGCTCTGTAAGAACAGACCCCAGACATTGGTTCTGATCTGTGGCAAACTGTGCAGCCCTTTATTCTGTCAACACAAAGGGAACAGATCAAAGGCCGACAGTCAAGACTGACACAAAAGATTCAAGGCAGCAAAGCTCTTTGCTTGATTCCCACAATTTGACTCCAAAAATTGTAGAGGAGGGCATTCACACAAGTGATGTCAAGGGATCTATAAAGGGTTCAAAATTAGATGCATTTTGTTGCAGCATGATATTCTACCATTAAGTGTCACTCCTTTATTGGCAAATCATATTTTGATTAACTTTTTGAACCAATGACTGTATTAAAGATGTTAGAAGTGGTCACAGATTTAATTTGGGTTGATTTGAAGTTCTTTTTATTCTGTGCTCTTTGTCAATTGGACAAGTAATGTTGTAAACCAACAACTGAACTTTATTATTATCAAACACAAAACCTTTTTTGTGGTTCTTATCAATTTGATCTTGAAGTTCCTACATCCCCTCAGTTTGTAGCCTCCTTTATTTTCTAAGAACTGTTTTGGGATTTTCAATGGTAATGTTTTCCACTAGCTCTGTATATAAAAAAAAAAATCTAAGGATGATTAAATATTTATTAATGTAATTATTTGAACCTAACTGTTGGCAACCAGGCAGTGGTCATTAAAAGGAAAACCAAAAGGACATATTTTAATAAATACAGGATATACTGTTATCTATGTAAGTCATTATTTCAAATTATATTTTATTACATTAATGAATGTTTTTCAGCACAAAGTCCTTGTACTTAACGACTGAATATCAAGTATGTAAGATAAACTAAAATATCAAACATATAAAGGCTGCATATGGAAGACTGTACCTTAAGGCAGCTTCTGTCAATAGGATCCATGGGTGTTGGTTTGGGAGAAGCTAATTGCAGATCATCCCTGCCGCACTCAAGAGCGGACCACAGTTGCACCAGCAGCTCCTGAATAAAACCTGCAGGGCATCAAAATCATGGTTACAGAGTCAATTGGACAATGTGGTAATATTTGTACTGGAGACCGAACATAGTTCCTACGCCAGGGTCACTGCAGAATCTAGAGAAGGGGAAGACGCACCACCAGGTGAATTGCTCACACTTAAGCAACAATTTATAGAGTTTTTTAGCAGCAAAGACAGTACTGTTGACAGTAAAAGCATAGCTGCATGTCAAACAATCCTTCAAAAACACTGAAATCAGATTTGTCAGCAGAAAAGACAAAAAATGGCCCACTCAAAGTTGCAGAAAAGCTTAAGAGCACTGGTGTTTTCATAAATGAGCACCTAACAAGGAGGAATGCAGGAATTGCTTACCAAGCAAAAATTCTGAAAAAGGTGAAAAAAAAACAGGACACTTGGACAAGGAACTGTAAAGTAATGATAAAGCTCCAATGACCACCAGAACAAGCACAAGTTGTCAACATCAGGAGTATCTCTGAGCTGGAAAAGTACAAAGATTGGGAAGAAGAAGTGTTTTGTTTGTTTGAGACTTCCTTTTCCATGACGAGAGAGGACTTTACAGAAAAAAATGAGGTTCATTTAAGTTTATCCTTTGGTGATGAAAAATGGATCAAGAATAGGATGTTACAGGATACTGACCCAGACTGTGAATAGTATTCTGAAGAGGACTTAGGTTCCACCTTGAAGGTGAAACTAAGGTTTTTCACTTCTTTATTTCAACAGTCGGATTCTCTATACCAACTTTTCTCAAATTAAGGACTATTTGAACCAGTTTGATGAGAAATTTTCTGTCATTACCATCTCATAAACGTGGCTAAATGAAGAAAGAGATATATTAAACACACTGGAGAAATGTATTTTTTTCTGTAAAACAAACAAAAGACAGGGTGGGGTTGCCTTGTTTGTTCACGTGAGTATAAAATGTAAGGTTAGTCCACATATGTCCTTCTAAACTGAAAATGAAATGGAATGTTTGGAAATTTAGGCAGTCACAAAATCAGCCTACCATCATCTCAAAAATATTTCAAGGAGTAAAGATCTGATGTCCAAGCAGGACCTGGAAAAACTAGTTCATGAGTTCATCTTTAGTCAACTTGACTACTGTAACAGCGTTTTCACAGGACTACCAAAAAAATCAATAAAGAAACTGCAGCTTATTCAGAATTTAGCTGCTCTTGTTCTCACAGGAATCAAAAAAGTAGATCACATCAGTCCAGTTCTGAGGTCTTTACTGGCTGTATGTCTGCCAGAGAATAGACTTCAAGGTTATGCTACTGGGTTTATAGAGCTTTGAATGGTTTATCACCAAAATACATGAATGATCTCCTGACCCAGTATATACCAGCCAGACCTCTCTGCTCATCTGGATCCAGTCTTTTGTCAGTTCCTAGAGTCAAAACTAAACATGGAGAATCTGCATTCAGCCTCTATGTTCCACAGATCTGGAACAGACTTCCAGAAAGCCTAAGATCTTCTGAAACACTCAATGTATTTAAATCCTGGTTAAAGACCCATCTGTTCTCAGCTGTATTTGATTAATTTGTATTCAGAGGTTTACATCTGCACTGTTTATCTCTGCTTGATTTAAATTCATTTCTTTTTAACTTTCATTAAATCTTATTTTAATGATTACATCTTTGATATTTCTTTTGATCGTTTTCTTTCTTTTATGTTTTACCTAAAGCACTTTGAATTGTCTTTGTACATGAAATGTGCTAAACAAAAAAACGTGCCTTGCCTATTTTGCTACCAAGGCCGTGACCCTTTTTATAAAGACTGAAGAGTAAATGTGTACAAAAGCTCAGGGAATAATAATACTGTTTGTGCACAAACAGGTCTGACTCTAGACTGGCATTTATATGGCAAGAACTGAAAGAACTGATACAACTCAGAAACAGTGGAGTTACACATTGACGGAATACTGTCAGAACGAGTCTCGGATTCATGAAGAATTCAAGAACATTCTTTTGTTGTTCTTCATCCTTGGTCAATGAAACATGTCATGCTCAGATTTCTCTTCGCCAAACAACGTCTGCATCAGGTGCTGGGAAACCAGAGCAATCTAATTTAAAATGGGATTCTGGAACAAGACGGAAACAGACAAACTGCAAGAATGTGGCTGTTGTTGAAATGCTGGAACTTGAGTAATCCAACTCACAATGTGGAGTGAATGGATAATTTAAGAACCCAAAATCTGGGTAAACCCCAAAGTAACTGGTAACTCTCTGTTCACAAACAACTGCCATCATAACTTGAGAAGCAAAAGAACGAGGAAATAAATAGCTGAAATCAGTGATTATATACTTTTCAGGACAAAAGATACAGACCAGAGATGTTAAAAGCTCTTCATCATTTACAGATGGTTCCATCCCAAATTCAGCACCCTGAGACTGTACACTTGTCCTAAGGAAGGAGGGTGAGGACTAGTAAGCGTGGAAACCACTATCCAGGATGAAACTTCCAAGATTCATGAATACATCAAGCACAAGCCCTCAGCACCAGAGAAATAGAGGCTCAGATCTATCACGCAAAACAATACAAAGAGGCGCCGGAAACAATCCAGCACATGAGAGACCAAAGATTCAGTTGAATCAGACAAGGATCTGTCTCTCTGCTGCTGCCGTTCTGCCTGCCATTGTGTGCATAGATACGTTTTCCCTGCCAGAATTTGTGTCCCCAGTCTCAGACATCGTTCTGGCAGAGGGAACGTACCTTGAGACAACACCGGCCAGCGGCGGCATATTAGCATACGGGATCCCCGCTTAGCCGGGCAGCAACCAGGAGACAGGAGGGGTGGGAGCGGGTTTTGACAGTGCTTTAACAGGAGAAATTCGTATTCAAGACAAAAAAAAAGTCGTATTCAAAACAAAGACAAATTGTATTCAAAACAGACGTGAAACGTAAAACTAAAGATTGTATTCATATTTTTTTCTGCAAATATACATTTGTGCACAACTTTTTCTTTATAATACAACTTTTTCTGTATGAATACATTTCTTTTTGACAGCTATCTTACCTCATACTCCTTCTACAGTCCAAACCCATAAACATGTCTGTGTGACTGGAGATACCTGAATCTCGTAGAGCTACAATGCCGGGAGCAGTTGATGCCACCTGTGTCACCATCACACCATATCCAAACTTCTCACAACGGCTCACCTACAAAAAACAAGCAAAAAACATTCAGATCCTCAGAACTGTGTGGCATCTATATGTTCATATTGTGAAATATAGATGAAATTGAGCAAAGAGCCCAACGTGCAGAAAAAAATCAATACAATCACAGCATAGAAACCAAATAGAATAATTAAAACATGAGAACCAAAAAATTCTAAAGTGTAAGTTTAAAATTAAAGAGAAGGTCAAATAAATGTCAGGGACGAGGTGCCAATGGTGCTAAATGAGTTTTACAGGGAGACAGCCGGGTGTTTGTGTGTTATAAAATGAAATTTGAAACAAATAAACTATTATTTCAAACAGAATACCAAGGAGTTTACAGGAAGTACAGTGGTGTCCTTTTATACAGGGAGTTCTTTACATTTTCTTAATGAATAATCTGTTTTATGTTGCATGTTTGAACTCCAATAATCCTGCTTAAACCCAGAGGAAGCAAAAACATAGAACTTCATCCAAAAGTGCATCTGTGTGAAGGTGGTCACTACAGATGTTCTAGAATGCTGAAAATGAAAAAAGTTTTTTAAATACCACATATATTTAAACATTTATTTATTGATTTCTAATTTTATTTAGTACATTACCATTTTAAATAATTAATGACACTTTTATTTAATGATTTATTCAATATTGTCTCTCATAAACCTCCACACTCGAGATTGTTCATTGCTTGAAAGAACATCTTAGAGTGAACTAAGAAATGTTCTAGTATATGGCAATGAAAAATCTCTTTCAGCATAAGTTAATAACAGATCCTTTTAAAAAACTTCAGGAGGTAGGTTTTGTTTTTGTTTTTTAGATGAAATCAGCAACTTTGAGACCAACTCTGTTGAAATTTGGGTTGTTGGTGTTTTTAATGTAGTCTTGAGGCATTTTTTGATGATGGAGGTCATATATAAAGAAATGGAGGCTTACGTTTGCATTTGTATTTCTTTATACAAATCGTTCTGAATATCAGGAGCAGACAAAAGAATTTGTTTGAAAAAGACTATTTGTGATGTAGAAAATACGCTGCAGCCACAAGCTTCTTGCTCAGTTCATTGTCTGTATATTCACTGGACAGCTCAACCCCTCTCCTCTCATGTTCCAAATAGGAAGTACCATCTGGTTTCATGAGGCCAAAATGCCATAAACTTCTATTGAGACATTGACAGTTATTACAGTCATTCTCTTTCTCAGGATAACCATTCTTGCCCTGAACACAACTATTTTTCATGCTATTTTTTTCTTTACTGCAAGCTACTCAAGTTATAAACTGACCAATCAGATGCCTCAGTCACAGCATATGGCGCTTCGAACATTTGATTGACAGCTTCTCCTGAGTCCGCTTTCAGTGGAAGGGGTGTGGACTTCAAACAAGTTCACTTATGATTGCCGACTGTAGTTCTCCTAAAAACGTGACTCAGACCAATCACTGTTGACTGGATTGAAAATGACGCCGCACGTTTCAGGTAGCAATGGTGGCGGTGACAGATGGAAAAGAAGAAGGGGAAAGAAGAGAGAGGGATGTTGGGGGGGTTAATGGCAAAAAAAGAAAAAGGGGGAAAAAGGTGGGTTAAAGAAATTGAAGGATGATTGCGGGGGGAGGGCGTTAGAATCATAAAACAACAGTCTACAAGATGCTGGAAGTTTAGAATAATTACAGTCAGGAGAGAATGTTAGTTCTAAAATGGGCGGGGCCTGTCCACACACTCAGATGTTGCAAACATACCTGCTGGCCCCAAGAGTCTTCAAATACAAATTTGTCAACATGTACACAACACAACTACAGTTCATAATAACACTTATGCATACAAATCAACACATGTAGAGCATTTTATTCTGTCATGTATACTGTTTGTGCAAAGGTGAGCTGACACCCATGTTCAGGTGAGGTGGATGATGGAATGTAAAAAAAGATAAAAGGAGGGAGAGTTCCCTTCCACCCCCACACTAAGTTCTCCACCATAGCAGAAGCAGAGGCCAGGGCCCTCCGTACTGTAGGGCCAATGGAGGAAATCCGCCTGCCAGGAAATCATAGCAAGCACCCAGACCAGGGCCCACAGGACCGCCAACTCATTAGAGCCGTGAGGTACAGGAGCACAGAGAATGCAAGCCCTAGCCCACCCAAAATAACAGCCTCCCACCGCGCCAGGGGGCCCAGCGTGGGGATCCATCACCCGAGAGCCCTCCCCACCTCAGAAAAACCACCCACCACCACCCAGGAGTACTGAGCATACCCCCCAACCAGCCGCGGTACGAGCAAGGGCCACCTGTAGGGAGACCCACCACCAAACTCCAAGCAAACGCTCACCCACCCCACAGGAGATCCAGAAGAGAGCACAGTAGCTGGGGCCAGCTACCCTCAGCTAGGAAGGGATAACCAAGAGATAACCAAGATTTCTTATGAACTACTGCCGCTCTGCAGAAACAATGTCCTTGACAACAACACAGGTTTTTTGATTGACTAAAATTGGTATAATCATATATTGAAAGACCACAGGGGATGCTTTGAAAACAGATCGAGAGATGATTGGCGAAAAAAAAAAAAGAAACCTTACTTTTTAGAAATTAAAAAGGAAATTCCAGAAACCAAAACACAATACCTCCAAAAAACGAAACAAAATAAAAATTTAATGTTTTGTAAAAAATAAATAAATAAAGGTGATTTCCAGAAATCAAAATGAAATGTTAAAAATGAAACAACATAAGAAAGTGGAAAAGGTAGGTGTTTTGGAACATCAATGGAGATCACCGATTGGATGATGACATTTGTTCATCTTTTCAACCTGAATTTATTTAGTGTGGCAATGTGTTCCAACAAAAGATATTTCTTTAAGCTTCTGGCCACAGCTACTGTAAAAGTTCAGTGATCGATCAATCAACTCTTTGACACATTCTGTCAGTTGTGTTTTGTTTTTCCTCATTCTTGTGTTTTTCTGTGCATGTTGGTTGTGGCTTCTGCAGGGCTCTGCCCTCTCTCCGTTGGCTCTTCATGGATTGGCACACAGCTGCCTGCACTTCAGGTTCATTTGTTTGAGCTCTATTTAAGTGTTTCTGCACTCAGTGTTGGTGTGTTGCTTAAGATCCTGGTCACACCGCCCAAACTTTGCTGGAGTGTTCCTGGAGTGGTGAAAAAAAAAATCCCTCACCGCTCGTGACTGTTCATCACAGTTTAACAAAAGTTTGCTTCCGTTAAAGCAACGCCGCGAATGCTAGGCCACCACTGATGTTCCTCGAGAGTCCATCCCACCGCTCCGAAAGTTTTGAGCTGCACAAAATATTACAACAGTGAGGAGAGTTCCATTCTTCGCTTCGGCAAAGTTCCTCCCTGCTGCTCCAGGAATGCTCCTGCAAAGTTTGGGCGGTGTGACCAGGCCCCAAGTATAGTTCACTATCACTATCTATCTGCTCTATCATTATCCCTTGGTCTATTTAGTCATGCTGGTTTTGAGTTTTGTTATGTGTGTGGATTTTTCTCACCTAAAGTGGCGCTTTTTCTTAATTAAAGACGTTTAGTTCCTCACTCTAGATTGCCATCTTGCCCTGCATTTGGGCCATCCTGATAACTCTCAGCACTCTTTACCACAGTTTGGGTAAAACACCCTTCTGCTTTTCATCTTCTTTAAAACTCAAATGTTATCATCCAATCAGTGAAGTCCCTTAGTACTTCCCTACCTTTCTACTGTCATTTAGATTTCTGAAAATTACTTTTGTTTTCTGAAATGCATTTTTGTATTATTTCTTTAATTTTGTTTTGTTTCTAAAATGTAATGTTTTTTTTAATTTGTTCATTGTCATTGTGATCTTTGATGTTTTTTTGTCTTGAGGGATTGATTTGTTGATGTGATTTCAACTTCAGGACCACTATATCTTAAACTGATTTAATATTCATTTTTACAAAACCTTTGTGACATTAAAAACACTTGCAAAAATCCCATTCGATTGTTCAAATTAGAACAAGTCTTCACTAATGCAGGAAAAAACTTCACAGCATATAAATCCATAAGTAAAAAAAATAGCCATCATTGCTCTTCCTTTCAATTCTGGCCTAAATCCAAAATAAAATGTGAATATTTAACTTATTTAAGGATCTTCTTAATTCCGATCTTTTGACAGGTTGTGGTTTTATTGAAATCCCAGGAGTTCTTCTTGATGATCTGCCTCTATTGGACTACGGGGAAGGAACTCACCTGTAGTTTTTTGGTGGAGCGAGAGAACATGTAGGAGACGCACTGAGTCAGGGCTCCAGCCTGCTGAAGCAGCAGCAGACCTCTGGGAGTTGCCACAAAGCTCAGCAGGCTGTCCAACAATGTTTCCTCCCAAATGAGCCTAAAGAAAAACACAGGTATATTCTTTGACTTTTGAAGTTTAAAAAACAAAAATGACCAATAAGTATTTTGTATAATATCCATTTCACAAAATCTAAAAAATAAACATGAAAAGGCAGTACAATTATTTAATAGTGAAACTCACTCCTCTTACATTAACAGCAGAGAAGGATCTTTCTGTGAGCCACAAGCAAAACTCTATTTTCAAATGCATTGCCTGATTGTGGATAACAACTGACTGTACTGTAAATGACAATTGGACTGAGTGAGTAATTTCACCCATAGAAAATGGCTTACTTTCAGCAACAATGAAATGAATCCAATTCAGTTGCCATTTTTTGCAATACGGACGCCACCATGTTGAAGCCAGACGTTGTCAGTAATCAGTGATTAGTCTGAACTTGTATAAGTCAGCATTTCTACTTTCAAAAATCAGCAGTGAGCTTGAAGTCCACATCCCTACCAATTGGCCAGTTTATAACTTGAATAACTTGAAGTTGTATTCACACTGGAAAACTCTGTTGGTCCAGTCCAAGTCTGCTTAATTTGGTCCGGATTGAGTCCTGAACCTTGCATTTGGTCTGTATTCAGACTGCCTTCAACCGGACATTCCTGTTTCGAACCAAAGCTTGTAAACAAAACCATGTGACTAAAGATCTCTTCAGTCATTGATCAAGAATTGCGAGGGTGGGGCAAAGCAATGAGCAAAAGAATAATGAAAGTCCTGAGCTTTGCAATCCTTATCAAGATTGTTCACTTATTCAAACTTTATTGTTCGATAATTAATTTTGAATGTCTGTAACATCAGGTTCAATCCTTTTTACTGCTACTTTAGTATCATCACTGCCAACACTACTAAACAATTCTCTGCCGTTTGATCCCCATTTATTTGAAGAATGTCTCGATATGAACAAACTGATTGATTGTTTTAGTGATCACTGTGTCATATTTCTGGATCAAGTGGCTCCAGTCTAAGCCAACTTATCACGGAAAAAAGTGGATCCCCATTAATAAACAAATTCAAAATTTAAAGAGACAGTGTCGTCAAACTGAGCGTCTTTTGAAATCCACCAATCTCATGGTCCACAGGCTACACCTTAGGGATCTCATTTCCTCATATAACAAGATGGTGAAAGAAGCCAGATCTGACTACTTTCGCCAGCTGATATCCCTTAATAAGAAGAGTCCTAAAGTTTTGTTTGACACCACCAATTCTGTTGTTTGTTCTGCAGCTCCAGTAACCCCTATATCCTGCAAAGCGGACAGGAATGAATTTCTCACGTTCTTAGGAAACAAGACTAAGAGGATCAAAGACCAACTCCTGCCTCTCTGCTGTGATGATTTTGTTGCAGTGGAGCCTGTTTCACACAAATGGTCAACTTTTAAGCCTGTCACCCTTGAGAACATATCAGCTTTGTTGACGAAGATGAAACCTTCTTCTTGTGCATCTGATGTGATTCCTTCTAAACTCTTCTTAAAGGTGTTTGATGTTATTGGCCAGAGTTTCACTGACATGATCAACCTTTCACTCTCCAGTGGTGTGTTTCCTAACCAATTTAAACATGCCATAGTGGAGCCTTTACTGAAAAAGTCTCATTTGGACCCATCTGATTTGCATAATTAAAGACCAATCTCAAAGCTTCCATTTCTTTCAAAAATCTTTGAGAAAGTGGTCGCTGAACAATTATCAGATTTCTTGGACAAAAGCAGTATCTATGATCCTTTTCAGTCAGGTTTTCGAAAACATCACTCCACAGAAACAGCCCTGCTGAAAGTGTCCAGTGACATCTTGATGTCTACTGATTCTGGCAAATATACTGTTCTGGTTTTATTAGATCTGTCATCAGCATTTGACACAGTTGACCATCAGATCCTTTTGAAAAGGCTGAGGGACTTGCTTGGTTTGTCAGGGTCAGTTCTTCACTGGTTTTCCTCTTACCTATCTGGTAGGAGTTTCAGCGTCATGGCTAACCACATAATGTCCAAGTCTGCAGACTCACTGTGCGGTGTTCCTCAGGGTTTTGTTCAGGGCCCTGTTCTCTTTCTGTTGTACATGACTCCCCTTGGAAAGATTATCCAGAATGTTTGTGATGTCTCCTACCACTTTTTTGCTGATGATATCCAGCTGTATTGTTCTTTTAAACCCTCTGAGACACACAAGCTGGACTCTCTGATAAACTACCTGAGTCAGATTAAACACTGGCTCAGTAAAAACTCTCTACAGCTAAACTCAGAGAAAACAGAAACACTAGTCATTGTCCCTGAGGACACCATACCAGGGATTAAGCAGCACTTGGGATTTCTTGGTCAGGCTGTCAACCAGCCTTTGACAAAGACATGTCACTGGAGCAGCACTCCAAACAGCTGGTAAAGAACTGTTTCTTTCAGTTGAGGAACATTTCCAAACTCAGGAAAATGGTGTCTTATGACGATCTAGAACTTCCTATTCATTCTTTTGTGTCCACATGGCTAAACTACTGTAACAGTCTGTTTTCTTGCTTGATTAAGAAGGAGCTGTCTCGTCTGCAGTTAATTCAAAACTCTGCTGTAAGGATCTTGACACGCACCAAGAGAAGAGCTCACATCTCCCCTGTCCTCAAAGATCTTCATTAGCTCCCGGTTGTTTATCGCCATCAATATAACATTTTATTGCTGACTTTTAGAGCCCTCCATGGTCAAGCCCCATCATATGTCAGTGATCTGATTGTCCCCTACAGACCAACATGTGTGCTGAGCTCTGCGGATCAGAACCTGTTGATGGTCCCTCGCAGTCGTCTTCGGACCAGAGGAGACAGATCTTTCCAGGCTGTTGCTCCAAAACTCTGGAATGAGCTCCCACTCTCCCTGCGTTCCCTGGACTCTATTCACTCATTTAAAAGCCATCTTAAAACCTTTTATTTTGTTAAACATTTTAACTGAATCTGTTTTTTACTTGGGCTTGTAATGATTGTTTTATGTTGTTCTTGTCTATTATGTCTCTTAGATTGTGAGGTTTTATTCTTGATGTTTTAACCTGTGAGGCTTCTGTCTTTTATGTTTTTACCTCCTGTTTTATCCTTTTAACTTGTGAAGCACCTCGTGACTATTTGTCTGAGAAAGGTGTTATTTAAATAAAACTTATTTACTTAGTATGGCAGAGGCATGCTGTAAGGCGTTACTGAGGAAACGACTAAGAAGGTATGCATACAAATGTTTATGACCAGTAGCAGTTCTAAACTAAATTACTCTCCGGGTGAAATTACTCTCCTGGTTATTTCTATATAGAAGTCTATGGGACTTAGGCTTCTTGGAGCCAGCAGATACTTCCTCTTCAAAACATTAAGGGGAATAGTTACTCAGTTCAGATCAGAGTTGTCATATATGATCAATGTGGCAAACACTGGAAAAATCCTCTTCAAACTTCAAAGTTAGTGTTGCGAATCTGTGTGCATTCAGAAGATTGTGGAACGACATTAAACATCTTTAGGAGGATTTAGAAGAACGTGTCCACAACATTATTTTTATATACTCTTGTGACATTTGATTTTTTTTTTTTTTTATTCTTCGATTCTTAGCAGACACTTATGTTACTTATGCAGACATTTATGTTACACATTGAAAAACTTAACTGAAAGAATTTTCTCCTTATACATCTATAATTGTTGGTTAGCTGCATGTAACGAGAAAGAAGAACAAATGTAACTTTTCAGACTGAAATTTGTTGTTTAAATTTACAGAATTTAAAAATAAAGCACATTTTGATCTTTTAATAAAAATCCATAAGAAATTCCATAAATCTACATCAACAGAGAAATCAATTGAAACGATAACTAAAGTAGTTTCTTTAATTTGGGTTTAAGTGTGGATTTTTGTTTGTGTTTAGTCGTCTGGCTGTTTTACTCTGTTTTGCCCTTATTTATATGTTTTTCTGCACCTTGAGTGAGATGGAGGGAGAGGATGATGACCTCTGATTTGTATTGTGTTGACTAAAGACAAAGCCAGAGATCATGATAACTGTTAATCCAACAATGTTAAAACATGATATCAGCGTGACGAATTGCTAGGTCATTATAATCAGAAATTTTATCAAGCTGGCTGGATATAATTACTAGGTGGGCTGTATCCGGCCCGCGGACCTTGACTTAGAGACCTGTGTGTTAGATAGTTCTGTCTTTGTGGGCCCTTGAACTTGTGTGTGTGGACTCACTCATCAGGCATCTCATGCAGGGGTGTTTCAGGACTGGTTTCAGATATCCTCTTTGGTAAGGAGCTGGTCTAAAAAAAAACCACACAAAAGTTAAGTTTATTGCAATAGTAAATGTAAAACAAAGACTTTATTTCGTTAAGTTGAACGAAACTTGCTATTTTAAGGTTGTTCTAAGGTTGGTATTTGTTTTGAGTGATAATTGTGTATTCTGATCTCACTTTGAATTTGGAAATTGTTTATGTCAAGCAATCAAGCAAGAATAACACACGTTAGCAATCAACAGAGGTTTGCATTCTTAAAAAAATATGTCAAACACTGGGTAGTTTCTTTTCAGATTTTACAAATTAGTCATTTTAAGTACGTCTCTTTTAGTTTTGTAGAGTTTGTCCATTTACATATATATTTTTCTTTATTTTAATCAAAGCAGTTAAAGCCTAAAGTAACAGTAAACAATGACAATCCTATCCAGCTGATCAGCTGTGAAGTCCAAGACACCATGCAACTTTTTGCTCGTCTTAGGTCAATAAACTTGTGTGACAATTTTGATATTTTTATTTGAAAATAAGTTTCTTATCTTCACAAGCAACCAATGTTTTTTTCCTTTGTAACACCAACCTTCTTGACTCCATTAAATATTTAGGTGCTCAGCTTTAAGTTTGTTTGTTTTTGAGACAAATTTAAAATATATTTAAAATAATAAAATGTTTTTTAACATTGCACAAGATTTACAAAGTAAAATTGATGATGGTTTTCTTCAACTTTAAATATTTAGATTCAGCTGACACGAGCACAAGCCTATAAGGAGTAGACACCTGGAACAATTTGAACAAATGTTGAGATTATTTTACACACAATAAAAGTCTAAAGGCCAGTTCCTGCATTTTTGATAAAAGCTCCAAAAATTTGTTATAACTCACAACAAACACAATTCTAATAGAGTTTTACAGTGTTCCCTCATTTATTATAGGAAAAGGTTCCATGAATGACAAGCCATGGTGAAATACATGAAGTCAATACCCACTTCATCCACTTTTCTCAGACATTGAAGATTTACACACCTTTCTCTCTTGTTTAAACTCTCACATTTCAAACCCTCATAAAAAGTCCACTTTTATAGAAAAACAAGGATCTCTTCATGATCGAAGATTTCTGTAAAACCCTCCTTTCTGTACAGGAGGGTGATTGGCGATGGTAACAGCCAATCAGAATGCAAAACACAGTGCGCTGTTTAAAAAAAAAAGCATGCAAAATGGCATTGATAAAAAAACATCTGAATAATAGTGAAACAATGAAAGGTGAACAGGGATATAGCAGGGAACTACTGTACTACTGTTGGCGTCATTGTCAAAAGACCATATAGCATTGAAAATCTACTTTTATATTGGAAAAAACTTTGATGTGAATATGCTAAGGTTGCTAAGCAAGCAGTAAAAAATGCTCATTGTGATACCTTTTACTGTGAACTCTAGGTTTTGTAATATTGCCACCAGAAAAACACCAGTCTGTTGTTCCTGATACAGAAAACATGTATATATTTTTTAAAATTTACAGGAAAATGACAATTTTAGGATAAATAATAAATAAAGAAAAGTTTGTCTGATTATGTATGTCAGCTTCTGCTAAATTTTAGTTGACTCCAAAGACAGACTTTTGCTAACTTCTATGGAATAAGTCTGATTAAAACTAAACCGTTGCTGTGATTCCAAGCTTTTACACAAGCTTTTATGCCTGAGCGCTCTACAGATGACTGTTTGATTTACATTCAGCACAAGAACACAAGAAAACATAGACATTTCCCAAAACCTTTAGAGTCACAGAACAAGAATCAAACCTTTTTTTGCCAAATAGTTGATTGGGATTGGGTATTGAAATTAACTGTTGATAAACTCACAATAAAGCTTTGTGTCCAACAACTCCCTGAATCTGCTGTAGGGCTAACAAAAGACTCATTTGCATAATTTTTTCTATTTATCTTCCACCACAGGCAGCATCTTAGCAGATACTTTCACATCGATCCTGTTCTGACAGGTGTGCTGTTCCAGAACCTTGATTAGGAGGATTTTAATGAAGGGTTAGATCATTAGATCATCTCTAATCATTAGATCCTCTCTAATAAATAATGCAGAAACAGATGGAGATGCAAAGCTTGTTAACTAAGCCGTAAATGTTGGTTAAAGAGAGCTCTCAAGGAGACGCAAACATTTTTGAATATTTTTTGAGAAAAATTCCCATTTATGTCGCCTGATTAATGTAAAGTACAAGAATCAGGCTTTTTTTTATCAACAATGTCACTTAATAAAGACTTTCTTCAACAACATCGCTCATTTCTGCAAGTACCTTTTTCCATGCGGCAGCTATGGCTTTATGAAGGCCATAGGGCTCCAGAACCTGCAGGCCCTCACAGGTGTTGTACATCTGCCAGCAAACAAAGATAAAAGCTCCACAAACCGAATGTGACCCGCTCAGTGACGGCAGTCCATTACCCAGAAGCCTCAGGGTGAACTGTGCAATGATATGAGCAGCACAGGCTCTGCAGATGTCAGAAAACAGAGAAAGGAGCCTTTTTTCGCACATATGTTTAAAAGTAAATCTTTTAACTCTGTTTCTTTTCAACCTATTCTAATATTTATAATAGAAGTTGACATTCTGCAGTGTTACATTAAGAATATAATAAGATATTAAGAAATCTGGAATGTACACAAGTTAAAAAACCAAAAAACTGATCTGAGGAAGCATATAAAAAGTACACAATTAGAAAAGTGAACCACTGAGGCTTAGATTCTGTTTCACAAATACAAACCACATGGAAATGTGTGAAAAGAACTAATAGCTGAATGTTTCTTTGGCTCATTGACAGAGTTTTGCTGATTTTTCATTCACACAAAAAAATGTGCATTATACAGAATTATAAAGAATGCAATTTTTTGATGGAGTAAAATTATAGGAATGTAACAATTCTTTTATGATTAAATTCAGATCATAATTTTTGGTTGCTGATTTATTTCAGAGTGGATTTGGTTCATTTTGAACAATTCAATTAGACCTAAAACTGACCTAAAATGGATGCAGGACATCTTTAGCCAAAAAACTTCAACCAGAGATAAATACCTGGTACTAAACAGTGCAGGTGAAGTTTTCCAGATTCCTTGTATTTCTTGCAAGATAATTAAATGTAAATTAAACATGTGTACAAACAAACAAGTAAACAAGATTTAATGTCAAATCCATTCACAGTTTAGCTTGATAAAGTTCAGCCCACTGTTGTTTTTCCACTTTAAAATAATCTAAAGGAAACATTTGCAGAACATTCTATCACGCTGTATGATCACGTGTTTGCTAAATGAATGTTTCCACACATTGGACTGTAATGATAGTTGATCATTTTTTACTGCATCACGTGTATTGTCCACTCTGATGGCACCCGCTTGTTTTTAGGTTATAGTCAAATAAATGTATCATGTATCAATCCAAATGCTATTTTCCACAATCGATTATAATCCATTTATTTGATTTTGAAACAATTTTATAATGGCATAGGTCGATTCCATTAACAACTTCCCTCAGACAGATTGATCTGGTTGGATTGTAAGAATACAAATTGATTCACTGTTACACCCCTATCCAATAAACAAGCAGAAGGTTTGGGCTTGATCATCCCAAACACAGAGACAGTTTAAGTGTTGAATGTCAGACAGCAAAATCTAAAACCACAGAAAGATTGTTTCACACCCTTAAAAACATGCTTTTTGGCGAGATTTCATTGATCAAAAAGATTTTTCTCAGTGAGAAGCATGGGAGCTTTGCCAGTTCTAATGTGCTCACTCTGCAGACCCAGAAGTATTTGTTTTGTATATTTAACTCTACACAAAAGTCATCAAGGCTGCCTAAAAAGGTCTGCTTCTTCTCATCAAAACCACACAACCTTACCTCTCACCCTGGGGGCCCACCATGTTTTCCTCATATAAGAATAGGGCTAATCCTCTGTCGGTGTTTGCAATGCGAGCCAGAACGTCCGCAATGAGAGTCAGTGTGGCTGCAGGGGATTTCAGCGTGCTCTGTAAACAAAAAAACAATCGTATCTTTTAAAGCAACATTGAGGGAAAAGATATTCCTGCTGTGAGAACTCCCCAGTCCACACAAAGTCTCTGATATAAACGTTCCAAGTTTTCTTTAAAATGCATGCATGACCTGTTGTCCGCTCAGCAGAGCAATCACAGGAGCCAGCAGCTTCTCCATGGCAGCGGCCTGGTGGAGGCATTCAGCTGCGCAGTCTGGCTGCTCACACAACATCCACAGCAACTCCATCACTAAACCGCTAGGTGACAATGAGTCTGAGCACAAAAACATCACAAGGTTAGAACATTTTTACAGTTTGATCGATTCAATTATGATTTTTGTTGTATTTGTGACTTCAGCTGGTCCAAATTGTGATACCTGCTGGTTTAAAGTGATTCTGAAGAACTTCAAAGGCTTTTTAGAAAATCCAAGGAGCTTTTACTTAGACTACTTTGCAAAAGAACTTCTAGTTCTAGTGTGAGAACTTAGAAAGCTAAGTCTGAAACCATGCAGCTGACTCAGTTTGATTGAGCAGAAATGTCCAAATGCTGACATATTTGACTATTTTGGTCTGCTTTCACACTTCATTAGTGAGAGTGGACCAAACCACTTTAAAATGCTGCACAGTTGCAGCAGCTGCTCCTAAAACAAGCCTTTAATCCATTTACTGTATAAGAGAACTGTACTGTCCTTAGCGAGTGTGACGTCTCCCGTAGAAAACGGTTTACTTTTAGTTCCAGCGAAATGAAGCCTATTCAGTCGCCATTTTTCAGCGATATGGATGCGGTCATTTGGAGCCAGACAAGGTTGGTGAGCAGTGATTGGTTGGAGTCAATGTTGGTCAGAGTTAATGTTTCTGTGCCAACTACTGTCGCCAGTTAGGAGTGAGCTTGTTGGAAGTCCACACCCCTTCCACTAAAAGCAAACTCGGGACAATCTGTCAATCAAACATTTTGAACGAATGATTTTATTGAGACATCTGATCGATGAGTTTATAACTTGAATAGCTTGCAATAAAGAAAAAAAAAAGATATAGGACCAAGAATGGTTATTCTAAAAAATACAATAACTGAGTAATAGTTGTTTATAGAAGTGTACAAGATTTTGGCAATTTGGAACAAGCGGGTACTTCCTGTTTGGAATGCGAGAAGGAGAGGTCACACATTCTAGTCCTCATAGAAAATCAATGCTTGATGCTTTAACCCAATAGGAATAAAAAGTGAAAAAAAGATGTATTTATTGATAAAAGGATTGTATAAAAAAGAAACAAAATGAAAAATCAAATTGATTAGTTTAGCTGGTTTTAAAGCCTCACTGTGATTATTTTTTGACCTATTTTCAAAGTGTTCCCAGTGTTTTTTAATTATGCTTATGTCATTCTTAGCCAAAAAAAAATGTCATTTTCTTGGACATAGTTTTTGCAGAGCGGGAGTTCATTACAAACTCACCTCTGAGTTGTGTGCAGGACTGTTGGGGCAACTTTGACCGTCATTACCATCATCCATGACTGAGAGCTCTCTGTTTACATGCTCTCCTGCTAATTTACAGCCCCTGAGACCCTCACCCTAACATTATTAGTGCAGCAAATATGGTAAGAATTTTCAGAGTGATCCAGCCATACAGTTTTGATCCAGATTCCAGCTCAGACAAGGGAAACAAAGACATACCTGGATCTATTTGTCTATTTGACATGGATCTATTTGTCTGCAGGTGGATGCATAAGAATTGAGCAGAGCAGGGAGCTATTTCGACGTAATAAATACAATCTTTTTCCAACTGCATTTTTTTTTGTCTGCTCGTAATTCATAACCATTTGAATCAAGAAATACTCCGAAATGTAATTTTAAACTTAGTTTTCTTTATAAATGAACTGTATCATCTGAAAAATGCTATAAGAACATGTTAAAAAAAGCTTTATCAGAGTGGATCTTTAAGGGTGTATTCAGACTGGGAAAGTCTGTGGTTGTGATCTAGCCCACTTAATTTGGTACAGATCGAGTCCTGAACATTGCGTTTGGTCTGTATTTAGACTGACGTATACAAGAGATTTCTGTTTCAGACCAAAGCTTGTAAACAAAACCACATGACTAAAGATCTTGTCAGTCATTGGCCAGAAACTACGAGGAGGGTCAAAACAACAAGAGAAACTCTCCTCCGATATATAAACTCAGAAACAAGAGGACAATTCAAAATTCAATCATTAAAGGGGTAACAGCTGCTGTTTTCTAGTTTTACTTTGGTTTGTTTGATTGTTTCCCTCTTTGGTTTCAGATCAGACTTTTCATTTTCTGTATTAAGCCTAATTTCACCTGAGGGTGGTCTTTTGCGCCCATTGGGTACCAGGTTATGATTGTCACCAGGTGATAGAGGTTATGGTGATGTCAGTTTCGTTCCTGGCTCTGATGTGGCTTACAGTAGGGACTAGGGCTGCCAACTATTATTTAGCAATGTGGACTAATCGACTATAAAAAAAATGTGGACGCTAATTTGGTATTGTCAACACGTCGGGTTTTTTTAGTTTCTTTATTGTCATTATACATTATTTTGTAATATTTACCAGCTACAAAGTCATTTGGATACCAAAGCACAATGTTTTCTATCATCATGACGTTATTACACCTAAAGGGGTGTTTAGACTGACAGGTTTGCATTTCATCATTTGCGTTTCCTTCAAGACTGCTATATCACGAAGTGAAAGTTCCAAACACTGCGAGGGTCAGCGCTGTTGTCTTGGAAGCATCGTGTGGGTATTGTTAACAAGGTCCATTTGTGTAGTTGATTTGTAACAGTGTGTGCAAATTAGTTGATTGTTCCTGAGCACCTTGAAGGCACCGCCACCCCATAATAGTCTCTCTGAAATCCCATAATAATCATTTCTCATGGGAGGGGGGTATGAACCCCATCTTTCAACCAATCAGACTCCACCCTTCACCGGAGCAGCACCTGGGCATTCCAGTCTGGAGGCAGCCTTCGTTGAGAACACAGGCTTTGCCGTTCATCCTCGAGTTCTCCTTTCTCCATATCATGGAAATCATAGTCATGCGTCCATGAGAATGTAAGTTTAGCTTTCAATGTGTTTATTTAGCTTAGTTTATGGTAACATGTAATCTGTTCTGTTCAAATGCTTGAGTCAGCTCAAAGTTAAGAAATGTTACAACTGAGTGGAATGTGATTTACATGATACTATTTAT
The DNA here is from genome assembly GCA_014656515.1 of Oryzias celebensis. NCBI lineage: Eukaryota > Metazoa > Chordata > Actinopteri > Beloniformes > Adrianichthyidae > Oryzias > Oryzias celebensis. The sequence goes on along the minus strand of BNCR01000018.1, from coordinate 17,598,017 downwards.
GTTCAGTTTCCATATGCCACGTTTCTATTCATTTGACTCCATCCATCGGTGCTTTGTAGTGCGGTGCGCCTGAGACGCATCGCCACGTTGTCCATCGCACATTATGGTGCGTTCAGGGACCTTCGTAATTTAGACTTTTAGACGAGAAACAGCAGGTCTTCATTGTAGATTATCAAGTTAACATGTATGTTTATGTTTGACAACATTGATACTATGTATTATTTTGATTACTTATATTGTTTGTTTCTATTTCTGTTCCTGTTCAATAGACACCATGACTAACACTAATACCACGAAGCTTTGAATGCCATGACCCCAAGAACACCTTCAATAAATGAGTGGCATGAGTGAGAATTTGTGACGTCATCATTTGTTCTGGCCGGACAACCTGAGGAGATTGAGGATTTTGTGAATCAGCACTTTAGCTACAGTCCTTTGAGGTCTCAAGTTTGGAACTGATTGCCAACACCTCCTTTACATGGTCCTTCGAACCGGAATTCTCAGTTTCCTCAGTTTACAATGGCTTACAGTCGTCCTCATCGTGATGTTCGTAAGCCACGCCATCTCGACGACTTCCTGGTGACTCTTCCAAGACGTCAACTTCTCACTGACACACTTCATGACAACTCCATCGAGGGAGCTACAACGCCTAGGCCTGCTCCACTCATCACTTCCCAAAAATCTACACCTGAACATGTCAACTCTGAAGCAGTCTTGTCAGCATTACAAGAGATGAGAGAAGATAACAATCAGCTCAGACGGGAAATGCAAAGTCTCTTCAGCACCCTTTCCCTGAGATCAGCCCCTCAGCCTCTCCACCAAATGCAAAGACATTCTGATCAGTTTGAGGACAGCGCAGCCTCATATGTGACATATACTCGACATGGTGCATCCACTCCAAGCCACCTTTCTAGACAACCAGTGGATGATCCTCAATCCGTGCCCTGGCCCGAGTCACCCCCCTTTCTGTCATGTGATGAGCCACTGCCTCCACCTCCTCCACCACTACCATACTCTTCTCCTTTTGACACAGAGCTTCAGCCCATGCCAGAGTATATTGAACCATACATCATCCCTCATGAAAAGTGTTCTGTGGAGACGACTTACAGAGGGCCAAAGCCTCATATTCCTTGTTTTACTGATGATGACCCTCGCCAGTTTGCCAGACTCAAAATCGCTTTAGGCAATATTTTGCCTAGAGATGCGACAGAGCGCTTCAAGTATCAAATACTGGTTGATCACCTCAAATTAGAAGATGCACTTCTTATAGCCGACTCCTATAGCACTAGTCCAACTCCCTACACAAAGACAATGGCTTCGCTGACTGAAATGTATGGACAACCTCACAAATTGGCCTTGAAGCGCATCAATGAGGTCCTAGCTGAGCCTCCTATCAGAAGTGGTGACAGTCGAGGGTTTCGCCTCTTCGCACTCAAAGTCAGAGCCCTCGTCGGAATGCTGGAGCAGTTAGGAAGAGAAGGAAAGACTGAACTGGAATGTGGCTCACATACCTCTCGTCTCCTGTCTAAGCTGCCGCATGAGCTGAGAGCACAATTCAAGCGTTTCATCAACCCCATCAGAACTCCCATACCAACTTTGCTGGACTTTTCAGACTGGCTTGAGCATGAAGTCCACATTCAGGAGGATGACTTTCTACCATCTCACCCAGAGCCCTCACGAGATGAGCGCCAGAAATTCATCAAACCCAAGCAACAGAAGCTTGGGGTGCGTCCTACCACTGTGCTGCTTGGTTCCAATAACGCCCCAAAGTCTTCAGAGCTCTCAACTCAAGTCAGATCCCAGACCACTACAAAGCTAGAGAAACCCAAGAAGTATTGTCCGTACTGTGACACTGTTCAGCATTACTTCAATCAGTGTTCAGAATTCAAGACGTTCAATACGGCTCAAAAGTCAGCCTGGATCAAAACTGCGAAGCGCTGCTGGAGATGTGGCAGAAATCACTTGGCTTCTCAGTGCTACCTCAAGGCCAAGTGTCAGCAATGCAACCAAACTCACCTTGAAATATATGAAGTCAATTCCAGATCAGAGCATCCAGCCCCAGAGACTGTGCAGCCAGTTACTTACTATTTAGATCCTGCTCTTAGAAGTAGCTGTGTACTGCTGAAAATGGTCAAAGTCTTTCTCTACAACGGAAAGCACAGAATAGAGACTTATGCCATCCTCGATGATGGTTCTGAGCGCACAATCATCCTCCACAGTGCCGCTCAAGAGCTACATCTTAAAGGACAGAACGAGGATCTGGCACTTAGAACTATCCGTCAAGACATCAAGACTGTGTCAGGAAAGTCAGTGTCCTTCTCCATATCCTCCATAACTCACCCCCAGAAACGGTTTCGTATCCACGAAGCCTTTACTGCAGCAGAGCTCGGTCTCTCCAAACACTCACATCCTGTTGAGACCTTACAAAGAAAATATCGTCATCTCAAAGGTCTTCCTCTCCATTCCTTCAGACAAGCCCAGCCATTGCTCCTCATTGGTTCGGATTATCCTCATCTCCTCACCCCAGTTGAGCCCGTGCACTTAGGACCGTCTGGGGGTCCTGCAGCTCTCAAGACTCGTCTAGGTTGGACCCTTCAAGGTCCTGCCAAAGTCCTGCTGCACCAGTCCTCCACCTCTCAGTGTCTCCTAATAAACAGCTCGGCGCCCACCACTGATCTTCTCAATCATGTGTCTAAATTATGGCAGATGGATATTTTGCCATATCGCCATGAGAAACTCATCACCCGATCAAAGCAGGACAATGCAGCCATCAAACTGTTGGAGGAGAAGACCACCAGAGTAACCATTGACAATATTCAAAGGTATGCCACCCCTCTGTTGTGGAAGGAAGGACTTCCCACACTCAACGCTTCCAAGGAAGCAGTCATGGGTCACCTTCGCAGTACAGAGAGTCGCCTCTCCAGAGATCCTATCAGAGCAGCCACATACAACCAGGAAGTCAGTAAACTACTGGATGCAGGCCATATAAGAAAGCTCACCGCCCTTGAAGATCAAACCAGTGCAGCAGCCTGGTACATCCCCCATCACATGGTCAGCCACAATGGAAAAAATCGCATTGTCTTCAACTGCTCATTCACCTTTCGAAACACCAGTCTGAATGAACGTTTACTTCCTGGGCCCACCTTAGGATCCACTCTGCTTGGAGTCCTGCTCCGTTTCAGAGAATACCCCATCGCAGTGAGCAGTGACATTAAGGGCATGTTTCATCAGGTTCGTCTACTTCCTGAGGACCAACCCTTCCTCCGCTTCCTATGGAGGGACATGAACCGTAACACAAAGCCTGACATTTATCAGTGGCAAGTGCTCCCCTTCGGCACAACCTGCAGTCCTTGCTGTGCAACCTTTGCCCTCCAAAAGCATGTCATTGACCACAGTAGCCCTGATGAGAACACTAGAAAATCAGTAGAAAAGTGCTTTTATGTGGACAACCTGCTTCAGAGCTTTGCATCCAAATCAGAAGCGAAGCAGCTTGTCACAAAGCTACATGGTCTCCTCCGGTCTGGTGGCTTTGAGTTGCGACAATGGGCTACAAATGTGCCGGAAGTCATCAGTCACGTTCCACCTGAACTGACATCTGACAGTTGTGATCTGTGGTTGTCATTAGATGGTACAACTCAACCAGAAAGAACTCTTGGACTGCACTGGCACTGTAGAAGTGACTCCATCACTTACTGCCTTCGTCAGGTGGAGTGCCTTCAGCCCACAATGCGCAACATTTACAAGGTCCTAGCCAGACAATATGACCCATTGGGACTACTTATCCCATACACAACTCGAGCCAAGATTCTGGTGCAGCGCCTCTGGGGAAAGAAACGGGACTGGGATGACCCACACCTTCCCGATGACTTACTGCAGCTGTGGCACGCTTGGGAGAATGAACTCCACATTCTTCCTAACATCTCTCTCCCCCGTTGTTACGTCCACTCAAATACAGACCTCTCAACAGCATCTCAAACCATTCACATCTTTTCAGATGCATCAGAGAAGGCATATGGATCTGTTGCCTATCTCCGGACTGTCAACAACGGTGAAGTCCAAGTAGCATTTCTAGCTGCACGTTCACGTGTTGCCCCAGTACGACAGCAATCCATTCCAAGACTGGAACTCTGTGCTGCTCACATTGGTGCTCAGCTTGGGGTAGTTTTGAAACGAGAGCTCACCTTACCCATCAAATCCATCACATACTGGACTGATTCCACAACAGTACTGCATTGGTTGCAGTCTCCATCCTGCCGTTTCAAAGTGTTCGTTGGTGCCAGGGTTGCTGATATTCAGGAATCCACAGAAAGCGATACATGGCGCTACGTTCCTTCAAGTGACAATCCTGCCGACGACATAACACGTGGATTAACACTCGCCCAAATCCCCAGTGAAAGCCGCTGGAACAAAGGACCCCCCTTCCTTCATCAAAGGGAGTCAACATGGCCTCTCAGTGCCGATATTCCATCTTCTGAGGACCCTGAGGAGCTGCGCAAGTCCACGTTTTGTGGACACATCACCAGTCCTCTACAGCCAAACTTGCCTGATGCTAGCTATTTTGGCACTTTCAAAGAGCTGCTGGAGGCATCAGTTCAGGCACGTCATGGGGCGGCCAATGATTCCAAACCTACAGCTGAATCTTTCAGGCAAGCAGAACTGGCCTTACTCAGACAGGTGCAGAGTGAATGCTTTCCAGAAGAATTCACTTTAATGTCCACCAAAAAACCTATACCTTCCACCAGTAGACTCCTCACTTTGGCTCCAGAATATGACTCAGAGGCTCAGTTAATCCGGGTTGGAGGACGACTACGTCGATGTGATTTCCTCAGCTCAGACATCTTACATCCTGTTGTTCTCGACTCTCATCATCCCATCACTAAACTCATCATTGCAGAGTATGACAGCAGGCTCGCCCACCCAGGACCAGAAAGAGTCTTTGCAGAGCTGCGGAGAAGGTTCTGGATCTTGCGAGGCAGAGAAGCTGTCCGCAAGCATCAACACCAGTGTCCTGAATGCCATAAATGGCGCAGTAAACCAGTCGTTCCTAAGATGGCCGACTTCCCACCTTCGAGCTTAAGACTACATCAGCCAGCCTTCTACTCTACTGGGATGGACTGTTTCGGGCCTTATCTCATTAAGATTGGAAGACGCACTGAGAAACGATGGGGCATAATATTCAAATGTCTCACAACACATGCAGTGTATCTGGATCTGCTGGCCAGCATGGACACTGATTCATTCCTAATGGGCTTGCGTCGTTTCATCGCCAGACGAGGGAAGCCCTATGAGCTGCTCTCTGATCAAGGCACCAACTTTAAAGGAGGTAGCTCTGAGCTCAATGACACCTTCAACTCCTTGTCTGCTGATCTACAAGCACAACTGGCCAGCCAGCAAATCCATTTTCGCTTTAACCCACCAAGCGCACCACATTTTGGGGGTTCATGGGAGCGTGAAATTCGCTCTATCAAGTCAGCACTGCATACAATCCTTGGATCTCAAATAGTCACAGATGAAGCCCTGAGAACCATCCTCACTGAAGTGGAAGGCATCATCAACTCAAAGCCTCTTGGCTACACTTCTTCAGATGTGGCAGACCCAGATCCCATTACTCCAAATATGCTGCTGATGGGGCGGCTTGACCCTGCCACACCTCACATTGTTTATCCAGACACCGAGCTTCTCAGTCGCCGCAGATGGAGACAATGTCAAGCCTTAGCCGACCAGTTTTGGATACACTTCATCAAGGATTACCTACCTTCTCTTCAGAAGCGTTCCAAGTGGCAGCAGGACCGTGAAGACATTTCTGTCGGTGACATTGTGCTTATCATGGATCAGCAACTCCCACGTGCTTTGTGGCTGGTTGGTAAAGTTACAGACGTTTTCCCTGGAGCTGATGGAAGGATTCGTAGTTCCCAGATTCAAGTCAAAGATAAGACTTACACAAGGCCTGTTACTAAGCTCATCAGACTGCCAGCACTTCCACAAGATACTCCTGACTGACTTTATTTGTTCAACTTTGCTTCTCAAAGTTGGGGGCGGCTGTTAACAAGGTCCATTTGTGTAGTTGATTTGTAACAGTGTGTGCAAATTAGTTGATTGTTCCTGAGCACCTTGAAGGCACCGCCACCCCATAATAGTCTCTCTGAAATCCCATAATAATCATTTCTCATGGGAGGGGGGTATGAACCCCATCTTTCAACCAATCAGACTCCCCCCTTCACCGGAGCAGCACCTGGGCATTCCAGTCTGGAGGCAGCCTTCGTTGAGAACACAGGCTTTGCCGTTCATCCTCGAGTTCTCCTTTCTCCATATCATGGAAATCATAGTCATGCGTCCATGAGAATGTAAGTTTAGCTTTCAATGCGTTTATTTAGCTTAGTTTATGGTAACATGTAATCTGTTCTGTTCAAATGCTTGAGTCAGCTCAAAGTTAAGAAATGTTACAACTGAGTGGAATGTGATTTACATGATACTATTTATGTTCAGTTTCCATATGCCACGTTTCTATTCATTTGACTCCATCCATCGGTGCTTTGTAGTGCGGTGCGCCTGAGACGCATCGCCACGTTGTCCATCGCACATTATGGTGCGTTCAGGGACCATCGTAATTTAGACTTTTAGACGAGAAACAGCAGGTCTTCATTGTAGATTATCAAGTTAACATGTATGTTTATGTTTGACAACATTGATACTATGTATTATTTTGATTACTTATATTGTTTGTTTCTATTTCTGTTCCTGTTCAATAGACACCATGACTAACACTAATACCACGAAGCTTTGAATGCCATGACCCCAAGAACACCTTCAATAAATGAGTGGCATGAGTGAGAATTTGTGACGTCATCATTTGTTCTGGCCGGACAACCTGAGGAGATTGAGGATTTTGTGAATCAGCACTTTAGCTACAGTCCTTTGAGGTCTCAAGTTTGGAACTGATTGCCAACACCTCCTTTACAGGTATAGTTGAACGAATACTGTTGACAACGTTTAATTACCAGGGGAGGAATTTAGCACCCTAAAGAATAACCCGTTTGTGAGAATGTGCTGCCAAACCGGTTGTGCCCGTGTGTGTTCTGAACAGTGAACACCCATTTATGCCGTCAGTTTTCATAAAAAGGCTCTTTACACATTGTTTCAGTAGTGGTTTTAGGCAGTACGGGTGGCTGCCCAGGGGGGCAATTCAAAAGGGACGCCGGCTCAGGGCTTGGAGAGAAAAAAATCAGTTTTTCTATTATCAATTTTCACAGTGTGTCAAACAGTCTATAACCAGCGAATTGGCAGCCCCTGGAGCTGCATGCACTCCTGCTGCGCGCAGCTGCACATGCTCAACAGGAGCGCGAACTATAAACTATACATGTCAAATTTCAATTTATGTGCAAGCATCGTATGCAAGGATTAACAATACCATACATGGTGCAAACCACCATGGACTAAGTACCAGCACTATCACTTAAAAAAAATTGCTTCATTTACGTAAACAATAATCATTGACTAATTGATTACTAAAATAATTACAATAACTATAATAATTAGTGACAATGCTCTCCCAAAATTTGGTATACCAGGGATGATACCATCAGGGCTGTTTTGGAATGGAAACAATGTCAATGAAACGGTATCAGTCATGTGCTAAAAGCCATTGAACTTAAGCTCCATCACAAAAAATAAGGCTCAACTTTAAAAATAAACACTAAATTGCAAATGTAAATTAAGAACTGACAGCAAAGTGCAGCAGCTAAAAACATTATTATTAATTATGTGTTAGGTTGGATTTTGATTTTTATTCAGGTTTCGAAATTGCATTTTTTTTTATTTATTATGTTTTCATTTTTTTTAAAACTTACACTGTGGTTTTTCATTCACGGCAAACTGATCCTGATTTAACCCCATAAAATTCTGTTATGTATCTTTTAAAAATTTATTTGTAAATCTGTAGTTTCTTTTTACTTTCAAAGCTGCCCGTTGCAGAGCTGTTAGTATTTTTTTCTTTTTAGAGCTTCCCTTCTTATTCATTTAAGGCACCTTCAAGACAAGATGTTATGCTAGCTGGCAATGCACTTTGAGCACATTTTTTCATAAAAATAATCCTAAAAGAACTGCAGAGGATTTGAAATCCTCCTGGGCATTAATTTGAAAAATTCTGAGGCGATCAAACATCTATTCCTGAGAAACGCAACACTCAATCACAGTCGCACAATGAAACTCATAAACAACTCAGTTATGAGTTAACACCAGTTAAGTTAACAACAGTTAAGTCTATGAAGACACAACTTTACTTCCTGATTCAATACAAGGTCAAAAGCTAAAGTCTAAATTGATAATGTCTTAGGTTAGGCAAGAGTTGCTTCCTGATTCCAGACAGATACTGAGGAGCACTGAGGTGTTTCTGTCTGTGTACGAGTGTGTGGCCCACACCTGCATGTGAGGTATCGCTGTGCAGAGGCTTGGGGTGGTGATACATGATGTTTATGAGGATGACTAGCAGGTCTGTCAGAGTGACTGGCTCTGAAACACAAATAAAGCTGGTTATTGTCTAGACAGAGACATGAATCCTGAGAAGAAAAACAGCTGAATCATGGCATTAATGAAAGTTTGTATTCATCCAAAACATAGTTTTAGGTCCAGGGGAAGGTTTAAGTGATGCCTCTGTTGTAAAATCCTGTTGTGTGTTTGATGGAAAATGTACTCCAGCAGGAAAATATTACTAAATATCAAAAAAGTAAAAAACTAAAAAGTGTTTATAAGCTGGATATGTTGACAAAAATGTATAAAAATACAAATCTGATATACAATTTAAGATGATTGTGATGTTTAATGTACTATAATAAAGAAAAATGAACCATGAGGCAAATATGTATTTGAATACCGTGTGATTTTGCAAGTTCTGCCACTCAGAAATCATGGAGGGGTCTGACATTTTCATCTTAGGTGCATGTCCATAGTGAGAAACCTTTCTATAAAAAAATTAGAAATCACATTTTTTGATTTTTTTTTTTTTTTTTTTATAATGTATTTGTATTGTACTGCTGCAAATTCGTATTTAAACACCTGCAGAAAAGCTAGAATTCTGTCCCTCAAAGACCTGTTAGTCCGCCTTTAACTATTCCACCTCCACTCCATTTATTATCCTAAATTAGAAGCACCTGATTGAGGTGGTTAGCTGCATTAAGACACCTGTCCACTCCATACAATCAGTAAGACTCCAACTACTAACATGGCCAAGACCAAAGAGCTGTCCAAAGACACCAGAGACAAAATTGTAAACCTTCACATGGATGGAAAGGGTTACAGGGCAATTACCAAGCAGCTTGGTGGAAAAAGATCCAATGTTGAAGCAATTCTTAGAAAATGGAAGAAACTAAATGTCACTCTCCCTCGGACTGAGGCTCCATGCAAGATCTCTGATGATCCTAAGAAAGGAAAGGACTCAGCCCAGAACTACACCGGAGGAGTTGGTCAATGACCTGAAAAGAGCTGGGACCATCATTTCCAAGGTTACTGTTGGAGAATCGTACTTTTACCTTGTGTCAAATCTATTTTCTACTGTTTATGTCAACAATTTACCATCCCACATTCTCCTTCCTAAATTATTGGTAAATTGTGGTTTTTTGATACATATATATTTCTAAGTTTTTTCAGCTGCAATTCTTCACCTTCTTTATTCAAACATGACCAGAGTCAGGGGTAGTTTACAGACTCACTACAAGGTGACTTCAAACCTGCGTTCACACCAAATGCAATTTGCACATCAGGAGCCTCCAGTTTCAATGTTAGTTCAATGTACAGACACGATCAGAGGTCCTGCAGTGTGATATCAGCGTCAGCCTGACAACAGCACGTTTTGGGTGCCGCGGCACAATTTGGGTATTGGAGCACGGTGCGTTGAGGTTTAAAAGTCTGACAGAATCCGCACCCCCTCTGGTTGTTTTACGTAGAATATGTGGAGAAAAATTCAAATATGACAATTAACTCCCAAAAGCCCCAGGATAAAGTACAGTATTCCCCCCTCATTCTAATATTTTTTTTGTCACAAAAAAAAAAAAAAGAAAACAGTACTGTCAACATTTTTGAAATGTTATCTCAAATTATATAACAGTAAAAAAAAAATAATCAGACAATCCTACAATTTTAACAACAAAATTGTCCCATGTAGAAATGCCAATGAAAATTAAAGCTGCTGTCAATGAAAATTTTACTTGGAGAACTGACGAATGTCATTACAACTGCAATAAGTGACACATGATGACACACGAGTGTGGTGCAGTAATTTCATGACATAAGAGTCTAGATTCAGCCAGGGAACACCTTTGATGGACAGTGATTAACAGGTGACTGAGTTACAGCCAGGCGTAGACTGATACAGGGTGTGTGGGGGAAAGGTGTGTGACACGTATGCAATGATCAGACAGATTCCTGCTGGAGATTATGAGCTGTAAAGATGGGAAGGATTGTTTTTCTGAGGAATTACTATGACTGACGAAACACCAATCATTATAGGACAATAAAACACTTCTTAACTCCAGACTTTTTGACCGCAGTTAAATGTTAACCTGTTGAAGTTATGTAAGATGTAAAATTCCATGTTGGGGAACAGAGAATGCATTAGTATCAAACCTTTGTGCTTCCTGATTCTGATGGGAAACAGCTTTCTTCCATTGGCATAAACAATCAGTTTCCCCAGAACACACACAGAGTGGACGAAGAGGGCAAAATCAAGCTCCTTTCCAGAGTAAACGCTGCTCTGCAATGCGCCTAAAACAAACAAACAAAAAAAAACATTTATGCATCATGGCCTGTGTGCTTTTAGACATTTTAAGTTTCTTCTTTTAACAATAGAAACAAAAAAAGGAAAATAAAAGTACAGTTAAATTATTTTAAATATAAAGTGTAAACCAAAGTTGGTTTGTTATACCTGCCATCGTCTAAAAAGGGAACTTTTTTCTTTTTTTATGATACAGTAAAAAAAACCAACATTAAAACATTACATTTAAACGTTTTTTTTAAATCAATGTTTTTATAATTGCTAGAAAATTGAATTACTTGTTTAATCAAATTGCAGCAACATACAAACAGTAATCAGGACACCAGTAGTTTTGTCATCTCTAAATTAGAATTTGAATGTTGTTCTAAAGCTGTTTCAATGATCCATTCAAACAGTATCCCCTGCACACCTCGTGCGTGCAGCATATGTGTCCACAGCCAGTAAGCAGCCAGTATCCCCCAATAAGTGCATGCAACTTAAATTAGCCTTACAAACGTTTCCTAATACACGTAGCACACCCATAACAATGATACATTCCAATTTCACAAAGTCTCTTGATTTGACCACACGAGCCTCAAGGGAACTGCAAGACCCACCTGCACTCCCTTTAAAATACAGCCCCTCCTCTCTATGACCCTCTATTGGTCCAGACAACCAAGTAAACCCACAACACCAGTCCAGATGCATGTGATTAAGGCCTTACCTGCCACTAAAATGAAGGGTTGCTCTTTTCTTTGTAAGAGCAAATTTACAAAAAAAAACATGTATTTTCCTCCCTGAATGCATTCACTGTAAACTAAACAGAGGCTTCGAGGTGGTTATTCAATTGCAGATCTGGACTTCTAGATTAGTGCTCCATTGCGCCACTGATCTTTTTTTTGTCATATTAAAGTTTTTCTCTCTGTCAATCTATTTCTCCAGTACCTCAGGTTCCAGCATATCTGAATGAAGGTCCCATGCTTTCCATCAGACAGTGGCCTACATCAAACTTATAGAGAACAGGGTTTGACTCACTGGCGTTCCTCTGCTTCCCTGCATGAGCATCAGTCACGTCGGCCCTGGAACGTTCACTGGCCTCACTGTAATAGATGCACTGCTGAACGGCCACCACCACCTGAAAAAGAGCAGAGTGGAACTCAGCATTTGAAACCATCACTGTGTTGGAGCAGTCCACCTCCAATCGAGAGGCTTACTTTAGGATTTACAGGGAAACGCGCAAAGACGCCCCATGGCTTACAGTGTTTTAGAGTCATTGTCTGCATGGTAAGAGAATATTTCAGGGTTCATGTGCCAGTAATCGTCTCTCTTGACCAGGACAGGAGGAGTAAAGGGAGAGGTTTAAATTAAAAACCCATTATTGTGTCAAAGTAGCATTCATCTGCAGTGGATCTGTGTTTGCATATCAAACACGACAAATCACCAGGAATACACTTCATTTGCCCTCAAATTTACCCTCTTGACAAGGAGAAATATGGATCTCTGTGAGCTGAACTCTTCACTTATGGCTCTTGAACAGTTATTTCACGCTTAATACCCACAAAAGTACAAAACTCCTCTCCGAGCACAGATCTCAGATTTCTGCAAGGACCTAGATAAACCGTACGTCTCCTCTGGGATGAGATCAGCCAGTTGGGAGGGACACAGAAAGCAGCATTTAAGGTAAGCTGGATACTAGATACATGCACACAAGTCATTTTTTGCAAATCAGAGTCAGCGTAAATTCCTTCCGGCTTTAATTCAAGTCACATTGGAAGTTTCACAATTAAAATTGTTGTTTGTCATTACAAAATGTGTCTGTGTCTTCCTGAAACAGGCTTTTAGTTTGTCTGTGCTTCAACAACTGTAAGAAAAGAAGAAGTCCCAATCACCATCGCTGACAGGCAGAGCTACAAATGCGTAAAGTTTGTATTAGAAACGCAAAAACGAAAAGCTAAAACTTGAATGTTTTCTTCTACGCTGTAGGACTTTTCAAAAAACAAATGACAAAAAAGCAGTGATTACTGAGTCAATCTTACCAGAGACTTGTACTTTCTCTCCAAGAGTCTGAGAACGACATTCCTGCTGTAGTAACCATGCTGAGTAAACAGAAAAAAAGCAACCAAGCAAGAGAAAATAAGCAGAGAAAAGTAGGTTAGAAAAGCTCAGTTTACACTTTCTTCAAAACAGGATATATGAAGTTTCCATTTACAATTACTACTCGATTAACACAAAGAACCATCTTCACTTGGCTGTTGTTTTTCAAGCAGCATTTGCTTGAATTTTCTCAGCTTTAGTAAAACTCTTACAATAAAAACACCAGAAAAATACATCAAAAAAGTTGAGCTAAGTCAAGTGACATGACATTCTAACTTTGTAGAACCAATCAAATGTTCCAGTAGTAAAAGAAAAACAACAAACACACCATCCACTTGATGAACCAGGACGCTTTGATGTCCAGTAGAGTCAATAAATGTATGGGCTCCAGGGTTTTCTCAGTTGAACCATGTGGGTGATGGAAGGACAGCAGGGACAAGGTGCTGTCTATCACTTCTTCCATGTATCTGAAGCAAAGTGGACAAAGTAAAATGTAACATCTTTATCTAAAACAGTGGCCTACATAAAGCTAACAGGTGCCACTGCCACAGGAGAACCATTGGAATAACATAAAAAAGATCAAAGGGTTTTGCGTTATCCTAATGAATTTGAAATGCAAACACAATTTTATTTTAATTGTGGAGACTGTCCACATCAACGGACGCAGCCTTATGAAGTAAGTTTTAGCAACAAAACTCAGCATGTAGGTAGAATTTGCACAAAGCTGCTTTATAAATCAGACACCATTTTAAGAGGCCAAGGCTCTAAAAAAAGGTCTGAGTCTGAGTGTGCCACATCTTAGTTCATAGCAGTCTAAACAACATTTTTTTGTGATAAAAAGTTCAGTTTGAGAGACAAAAGTTGGAAAAATGTTTCTCTGCATGGTGTTTTAGTATGCGTGTGTCTCTGAACAAGACATTAAACACCACAAATGTATATTTGTCTTCATTAACCTTTTAACACCAGAAATATCACCAGCAACACCTAAGTAACACAAGCTCTGTGACAGTGTTTACACGATGAGTGTAAATCAGCTGATTGTGATGCGGAGAAAGGCCGACATTTTGCATGGGTTGCATCCGGCTTTGCGCCATTATGCAACACAAAGCTGCTTTGCTCCACGACAGAATCAGCTAATTTAAACTGCACAAACACATCACTAATGTAAAATGTTGCATTTCAAAGCTGTTTTTCTCCACTTCAGAATCCATATTGAACTGCATAAATGGGTGAAGCGTTTCCGTAGTTGAAAGATTGTCAACAGTGGAACTAAAGCTCTTGTATTAAAGGGTTAAACAAAAAAATATACCAATAGTGTTCACATAGTGGGAACAGTTGTAGTTCAAGCTGCAGAACCGACCACACCCCCTGTTTGCAAATGTCTCCTCCCAGCCCTTTGTGTTGGTGCAAAGGTCCTTTGATACAAATCAGTTTTAAAATGGTATGATATGGCTGCTGAAAATATAACTTAACATCAGAACAATGTTACATGCAAGAAAGCACGAATAAAAAAGTTCTTCAGTGCTGAAATTCTCTACATGAACATACTTCTCAGGGTGGCGAATCCAGAAGGAAGCCACCTCCTTCTGGAAGTCATTTATCAATCGAATCTGAAACCCACGAAAGCAAAGAGATTAGTAAAACCTCTGAAATGACCTTAATAAAGGTCAAAAGACAAGCTGCAGTACCTGCTTGAGAAGACGAGTGATCTTAGGTGTGTTAATGTCGAGAGTTGCTGAGCCACTTGGGAAGTTCAGTTTGTGAGACACAAAACTGGATTCTACATTCTTAACTGTCCAGAAAAAGTAGTATTTTCATAAAAATGACAAATCTATATAACTTATTTGTGATTAAAATAGTTTTCTATTTTTTTTACAAAGTAGTCAAACAAATTTACCAAACAAATGTGGATAGAAAAAACTGCAGATGAATGCTTTTTTCAACATCTAAAGCACTTCTTCTAAAACATAAACATAACATAAATAAAATACATTTTATGTAAAAACAGTTGAATCTTTATTAACATTTCCTACCTAAACTGGTGAACATCTCTCTGGTGACATTGAGTGAAGAGGAAGAGAAGCTTTTAGCAAAAAACTGCAGTGCATTTTCCTGACGGGGACAGAAGAAAAGAGACCTTTATTCCTGCAGTGGCTGAAAGAAATGTGGATGTGTGGGACAATGAAGGAACATCAGGTAGGACTCACGCTGAGCTCGGGCTCGTTCAGAGCCGCCAAGAGGTTACTGCACAGGGTGCTCCAGTTCTCGCAGCTCAACAGATCAGGCAGAGATGCGCGGCAGAGGGCATGCAACGCCTCCCGACGCATCTAAACACATTCATACAGATCCCAGCTTGAATGAGCTTTAAAATGATTTAGGGGATAGGTGTATTTGCAAAAATCTCCAAAATGTGAATGGCTTATCCTGGTTTACAGTGGTGTAACAATTAATTGACAAAGCTAAAGATGTCCTGGATTGATTTTAGGTCAGCGAATCAGATCGAATCGGATAGTTTAAATTGTACCAATATTGACTATGAATTGTATTGTCAGCCACAAATTATATGAATCGAACTGCTGTTAAAATAATCAGTACACCCCCAATACTGCTTCTCTTCCTCCGGATTATCTGTATTAAGTGTATTGTGTATTCTAGGTTCTGACTTGCTGAAGACACCTAAGAACTGCTAAGAACTTAGCAGCAAGGAGGGCAAGGATAGATGACAAACAATCATGGTGGTGAATGTGAAAGCCCCAGGTTGGGTACTCTTGAAAGCATACTTCTTTGGGTTTGCTGGGTTCAAGTCTTTCAGCTAGAAGCTGCAGGTGCTCCTGTGTGATGAAGGTGTAGCTCTAGAAAAGAACAAGAGGAGAGTTTCAGAGAGACTCACACACACACACACACACACACACACTCACACACACACACACACACACACACACACACACACACACACACACACTCGTGTCTCGTTTCTCTGACCTGGTTGAAGCAGGAGTCGCTGTCAGAGCAGCTATCTGTGAAGTGGCTGCTAGGCTGGCTGTGCTCCCTCTCTCTGTGCGTCTCCTCTTTTGTCAGCTGGCCTTCCTTGTATTTGTTAGTTAAACACTCCAGAATGGAGCTCAGTGAGGTTTTCAAGGTCTGCATCATCTGCTTATACCTGGTTAAAGGAGAAAAAAAGAGATTATCTGAAACTCTTCTGTCAGTTTCACTTTTCCTGCTCTTCTGTTGGTGAACTTTTCTTCTTTTTAAACAAAGATGAATATGTCTCCGTATTTCTAATGCAGCCTGGGTCTTTTTATTATGTCTTGTCCAGCAAACATTAATTGCTAGTTAAACATCTTAAACTCTTCTTGGGATGACAGAAGAACAGAACGCATGAAAAAAAATGTATATGAACATCATCAAATACCGTTTCTAGCAGGATCCATTTGGAATTTATGTATGTATTTGTATAATTCCCACAAAGCAATTACAAAAACAAAGCAATACAATACTTAATAACTTTTTTTTCTTACAATGAAAGGGGAAAAACAAAAAGAAAACGTTTTATTTCTGCCCCTTTCACTTAATTAATAAAGCCATTGGTACACTTGTGTTTTTTCCCTATCTTAAAACAAGTAACAAAAACAAAAAAAAAGATGATCAGAGTCGCAAAGCTGCTTTTCTCCGCTTCAGAATCCTTTGGAATTACGTTAAATGCATAGACAGTAAGGAAGTTATGGTAGTTCAAAGTGTGTGTGTTATTTGCTGTCGTTGATGACAGCTTCAGTATTAAAGAGTTAACTTTTTAACACTGGAGTTTTGGCTCTACCGTAGCTCTTAAATCACACACTTAGCGTAATTTAAGCAGATTTTGAAGAAGAAAAACATGTTACTCTTTTAAATTAAAAGCGTTTTGCCTTTCCTTAACCTGAGAGCCACAAAGAAGGGGTCAAACCTGTAGCTCCAGAGCCTCAGGTTGTGGACCCATTTTTTAAGCTTTTCTTACTCAGCAGAGTCTTTGGTCCGGCACGTCACAGCATTAATCAAGGTATCGTGTCCTGATCCAGTCCTGTGCTGACTCTCTCCCAAGGACAAGTTCAGCATCTCCTCCACCTCGGTGCCCAAAGAGCTTTCTATATACTGATGAAGGTATCTCACAAACTCATAACTAAATTTAAAAAAAAACAGAAACAAAAAAAGTTGTATGAGAATTTTGCTGGTATAGTGGAAGGACCACATGTGTTTGTGGGTGACCTTCACCTGTGGAAGTTTTTGTCAGTCTCCTCCAAGTGGAGGAGGATCTCTTGAGCAGCTTCACTCGAAGGTGCGCCAGCAATTTTATCACTGATACTTTTTAGAAACTCTTTGAGGAGGGACTGCAACTCCACCTCACCTTTCGCCAGCAGCTGAGACATCTTTTCTGCTGAGATGTAAATCTGAAAATAACACAAAAAATTATTATTAACTACATGCTCAAAATAAAATGGCGTTTTTGGTGTTTTTAACATGTTCTTGTGGCGTTTTTCAGAGGATGGAGGACATATATAGCGAAAATTAAGCATATATTTGCATTTCTGAGTATTACTTCATTCAAACCATTGTGAATCAGGAGCAGATGAAAAAATGCTGTTACTAAAAACCTTTAGCAGTGACACCGTCACAAGTTCCCTGCTGCGCTCCATTCTGATACATCCAATTGTAGGCAAATAGATCCATGAACATTTTTGTTTTCCTCGTCTGAGCGGACATCTGGTTCAGAACTGTACGACTGGATAGTTCCGATATTGCTCACAATTCTTTTTGCACCGGTAATGTTACGTTGGGGGTTGTGAGGGGTTGTAAGCTAGCGGGAGAGAATGTAAAACAAGGGAGGATGGGAAGTCAGGACAGGCTTACTCTGCGCAATCTGTCCCACCGACAAGTCAAATGTGAATTTCTAATGAACTACTGACGCCCTGCAGAAACTATGTCCTAGAAAAATACACTTTATTTAATGTTGCCTAAAAGCTGCAAACTCCTAATTAAAAGACCACAGGGAACGCTTTTACAATAGATCAAAAGATGATTGGAGGCGGAGTTTAAACTCTTTTTTTTTCATTTATACAAAGTATATGTAAACATTATTTTAAAAATAATAAAAAATTATAAAATGCCTTATCATTTTTGTTTATTATCACATTCTCTTTAAAACTACATTCTAATCAATTAGCAAAACAACTAGATCTTGAAAAAGAGCACAAACAAAAGAAAATGTAGACACAAAAATATCAGAATAAGGAAAAAGCAGATAATATAGGTGCACTTTTACTGAGGCTTAGGTACATTAAGGGTAAACAAACATGTTGTAATAAAGTAGTTTTAAGGATTTAAAATGAGTAAAATCAATTATTGAAGAAATAAACCAAATTAATTGGAATATTGTAGAATAACAGAGCACAAACAGGTAATGAAAACTAAAAGAACAAATGTTCTCTTTACAACAGACCCGAGGAGATTAGACAAAACAATAAAATAGTTAACATTTTTGGCGTGACTTACTCTGTTAGGATCCACTCTGTTGTATTTTTGTTCTGAAGTTAGCTTGATGCACTAGTTCTTTCAAATGAGGCTAGCTAGCAGACAGAGCGAGTCATATTTAGCTTTGGAAAAAGAGCTAGAATTCAAATACTTTATATTGAAAATTTGCCCGTGTTGTTTTATAAATATGATGTCACTTTTGTCCTCCAGTGGACATCGCTTTCCACGACATTTTGAAGCGCAAACTCCAGTCGCGTCTCTATGGAAACCTTTACGCGCGGTGCATTGTGGATATCTCATGGAGCTCTTAGGCACCGTCGGAAATTACAAATTATCTACCCTTAAGTTATAATTGAGCACAAATAATTGTTCAAAAATACTTATATAAAGTTAAAGTAACTAATTTAAACATGTTGTATTTTATTTCATAAATAAATAATTCTTTATTATATTTTTCACTAGTTCAAACATGTGTGCATTTTTTCCCCTGGTGGCTTTTGAAAGCAACAACGGAAGTATTTTATCACGTGACAAATGTTTTGTTTCTTTACTGAAAAGTGGATGAAAAGTGGGTGACCTTTGCAGAAGCTAGTATAAACGTAACATTTTCCTTTTCATGGCATAAATCTGGCTTTTTTGACAGTTTTCTCCTCAGGAGTAACTTGCTAATTCGCGTTTAATTCCATTGTTTTGTTTCTGGGATGATTCTGAGCTAGCAAACTAGAATCGGTGGAGCATGGCAGCGGTTGACAGCTTCCAGCTTTTGTACATGGAAATTTCTCGCTCGTGCGGTTCTTACGTGGAGACGCTGGCCCTGGTGGGGGCTCTGTACACCGCCAGCCGAGCCGTCGTCCTGCTGAATGAGTGCTGCTCTCTGGTCAGGGTTCATTTTCTGCCAAGGATGATCCCCAACAAGAAGCTTGCTCAGAGATTTGGAGACTGGGCTGTCATTAATGGTGAGAACGACCTTCAGCAGAAAGACGAGGAGAAGGCTTCATACTGAGTCACAATTTAAACACATTCGGTATAAAACTTATGGAACCAAAATGTAAATATTGCCAGCTTTCGTTGGAAACAATAGGACTGCGTGGTTTTGAATTTTTGCTAAACTGTAATGAGTTAATAATATTCTTTAAAATCATTTTTATGATGTCAAATGTGATATTTAGATATTTGATCTTCTTTTTTATGTATAAAAGACACTATACGGATTTTCTTCTATTTTTACATTAAAAATGGTTTTGTTTGTGTTAAACTAATATCGTTTTACTCCCATAATGCTATGTGTTTATTGTGGATTACAGTCTGATATTAAATTTCTTGGCTGAAATCTTTATACTGGCAGATGCTAAAAGAAAATGTTGCTGCAATTATAATATCCAGGAAAAATAAATGTTACCAAAAGAAAGAAAAAAAAAAAAAAAAAAAAAAAAAAACGAAATAACAAGGTGTCTGACAATCACCAATTCTTGTTTTACAATAAAACCTGGTTTTCATCATAATTCTACTCAAAAGCTCATCCCTGGTTTAAATGAATGGCTTTGCTGAAATAATTATTATAATAATTATTTCCTCTCTCCTGTAAGATGCATCTGAGCCTGTGGCCAAGGCATATGCTGAAGAGCTGGCCAAGCACGGCATCAATGTGCTCTTCCTCACTCAGGATCCTGCCTCAGTTCAAGATACAGCAGCATCATTTTCCCAAAGTTACGGAGTAGAAACTGCTGTCATAGCGGCCGACTTCTCTCTGGGCCAAGAGATTGTGATCAAGCCCATCCAGGAGGCTCTAAGGGACAAAGACGTTGGCTTCTTGGTGAACTGCGTCAAAGACTCATCGGCTTCTCCTCTGAGTTTGATAGACATGTCGGATCAGTACTTGTTGGGTCAGGTCAACAGGAACGTCGGCGCTGCTACTCTGATGACCCATTTGGTGCTGCCGGGGATGCTACAGCGCAGCAGAGGAGCTGTGGTCAACATATCGTCAGGTGCCTGCTGCAGACCGTGGCGCGAAGCCGCCATTCTCAGCGCCTTCAGCGTAAGAGCAGAATCTGTAGAGAGGAGTCTCTGTTTGAAGCATCTGTCAGGCCGGAGCTTAATGTTTTTCTCCTGATGTTTCAGGGATATTTGGACAGTTTCTCTAAAGCACTTCACTTTAAGTACAGCACCAGAGGGGTCTTCATTCAAAGCCTGATCCCTTTAGAGGTAATCACCTGATATGTGATTGTGTGTCCATTTTTATATCATGTGGAAAATGATTTATGGATAACTCATTAATGTTTACTAAATATTAACTTTTTTTTTTTACTTCGCCCCTTGACTGACATGTATAACACTTTTCTACCATCCTTGACACTTGGGCGGGCAAGACAAGAACCAAACCTGCAATCCTCTGGTCAGAGGCTGACTGCTCTATCTCTATCTTTGCTATCAAAAATGTATGTAGATCTGGTAATCTGATTACATTGTACGAGAGACATGGCATGGAGGACATTGATTCACAAGGTCTACAACCAATCTGGATGCAGAACACAAAGCACTGTTAAAACAATTATTTTAAAACATGTTCAAAATTGCACTGAAAAAAATCTGCAAAACTCTGAGGCTGCAAAAGCTAAACCACAATAAAGTGAGGGAACACCGCAGGCTATTTCTCATCAAAATATGAAGCAATGTGCACATATCCATTTAATCTACTTGTAATAAGACCCTTGTGACCAACCAACTAGTTATACAATGGAATTGGAATGAAATGTTTTATATTTTACAATGAAAAGGCCTAAAAATACATGTAAATCTGTGTTAAATACCAAAATGACTAGCTCAATTTTTTTAACCAGCCCCTAGCAGCAATGCAGGGAACTACAGGTGCAACTATTGTACAACAACGGACTTCCTGAATGAAGCATGTTTAACAATGAAAGGGAAATACTTGGTGTGTTACTTAAATGAAATCATGGTTTCATGTGTTTCTTGCATCTCTCGTAGAGCACAAATAACAGGATATTGAACCACTTATTTTACAAATGGGATTCATTCTTCATTACAACTTTGAAAGAATTTTCAATTGAAACATTGGGGTTGATGATGAAAGAGTCTAGAGTTCCACAGTGAACAGTGGTATTACATTAGAGTTCAGCATTGTAATCTTACATTTATAGTCCCACTCCAATTATATATTTTTTTCTATTGTAAAATTATTTCCAGTGATCTTTTGGTTATGATTATGAAGTTTTTTGCCAAAATCAAAAAGCCTTTTGAATTATGCCCTGCGGTAGTAGCTTATTAGAAATACAATTCTGGTTTGTGGGCGGGTCTGTTGGCACAGTGCAACCCCCTTCCCCATCCCCGTCTCTGAGAGCTCTGTTTGTGCTCTCATGTGCAAGCTTATGGTGTCAAGCTAACATTAGCGGCACAAAAACAACAACGAGCAATATTCAGTCAATCCAGCCATTCCATTTTGAGCCAGAATTTCAATTACTTAAAGCATGAGTGTTGAACATCTCATCACGTCTCGCACACCCAAGTGTGAGCCAGGGTGCGCGCAGGGGGGAGAGGAGACTTTGGCATGCCAATTTTAGTAGCTGTGTCACTAGCTCAGGCTTTTTCAGACATCCAGTTTTCATCTGCTTCTGATCCAACACAATTTGAATTAAGAAATACTCAGAAACACAGTTTTAATGGTAAATTATTTTATAAAGCTTCTCCATTATAAGAAAAATGCCACAGGAACGTAGAAAACGCAAAAGATCATTTTCATTGGAGTGGGTCAATAGAAGATTCATTTTTAAGACAATAAAAGACGAAGTGAAATCCATTGATGGATTTTAAAAGAAATATTTGATTTAAAGGTTAAAATGATTTGCAAACACAACACAAGAGGACGTGGTGCCTCTGACTGAACAGAAACTAATGCTTTCAATTCTTTCTATACAAAGCGATGTGACCACAAACATCCAGCTCTCCACTGCTTTGACTTGTGCAGGGCTCCGTCCAGGCTCTACTTTCAACACAAACCAATGATTGTAAAACATTGCCCTAAAAGAAGAAGAGTGAAGTTGAACGTCTCGACATGGATTCTTGTTTCATATTTTTTTATTTAGATTGCTTCACGTGGACTTCTGCAAAGGTCCTTCAGAGAGAGCTGGTTTGCTCCGAGGCCTGAGGTCTACGCTCGCCACGCCGTCTCTACTCTGGGCATCTCAAACAGAACCACCGGCTACTGGCCCCACACTCTTCAGGTCAGCACAGAGGAGTACAATGAAGACCCACTCCAAAGAAAATTGTGTTTTTGACGTTTTTAACATGTGATTTTTAACAATTTTTGATGATGGAGGACAGATAAAGAGAAAATTAAGCTTAAAATTGCATTTCTGAGAATTTTTTATCCAAATCAATGGGAATCAGGAGCATAATCAAAAATAAAAGACCACTGGGAATGCTTTTTAACTAGATCAAAAGATGATTGGAGTGGGACTTTAAGATCTTAACAGGAAGTTTTAGGTTTCTTTTTATCATTTTTATTCATGAAGTTCTGTCTGAAACCTAAACTTGCTCCCTCTTTCTTCTATCCTTCCTCACAGTACGGGCTGATGAAGTGTGTCCCAGAGTGGCTGTGGATTCTTGGATCTCGAACGCTCGTTTTTGCAGAGAACTAAAAACATCTTTGAGCATTGTTGCAGTTTTTGGAGAAATTTGTTTAATTTCTTAGTTTTTTGCTGGAATAAAGAAAAGGTTTTCCTAAAGTATTTAAAGGCTGTTCACAAACCACTCCTTCAGTTCTACGGAAAGTGACTCTTTTTGAATGTAATGCTGATGTTTCTTTCCTCAAGTAAAGACTTTAGAGACTTTAAAACTTGAAAAATAACTGCAACCAATTTAGCATTAGTTTGTTGGACTATGTTACAGTTTGTTTTCAAGGAAAAACAACACATTTAGGAAGAAATAGATGTAAATTAACGAAAAGCAGATGCATTAAAAGAAATTAGACACAAATACAAAACTTAAGCAATAATAGCAAACATAACATTGAGATTTGGCTTCTATTTGGATGATTTTGTGAAATATTGAAGTGAAATGATCAAAACATTTAAGACATTTCTCTTTTCATGAAGTCTTTGCTGCAAAAAACAGTTTGAAAGAACTTGAAGGCTATGAAAAAATTAGCATTTTTTAAATTAACAAAAAAAAAAAATCATGTGGATTTTAAACTTTTTTTGTTTTTGTTATACCACATCGGGTCTGGATCCAAACAGGCTCTTGCACTGATTGTTTAGTCTTTAACTTATCTGGCTGACTGGTTTAAACAAAGACGAGGCTTAGGGAGGAGTTTTATCTTTGAATGAAAAAAATAGAAATTGTTGCCGGGCACATTTTCCTTAAAGAGTGAAGAGTTGTTTTGTTGCTGTGCTCAAATGTTGCAGTGAAAATGCTGTTCATAGTTTGGATTCTAAAGTCAATAAAACTCTTGCCAACATGTCTTTTTTTTCTTTGCTAAAGTGTGTCACAACTTGGAGTTATCTTCTTGAGAAGGTCAGTTTCATACAGATATGTTCCTGATTTCATCTCCTGAAGAGTGTACTCTGACCTGTGTGGTAAAGACCACATTGGAACACTTTGTTTTCTTCTCTTTTTTTCACCTGAAAAACCTGATGTTAATCATTTACACAAAGGAACCCACAAGAGATGTGCAGACAGAAAAAAACAACTGTTCCAGAAAGATGCAGAACCCTAGAGACTCATCCTTGTTTTTGGTATCGTGACCTCCTAAAGCTCCTATGACGCGAATCCTGAGTAAAAATGAAAAATAGTTTTTAAATTAATTATTCTCATTCATACCGTGTGTGTAGGGGGCAGAGGTCTGTTTAAGTTCCCTCAGAGTGTTTTAAAAAACAGTTTTGACCCCTTTCCCCGGGTGTTCCAAACAGGAAGTGGCTTGTGAAAGTACTCAGTCCCTTGAACTTTTCGACCTTTTGCCACATTTCAGGCTTCAAACATAAAGATAGAAAACTGTAATTTTTTGTGAGGAATCAACAACAAGTGAGACACAATCATGAAGTGGAATGAAATTTATTGTATATTTCAAACTTTTTCACAAAGAAAAAACTGAAACAAAATATTAACTTAAGGGGGCTGAATACTTTTGCATGCGCAATTTTTCAGTTTTTATTTGTGAAAAAAGTTTGAAATATCCAATAAATTTCGTTCCACTTCATGATTGTCTACCACTTCTTGTTGATTCTTCACAAAACATTACAGTTTTCTATCTTTATGCTTGAAGCCTGAAATGTGGCAAAAGGTTGAAAAGTTCAAGGGGCCGAGTCGTTTTACAAGGCACTGTATGTGCTGGTTCCAAGGAGGCAAAATCCCATATACTTCTATAGAGAAAAAAGCAATTATTACTCAGTCATTCTATTTGTCAAAATAAACATTCTTGCTTTGATACTTTTTAACATGTTCTTGCTAATCCTCACTTTTTTCTGTAGTGAAAGTAAATAAAGATATAAATTGATCAATCAGATGCCTCAAAAGTATGTGTGCTCACATAGAATATTCACAATATTTTGACAGATTTTCCGGAGCCCAATTTCAACAGGTAGGGGTGTGGTCTTCTAACAAACTCACTTCTGATTGATGAGAGTGGTTGTCATAGAAACAATGACTCACTTCAATTCGTACCAATCACGGCTTGGTGATGATTTTTGGATCTAACACTGCAGCGTCCGAATCACAACAAGATTGCGTCCGAATTGACTTAATTTGATTGGAGCCAGAAGTAAGTCATTTTCTAAGGATGACGTCACACTCGCTCTGTGCAGTTCACAGATACAATCAAGGATTTTAACCATCAGTAGCCTCACCGTGCTCTGGTACTTGAGCTAATCACATTGATGCTTTACAATGATGTAGGAATGACACTGATCCAATAAAGTTTATGTTTAAAATGTTTTGTGATTGTTTCAAAAATGTTTTATTTTGACGTTTTTGGTACAAAAAACATAGCAAGAATTATGACTCACAATTCTGACAGATTGTTAGGGCCACCATAAAAGAAACACATGCACAGTGTATAGGAGTTTTTACTATCTAAAAAGTCACCATTTTTCAACGTTGCCATATTGGAGGAACTCAGAGTAAAAGGGTTGTTCCTCAACATTAACAGGAACATGTGGATCTATGGATTTTCAACCTTACAGGCTTATCTCAACAGGACGAAGGCCCTGCAGTAGACCGTTGACTAACTTCCTGTAGACCTCTTTCATGGTTGCTCCATGCTCAGCATCCTTTTACCAACATCATCACTCTTCCTCCTCTCATTGTGTGCATCTACCATGAGCTGTTCCTCTGATGGATTCATTCCTGATTCTACCCATCTTGGTCACTCCCAAAAAGAACCTCAGCATCTTCATCTCTGCTACCTCCAGCTCTGCCTCTTTTCTCTTTCGCAGAGTCTCTAAAGCAGAGGTGTCCAAATGCAGGCCTCGAGGGCCAGTGTCCTACATATTTTTCAACTTACCAGTCATTGAAGCTCGTTATTGGCCAAACATACCTGATCCAGCTAATCAGCAGCAGATAAGGCAGGGTTTCTGGAAAACCAGCAGGAGGCCGGCCCTTGAGGCCTGGATTTAGACATCCCTGCTCTAAACACACAACATGGCTGCTCTCACGTCAGTCTTCTATACCTTTCGTTTCATTCTTTATGACACTTTTTGATCAATCTGAAATTTTCCTCGACCCTCACTCAGCCTGTTCTCCTATTTCCAACATTCTCTGTTGCTCTGGACTAAAGACCATAAGAACTTAAAGTCTTCTGCCTTGTCCACCTCTGATGCCTGTAACCTCACCATTGTCTTGCTGCAGCTAACCTTCACTCCTTTAATTTCCAGAGCACCTCCTCCACCTCTAAAGATGTTTCTCCACCTTCTTCCTGCTCTCACTATAAATCACAATGTTATCTGCAAACATCATGGTCCACAAAGATTCCTGTCTAACTTCATCTGTCAGCCTGTCCATCACCACAGCAAACAAGAGGTGATCAAAGCTGATCCTTGGTGTAATCCCACCGCCATCTAAAACGACTTTGTCACACCTACAGCACATTTGATCACTGTCTTCCAGCTCTCATACAAATCTTGAACATCTACAATGTTCTTCTCTGTCACTCCAGACTTCCTCATACAAACCACATCTCCTCACTTTGAATCCTGTCATAGACTTTCTCTAAAAACCCAATGCAGCTCCATCTGACTTTCTCTGTTCTTCTCTAGAGTCCTGATATTAACCTATGAAGCTAGAAAAGAAATCCTGCATGATTGAGGAGAGCATGCAAACTACATAAAAAAAGGGCCCAGCTGGGATTTGAACCAGGACCCTGAACAAAAAGCTGTTGTCAGATCAATGTTGAGCTCAATAAAACTTCAGCAGAACCTCAACTTAATCATCTCCATTGTTTTTGAGTTTTTCACGCGTCCAGTCCCATAAAGAAAATAGTTGTTTTTTTACTGAATTCAAATTGAAATTCCACCTCTATGTTTTGGGTTTTTATGAAATGTTTGTAAAAGAGCAGAAGCTGCGTTGAACTATCAGCTGGGATTTCGCTTGCAGCTCAGAGTTTTTTGTTGTGGTTAAGACGGCGCCGCCTTCAGATAAGCCTGCAGATGAGCAAAGGAGCAGTAACCTTCTTCTTTTTCTTCTTCTTCAACTTTCCTCTTCATCACTCTGTCCAATTTTTCTCCTCTTTTTGGGGTGAGTTGATCATTTGTTTTTGTCTGTTCAATCTTTGTGCAGAGATTGATGTGTTGTAGACTCGTGTGCTGAAACAAATTCATTGTTTAGAAGAACACAAAGTGATTTATGTAAAATGATTTTATTTTAAAACATTATGCAGATGAAACTAAGCAGTAAACTGTAATCTATTGCAAAATTAGCAGTATAAACATTATTTAACCGGCTAATTTAAAGAAAGTGGCAAATTCTGCAACCTTACATCGGTGTGATTGTGCGTGTGCTAGATCATTTTATTTGCAGGAGTGCAGCTCTGGTGCTGATAAGTATGTTTTGGAGACTTGAAATCAGCAGCTGTGACGTTTATCTGCAAAGTCACAAATCTTTGAAAAAATAAAAAGCTGCTTGGCCTTGTGGGAGAGTCTGTCTGTTTTAGATTTCAAAAACAACCCCATGATCTCATTTGAGAAGAAATCACCTGTAGAATATATTCATTTTGCTTGTTTTAGTGGGTCCTTTTGATTGGATCTTCTTGTACAGGTGAACGGGAAGGTGAGACGCTGAAATGGGAGAGTGGGATGTTTTGGGCCGTCTGCTGGATAAGGTGCAGAGCCATTCCACAGTGATCGGCAAAATCTGGCTCACTGTGCTGTTCATTTTTCGCATCATGGTTCTGCGCACCAGCACTGACAAGGTCGGGTGTGAGGCCCATTATGTCTGAATTGAAATCCACTAATGTCTGGTTTAAACGTCTCACTATACACAAGGAGATGTCGCCTGTCCCTTCTTCTTCAGGTGTGGGGAGATGAGCAGTCGGACTTCGTTTGCAACACTCAGCAGCCCGGCTGCAGGAACGTCTGCTACGACCTCGCTTTTCCAATCTCTCACGTCCGCTTTTGGGTTCTTCAGATCATTGCTATTGCTGCACCCAAGCTGCTCTACCTCGGCCATGTTCTTCATGTGATCCATGTGGAGAAGAAGGTGTGTTGTTATCGTGTGATTCTGTACCAAAGGCATCCAACAGAGTTTGCATTTAGACTTTTGTCTTGCTGCTTAGCGGCTCAATCATAACACCATCAAACACCATATGGCAGTACTCATTCTTTAAGTAAATCCAGTGAAAAAGTAGCATGCTAATGTTAACATTAGTATGTTTCACTTTTTTTTTGTTTGCTGCAATATAAAATAATGCATATTGCACTTTTTATACGCATCAGAATAATAAATAGATGAATAAGTGGTTAAATAAGGAACTTATATCAAAACATGTAAAGGAAGAGAACTGCAGTCAAACCCACCTTACCCCACCCCACCACACCATGGGGAAGTGAAGATGCCAGGTCCTTAAGCCCTCATCTCCAATCCTGAGCCGGTACCATTCTTCCTTCCTCCGATCCAGGGCAGCCAACAGTCCTTTTTCTAATCCAAGGCAACTGAAACAAAACAAAAAGAACGTACACTCTATAACAATTGATGACACAACACTAAATACAAAAACAGACAGACAGCAACGTCGATTTCTTTTCACATTTTTGAAAATAACATTTTTAATGTCAACAATTATATGAATAAAAAATTTTTTCAGTTTTATTTTGAAATAAGTGAGACAGAGTCTAGAAGGTGGTTAAAAGCAAATACAAGTTTTACAGTGTTTACTATAGTCCTACCATATTAATGAATACTGCATGTTTTTCCTCTAAGTTGAGTTTTAGGTTTAACTCAAAGCTGAGTCTCTTGTCATCATTCTACTAAATTTTAACATCTGAAACAGACGAACTTTGGTGGCAAAACTTGGTTTCATCTCATTTTAGGTTATGGTAAATGCCATACACTTGCTTAGTGTTTTTCTGCCTTCCCTTCAAGGTTTAAAGCGCTTTACGTTCATATGTCCCACATGCACACACACACATTCACACACTCTCACAGTTTATGCTGTTCAGTTAAGTTCAGTTCAGTTCAAAGGGCCAATTGTTGACTGTGTGTCCAACCTGAATAGTAATGATTTTTGCTGGATCGTCGTTTCTCTCTGGGAGATGGTCCTGTAAAAACTTCTCACGTTTTTCTCTCCACTTTCCTCTAAAGCAGGAAATACCCTGACCAAAACATGCTTTGTTATTGTTTTTGCACTTCCAAAATAAAAGAATCTTCTGTTCTTGGATTGTATGTAAAAGACCTTTGAAAAGCTGAAAAAATGTTTAACAAAACCTTTGTGTTTGTT
Source organism: Oryzias celebensis (assembly GCA_014656515.1). NCBI lineage: Eukaryota > Metazoa > Chordata > Actinopteri > Beloniformes > Adrianichthyidae > Oryzias > Oryzias celebensis. The sequence goes on along the minus strand of BNCR01000018.1, from coordinate 17,568,738 downwards.
CAAAAGGTACATTTTGTTCAAAACAAACATCCACAAAGCACGTATTTAAAGTTTATGGCACTTTTTTATGCTTTGCCTTAAATTACAGGTTTAAAAGCTTCTTGAACAAATGATGAATTTACATTTTGTCGTCTGACAGCTGAAGGAGAGGATGCAGAAGCAGGGTGAGCTTGACCAGGCCAATCTCTTCCTCAGGAGGGCCTTCAAAATTCCTAAGTACACAAAAGACAACGGCAGGACCAGCCTTCGTGGAAGCCTCCTTCGCACTTACGTGCTTCATCTTGTGGCCAAAATTGTACTTGAAGTTCTGTTTCTGGTGGGTCAGTACTTCCTTTATGGGTTCACTCTGGAAGCTCGTTATGTCTGCACCAGCTTCCCCTGCCCTCACAAGGTGGACTGCTTCCTGTCCAGACCCACAGAGAAATCAGTCATCATCTGGTTTATGCTGGTGGCCGCTGTGGTCTCTCTTGCTCTCAGTATAGTAGAGTTGATCTACCTCTGTGTGAAAAGCATCAAGGAGTGCATGGCCAGAAGGCAGGACTACACTGTGACCCCGGTGACACCACCAAGTTCAAAGAAGTCTCTGAAAACCCAGGATGAGGTGATCCAGAATTATGTCAACTCAGAGTTGGAGCTACATGGAAGAAAGCTGCGCATGAACGGGATCCCTGGAGGCGTGCAGGAAGGTGGGAACTTGTCACCTGATACTAATGTTGGGGAGATCCACATATGAAGCTAGTGGTAGGGAGTTTTCCATTCCCTAGAAGTCTGCTTGTTGTTTGGCTTAGGGGTGGGGGTGAAGGTGCCCAGAGCAGGTAAGGAGAGAAAAGTGTGAACAACCAGCTTCAGCAAACAGAACTTATTCACATGTAAACTGTTGATTTGAAGAAAGCTCAAGTTACTCCTCTGGCAAAAATAGACATAATAAACCACATTTACACTGGTTTTCACTGCCAATTCAATACATCTTTATTGAAAATGTGTGTTGTGGATCACTCTCTTTTTTAATTATTAATGAACTTGATTTTGTGAGAAACCATTGGCTGTATTTGAAAACTGGACTGAGTGACACCTTCCTCCCTGGCACTCCAAACAGGAAGTACCCAATGGCTCCAAGAACACAAAAACCCACAGATATAAATGTTTTTTCCTAAGGGGCAATGTGGACGCAATCTTTTTTTTTTTTTTAAACTTCCCCTGTCCAACAGCTGAGCAAACAGATATGAGCTGAGAGCCTCTTGTGTTTGACAGATTTTACAATTTGGGGTTACAAATCATCGGACACACCCGTTCACACACTCTGTTGTTTCAAACATACCTGCTGGCTCAAGAGTCTTCACAAAGTTGTCAACATACAGTTCACACGCACACATATACAAACCAACACATGATATGCACCTCATTCCATCCCGCTAACAAACTGCAAAGGTGAGCTGACACCTGTGCTCAGTAGAATGCCCATTTTAAGCTGAGGTGGATGATGGAATGTAAAAAAAAAAAAAAAAAAGAAAAGGAGGGAAAGCTCCCGGCCATCCCCACACGAAGACCCCGCCGAGCCAGCAGTGGCGACCAGGGTCCCCCCACACACCCGTACTGTGGGGCCAACGGAGGAGATCCACCCGCCTGGCAGTCTGGCCAAGCACCCAGACAGGGCCCGTAGGACTGCCACATGGGCCCCCAAAACCCAACAGCACTGAGGTATGGAAGCATGGAGTGCAACCCCTAGCCTGGGCAGGAAAAACAACCCCCCACCCTAGACAAGCCGCCCACCACCACCGAGGAGTTCCGAGCACCCCCCCCACCACAGCCCCGGGTAAGAGCCAGAGTCCCCCCAAGGGAGACCCGCCCTAAAGCTCCAGGCAACCGCAGGAGATCCAGGAGAGAGGGCCACCTAGAGGAGAGACCACCAAGAGAAGTGGGGGTCCTCGAAAGATTTAGAGAACATAGCCCGACCAGGCTCTCCCAATGTTGGAATTTACAAAGGGGCCCGGCAGCCGAGGGCAAGGGCCAGAACCCTCACCATAAAATCACGGACACTCTCCAGGCTCAGAGGAAATGTGATCCCCTCGCTCATGGTCTTTGCCAGAGAACTGAGGGATCCCTCTCCCTGCATGGGGAGGGGGCCGCTGGGCCCAGGAGGCAGACACCCAACAGACAAGGCCACCGCTGCTGAGGGTCCTGTTCCCACCGCCCAGGGCACAATCTTGTAATAAAAACTTTCTAGAAACATCATGAACTTGCAACAACTCTATTTTCTTCTACAAGATCAAGAAGATCTGAAAAACAAAAAATAAAATATCCCTTACAGGAGTTACCTGATTTAGGTAACCAGGAGTTGGTAGGATGTGGATGTTTAAAACACAGGATGGGAGATCCTGAGTACCAAGATTGAAGACCATCACCATTCAGCAGGCATGCTGCAGATGACAGATTGTAGCAAATGTTTATACAACAAGTATAATAAGGGTGAAGTGGATGAGATACAGGCATGTTGTATCTAATCAGATGGCCTGTTGTGACTAATACTTTACTAATGACTAGAGTGTGGCATAAGGGCACGATACAACAGCAACACTCATACATCATGAATATGTTCAACTTACATTAGCCTTACAAATAAGTCACATTGTACATAGCACATGCACAACAATCATATGTTCCATTTTCAATGAGCCTCAAAGGAGCAGCTGGATACACCTGGGCTCCCCTTAAGATGCACATGCCTAAGATCCTCTCCTTGACGCTCCACCAAATCCAGGCCTCGAGGGCTGGTGTCCATGTTTTCCAACCAAGCTGCCATTGAATCTCTGGCTAAACACACCTGATCCAGGTAATCAGCAGCAGATAAGGCATGCTTTTTGGAAAACCAGCAGGAAGTCGGCCCTCGAAGCCTGGATTCAGTCTGATGATACATGTTGTTAGTCATTGAAAACTTCCAGTTATTGACTCACTGGTTTTAAGAGTTGTAAAAATGGTCCCATTTGAAGGCTTTGCAGAATAAGTTTGTTATTTCCATTTATAAGAATTAAAAAATGAATTAAATTGGAAAAAGAAGAGATAATTATGTTTAAAATCCAAAAAGACATGAAGAAGAATCAATAAAACTTATCAGTCCAAACATACATGTACTTTGTTGAACCCAAAACTCATATTTGATTTGTCTCTATATATATCTCTGGATTTCTTAGCTCTCTGTCACACCTTATCAAAGCCATTTAAAAAATGCAGAATGGAGCATCTGAAGTTGTGTACTTGTCAATCATTACACACTCCTACATGTTTCCATCTCCAACTTTCTCTGCACCTGTTTTCGGCTATAATTGCAACGTGACGTTTTTGCCAGATGCATGTTACGCAATTGGGTCCCTGCTGTCCTCACCCAGCTCAAAACTCCAAGGTCCAACAACAGTTAGTGTTCTGTCCTGAGCTGAAGCAGTTCTTTTTGACCAGGTCAGGAGGTAAGAGACAGCCTGTTCTCTGCTCTGATGCAAAATACTGATTACTCGTCTGATTGGAGTGTTTAATATGACATTGGCTGAATGATTGTGAGACTTTATTTCTAAATTGTATCTAATTTAAAGAAATATGGGGGGGGGTTGAGTTTTTTTGACTGCTGTCTATCCATGCCAATCTATAACCAGCGATCTACAAGTAACAAAAGTGTTCTACATTTATGGTAAACTTTTAGACTTGTTTGTTGGTTGGTCCTTGCATGTGAAGTCTTAAGTTTTTTTCAGAACTATATCATTTTTCTGCTTTTATTGATTTGTCTCCTCTGCATCTTTCTTTCCTGAATCATCCACGAGTCACTGGAGTTTCAGCTGAAATATTCAGATTAATGATTCCTCTGGGAACATATCAACCAAAAAGTTCAAGGTTCAAGAGAATGCTGTTTCTTCCTTGAGATGGTACCAGACTAAAGGATGGAAGCGTCGAGGAAAGCTCAGAGCGATTGATTTGGTTTGGTTAATCTTTTGTTCTCTTTGCTTCCTTTATTTCTTACAGTTTAAAGTCTGAACACCAACCGTGAAAATGGGAGATTGGGGTTTTCTTTCAACCTTGCTGGAGAAGGTGCAGTCCCACTCCACTGTGATCGGGAAGATCTGGATGAGTGTCCTTTTCCTCTTCAGAATCATGGTTCTGGGAGCAGGTGCCGAAAGTGTCTGGGGGGACGAACAGTCCGGTTTCGTCTGCAACACCCTCCAACCCGGTTGTGAAAACGTCTGCTACGACTGGACCTTCCCAATCTCCCACATTCGTTTCTGGGTCCTCCAGATCATCTTCGTCTCCACACCGACGCTGTTGTACCTGGGCCACGCCATGCACATCATCCAGAAGGAGAAAAAGCTCAGGGAGAAGATCTCAACACCTGGCGGGCCTCAACAACACAAGTCTCCCAAGTATACTGATGAGAGTGGACACGTGACCATTAAAGGGAACTTGCTGGGAAGTTACCTGACCCAACTCATTGTGAAGATCATCATCGAAGCTGCCTTTATTGTCGGACAGTACTACCTGTACGGCTTTGTCATGGTGCCCATGTTCCCCTGTTCCAAGAAGCCTTGCCCCTTCACTGTGGAGTGCTACATGTCCAGACCCACAGAGAAAACCATCTTCATCATCTTCATGCTGGTGGTGGCATGTGTCTCCTTGCTCCTCAACGTCATTGAGATGTTCTACCTGATCGGCTCCAGAGTCAGATGTGGGTCCAGGCGTCGCGCTCACAGAGTCACCTCGGCAGAAAATCCCGCCAGCCTTTCTGGTCCAAAATGGTCAAGCACGGATGAAGCTCTCAGGCAGAACAAGCTCAACATGGAGATGGAGAGCAACCACAGCGTCGGAGGAAGCCTGGATGGAGCCAAAGAGGAGAAACGGCTACTGAGCGGCCATTGAACCTGAGATGTTGTTTTTATTGCCCAAGATTACCTTAGAAAGTTCTCCATCATTGAATAAATAGATGTATTCCTACACGTATTATTTAAAAACCAAGAGAAAATCTCCTTTAGAAAAACGTGCAATACTGCTGTATTTATGTACTCGAGTCTCAGTGTGTTTGTTAGGTTCTTCAGATCTTCACCAACCTGAAAAAATCTGCTGATATAACAACTGTGATGATGATGATGATGATGGCAGAGAAAAATCTGTTTCTGCTGAAGATCCAGAAACTTTTTGTATGCTTTGTTGTTTTTAATAAAATGATTTGTGTTGAATAAAAGCACTTCAATAATTTCTTTTCAATACTCATCATGGATGGAGGATTGTTTTAAAAGCAATATTCTTAAAACTCTTAAATTCAAGTTTCAAAAACAAAAATGAAAAAACAGCTTTAAAGTCCCACTCTGATCATCTTTAGATCTATTGTGAAAGTGTTTCCAGTGGTCTTTTGATTGTGCTGTTTTTAGACTACATTTAAAAACCTGTATCGTTTTCTCAAACATAGTTTTTGCAGAGCAACAGGAGTTCATTAGACAGTAAACGCTGAGTTGTGAGTGGTACCGTTTGCACAGAGCAACACTGTCTCCCTCTTCCCACCACTCATTACTGAGAGCTTTCTGCTTCCACCCTCTCCCAATTACTGCCCCTCACACCCCCATACTAACATTACCGGTGCATCAAAAATGGCAAGCAATTAAAGAGCTATTGAGCTGTACAGTTAGGACCCAGATGTCAGCTCAGACGAGGAAAACAAACATGTACGTGGGTCTGGTCATCTACAAATGGATGCAACAGAATAGAGCTTAGCAGAGAGGAGGCCTGCCCAGCATATTGTCTACTCTAAAAATACAATCTTTTTCATACTACATTTTTTCGTCTGCTCCTTATTCACAACAATTGGAACAAAGAGATACTCAGAAATGCAAATTTAGTTTTAATTTTCTTCATAAATTTCCTCTACTATGAAAAAATACCACAAGACAAACATGACAAAAATATCCAAAACACAATTTACTGTCTTTAACAAAATTTAAAACAAAAACAACTGTATATTCTCATGCTTCTGAAGACGAATTAAGAATTTCCTTTTTTATTGTCTTTGCATTACTCAATATGATTATTTTTTATAATTTAGTAAATGGCAGGTTTTGAGTTAAATGTGGCTCCTTTTTTGCTTTCTTACACTCAGTTTTTGTTGGTTAGACATAAAACCTTTTGTGGTGCAAATAAAACAAACATCAAAGGTTCACTTTAGTTTGCTTTTTTTAACTGATTTGTGCACTTTGGTGAAATATAAGTGAGACCACAAATTTCATCATCAAAAAAGCTTTCAACACCTTCTGTTTTACTTTCTTTTCTTCCTGTGCTGTGCAGCATTCTTAGTTAGTTATCAACTTTTTATTGCATGTTTAAAAATAAAAAATAAAATTCTGAATGCTGATATTAAACGATGTTAATTATTAAGCCACACAATCTTTTCATGGCTGAAAGTGTCTTTGGCTTGAGATTTAAACATTTCCAGATGTCGGGACAACGTGACAGCTCACTCTGTTGCACAACCACGCCTGATCTAAAGTTCAAGGTACTGTCAGTGGAAGTGATCGCCACTCTGGACTGTCACTCAACCCTGCAACTTCAGACAGGAGCTTCTCTTCTTCCAAAACTTTTTCCGAATAAAAGGTATCGTGACTAAATACATTTTATATTACATTAATGTAACATTTAAAAAACATCTTTTGTTTGTTTTACGGCAACACATATTTTTTATGATGTTTGAGGAATTTCTAATTAATGAAATATTTAATCAGTAAGAACAAAATTAAATAAAAGATTATGAAACATGTGCGGTTAAGAAAGTTTACTTAGTTATAGAAAAAAAAAGCTAAATGTCAATAAAAAATGAAATGTATTCTAATCAGATACCATAATCTTATCACATGCTTATGTTACCAGAAAAGATTTTTACAACAGGATGAAAAATGTATTTCCAATTTTTTAAACGTCTTTAATCTTTACTTATCTAAAATTATTTTTGAATTAGTTTTGTTTATTGATCAGCTGTTTTACATTTTTCTTTTAGTAAAAACATACAAAGAACAGAAAATTACCTAAAATATTTTATAACTATATGTTTTCTACATTTTTATTAAGCAGTTTGGTTTTTCATTTACATTTAAAGTTATTTAGTGGACTATGTTTTAAATATTTTCAAGGATTACTGAGATCCTGTTGAAACTTTAATTTTTTTTTTGTTGTTGTTTCTTTTCTCCATTTCATTCAGTGCATTTTGCATTTTTAATCTTTTTCTTTTGTCTGTAGAAGCCATGGGAGAGTGGGGCTTTCTATCCACGCTGCTGAATAAGGTGCAGTCCCACTCCACGGTTGTTGGGAAGGTGTGGCTCAGCGTACTCTTCATCTTCAGGATCATGGTGCTTGGAGCCGGAGCTGAGAAGGTGCACCAGTTATCATTTATAAATAAATACACAGGAATTACATATATTCTGGGAACAAAAAATTTCAAAAAAGGTAAAAAAAAATTCCTTCACAGTAAAGGGAAAATACTATAAGTGCAGAGGTAAATATTCAACGCATCAAAAAAATTATTTTTATATTTTTAATTAATCAATCTTCTATAAGAAATTTTAGTCTTTCATGATCATTTTGATGATCTCATTTATTTTTTTCTAAAAAATGACTTTTTTTTACTTTATCTGCAGAATCCGACTCAAAACCTGAAGCTAAAAGGATCGTTTTCTAAAAATAAGAGAGTCCCTTCTAAGTATAAATGAAAACCTTTGTTTGATTTAAAAAAGCAGTAGATTTTAATGCATTCCCTGTAATGCATTGTTATTGCATTTGCTTTATTGAACCAAAGCCTTAAGAGTATAAACTTAAAAGATTGAATCCATTAATCTAAAAATAAAAGTTTTGTATTCAGTAAAAGGTAATTAATTCTATAATACATTTTTTTTAGTGTCTCTGTTTTCTGCAGCTTATTATTTGAATGTTGTTAGTTTAGTCAAAAAAAAAAACATGTATATAATAAGTTTATATTTTCAGCACAATATTTTTGATTATTGTTATTTACAAAATGATGATGAAGACAAGTTTCTGCAAAGTCCAATATTTTACTCAGATAGACAAAGAAATATTCCAACATAAGATTGGAATTATATGAGATATTCTTTCCCAGCCAGTTAGATATCTGATTATGTGCTTTAAGAATTTTAGGAATTTCTATATTTTAAGTTGAAAAGATTGAGGTTCCCAAAAAATATCACAAAAATCTTATTCACTTTGTTGTATCTTGTTAAAAAGGTTGAGGCAGAGATAATCACGTTAAGTACATCGAGCTGGAAGTCTTTCCTCACAACTTAGATAAGTTTTGCTTCATCTCGACTACCATCTCAGGCAGGTTGGATCCTTCAAAAGCATCAATCTGATTTCAGGTGATTAAACATTTTCTGAAATTATAGCCAAAACCCAGCTTCAAATCAGGATGTCGTTTTGTAGCTGGGAGTACAAAAGCAAAAAGACAAAAAAAGGAATTTTCCATTGGTTATTCACTTGATTGTGTTTTAAAAAATGAAGTCACTCTTTTTTTAATCTAACACGAAAACATTTGTTTAGAGTAACTTTTTTTTCCATTGATTTACTTTTTTGATGTAACATTATCTATGGTTAGGGCTGCACGGTGGAGCAGTGGTTCCCGGTTCAAGTCCTGGCTGGGGGACTTGAAACAATGTCACCAATGGGGGACCTTTCTGTGTGGAGTTTGGATGTTCTCTCCAGGGGCTTTAGCTTCCTCCCTCCAAAAACATGCTTCATAGGTCAATTGGTCAGTCTAAATTGTCCCTAGGTGTATATGGGTGTGTGATTGTGGCCCCTGCAACAGACTGGCAACCTGTCTAGGGATGTCCCCTGCCTTCACCCATGGTCGGGTTAGGCTCCGGCATCCCCTTGACCCTGAGAGGGACAAAACGGTATAGAAGATGAATTATGAATGGGAATTCTTCAAAACCTACCAAGCTGCATGAGGAAAAAAAAAAAGTTGAATTCTTTCACAAAAAAATTCTCAACTGAATTTTTTAAGGTTACAAAAAAATTGGACTGCATGACAACACAAAGTAAAATAACCCGAGCTGTAAATATTGATGTAACAAATTGTTTAAAATAATATTTACCAGACATGCAGAATTTAAATGATGTTATTATGTATGTTATACTGTATGTTTTAAATTGTAGATCAGAGGACGACCACCATGCACTGCACCATGGTTGCCCCAACATTATGTTTAATGTTAATGTTTTATATAATAATGTTTAGAGGAACCTATCTTTATTTATTTTTATAGCTCCAATTTACTCTTCACGTTGAACATTATTACAGCGAATACTGTCACTATTTTATGTACGGAGACCTTGGGTTCCAAGAAAGGTTCATAAAATATTAAATTGATGATTATTTTTATTATTATTATTATTAAAAACAAGTGAATATATCAAAATGTTTCTATATTTTTGTACTTCTACAAATTGTGTTTTTGTTGTAAATACTCAAATAGCAAATGTTGTTTATTAAATTACAGGTTTGGGGGGATGAACAGTCCAACATGGTTTGTAACACCAAACAACCAGGTTGTAAGAACGTCTGCTATGACCACGCCTTCCCAATCTCCCACATACGATTCTGGGTCCTCCAAATCATCTTTGTCTCCACACCAACCCTCATTTACCTCGGCCATGTCATTCATGTCATCCACAAAGAGAAGAAACTAAGAGAATACATCGAAACTCACTCCAGCGAGGAGGTCACTAAAGTTCCAAAGTATTCTGATGAAAAAGGTCATGTAAAGATCAAAGGCAATCTGCTGGGGAACTACATGATCTCCATCTTTTTTAGGATTCTTTTGGAGATAGCCTTCATTGTGGGTCAATATTACCTGTACGGTTTTATCATGGAGCCTCTGATCGTCTGCTCTCGGGCCCCGTGTCCATTCTCAGTGGAGTGCTACATGTCCCGGCCCACTGAAAAAACCATCTTCATCATCTTCATGCTAGTGGTGGCCTGCATCTCCCTTGTTCTGAATGTGATTGAGATCTTCTACTTGGCGTGTTCCCGATCGCACAGAAAGAAGTCCAAAATGGTGCCGGTGACAGCAGTAGCTCTCCACCCCCGCTTCCCCAATGACAGTCTGATGAATAAGGAGAAAATGAGCCTCCTCGACTCCAGCACGGCCTGAAGTCAACCCTTCTTGTAGAGAAGATCTCAACCGACACGCTAACTCAAACTAAGGTTGACAAGTACAGTCAAATCTCCAAAATGACTGGAATACAATGTAAGGGTTTATACTTAAATATACAGTTTTACATAAACAATATTCAAAGGTTCTGTGAGATTAATGTTTAGAAACATTTACACATTTGATAACATTCAAAACCATTATTTTGGGACTCAAGTAATTCTTGGCTTCACAAGCCGACCCACAATATATGTGTTATACCTTTTTGCTGTTTTTTAATGACTGGATATTGGTTTTGTGTTTCTGTACATAAGTGTCAGATCCTATTTGGAGAATGCTCATAACAAGCAAACCGTTGCACTTTGTTTGAATACTGTGGAAAAATCTACAGCCAATATTATTGGAAAAACAAAAATACAGAAAACAGATCTACATATTTATCAGGTATCGTTTTGTTCTTTTTTTTTTTATGTTTTGTAAATTTGAGATCAATTATGCACGCATATATTGTTTAAATGACTTGCAAATTTATCAGTTTATCATTTACACAAGTAAACTTCACAATAAAAGATTTATTTTTATTTTATAATGTTTATGTGTTTGAGAGATTTTTTAAACATTTTTTAATCAACAGTAAAATACTCTCACTGGTCGCGTCACACTAGTCCAACTGCTCATTAACACACATTTGTTTTTTTCATTATTATTTTAATTTGTATTTTTCATTTACAACATGAACAAGAATACACTTAAATGTGTACAAAACATTGTGCCAAAAAAGGGAAATGGACAATATATGTATAAGAGAGACAGGATCGAATCAGTCAGGATTTTTATTTTCCTCCTTTCCTTCCATGTTTTTTTGTTTTTCCTTTCCTTCCTTTAATCTTTTGACTTCAATTCAGTCTGACTACTTCCAGATGAGAGATAAATGGTCCCCAGATATCTGAAAAAGTGGTCCACGATCAAGTCCTTCACAATCTGAGTCTTTCCATTTGTATAATTGAAAGCATTTTAGAGATCCATTGTTGGAAAGAAGGAGCAACAGAGGATTTCCATTCTTGAAGTATTCGTCTTTTAGCCACTATCATTCCCAGTTTCAGATCAATAGCCAGTTAGAGAAGAGCAGAACCAGAAGTATGAGTATGAGAAGTATGATTTTTTTGTCCCCTCTGATCCTCTCATCTTTCACAAAAAGGAGAAACTAAGGGATTAAATGCACTGCAACTTAGCTTTGGAATAGAACAAACGCTGGACTGTTTTAAATAGAATTAGTTGATGCCTAGTGTTAATAGAGCAAGAATGAAATTTGGACAAGCACTTATCCCACATCAAGTCAGATAACCCAATATCAAGCTCCTCCTTCCAAGCATCCCTGATCTTTAAAGTATTTCTTATAGTAGAATTGTCAGATGCACAATTTTAGAAATGAGATACCTGGATTCTGGAGGACTCTCTAGCACATCAAAAATATTATGCACCATTGGACAACTACTAAAATACTGAATTTTTGATTGGATATAGTGCCTGACCTGTAAATAACAAAAACGAAACGTGTGAGTGGGGTCATATGTGTTGTTCCTGGAGCTGACAGAATGATGAAAATTTGCCGTCAATGTACACGTTTTCAATTGAAATTAATCCTTTCGTTCTTCAATCATGACAGGATTAATTCAATCAAGGAGGCAAAAAAGAGTGGTAATAACATATAGGTGTGCATATGGTGGTATTCGACAAAGCCAAGACGTTCCTAATTTGGTTCAAAATGTTAACGTTTCAAAATAAAACACTGATCTCTCAGAGACTCAGATTTTTCAATCTTAGAAAAAAACATAGTCGGCAGAGAGGAATCATGCACAGAATTGACCTCCATCTTGTTTGGGCACCCTTAAGCTGCCATGCCAACAATCTTACAGGTTCATTTTCAAACTCAAAGTGTTTCTGTTTTCATTTTAAGAGTAAATTGCTGATCTGACTACTCATTATACCATTATATTTAAATTTAAGTTTCAGTATTTCTTTGTAGTCAACCAAGGTCTTAGAAATCTGGTATGTCTTCTCTAGAATGGAGACAGCGCTTTTCATTTCTGTTTTAATTTATTTTTCTTTCTTAAAGGAGGGTGTGTAAGAGATTATCTCACCTTGCATCACAACCTACAGAGTTGCCAAAAGTGTGGAGTCCGATGCTTTATCGCTGTCATTAATTTCTAATGAAATCCGTCAGCTTGGTGGTAATGTTTTTAATAATCTGGCATCACCTAGAAGAGTTGGATCAAAGCGCCAGCCATAAACCTGCTTTGGGAGGGAAAGATTTAGGGACATTGTGACAGGGCTAAGGTCGGAAATTAATTCATTCATTCATTTTCTATACCCATTTTTGTTCATTTTGGGGTCACAGGGCTCCCGGAGCCTAACCCAGCTACTCATGGGCAAAGGCAGGGGCCACCGTCACACAGCCATACACACACACATCCACACCTAGGGACAATTTAGAGTAACCAATTAACCTATGAAACATGTTTTTGGATGGTGGGAGGAAGCTGGAGTCCCCGGTGAAAACCCACGCATGCACGGAGAGAACATGCAAACTCCACACAGAAAGGACCCCCATTGGTGATGCTGTTTCAGGCCCCCCAGCCAGGACATGAACCGGAATTCTTCTCGCTGTGAGGCAAGAGTGCTAATCACTGCGACACTGTGCAGCCCATAGTCGGAAATTAACATATATAGTAATATATGGTATTTAGTGTTTGTAATGCGATAAATAAAGTTGGAGTTTGTGAAAAAATAGTCTATTCTATTGTACGATTGTGAACATTGGAATAAAAGGAAAAGTCTTTGCCTCTTGGGTCCAATTATCAACTAGATTTCAAGATTTTAAAAAAATTATGAAGAATTTGTACAGATGCAATGTCTGGAGGTGAGCATGACGACAATCTATCCAGGTAGGTATCAAGATAGCAATTCTAGTCTCCAGCAGTTATTACATTTGAGTGATTGTCATCTGGTAACAGGTCAAAAACTTTTGTTTTAAATGGGGGTCATCTCTATTCTAATCATAAATGTCAGGAAGAGTTAATGGAAAGGAATTTATAGTACTAGAAACCATCACGTATCTACCAAGAGGATGCAGAACATTCTGGCGATGGGACGGAGGCACATATGTCCCATCGGTCGGGCATGATGGAAGAGGAGGGTCCAGAGCGTTGAGATCAGCAATTTTCGTCATGATGTCCAATTGGACAGAGGCCAGCACAAGAGTGAATGGAATTATGGTCTCATCTGGGAGTTGTTGGCTGGGGTCACTGAAGTACTGCCTCCACCTTCCTTTGGTTCATAACCACCCCCTGGGCACTGGTGATATAGCCCAGAAATGACACACAAGTCTGGTGGAACTCACATTTTTCTGATTTAGCGTAAAGTCGCTGGTCAATGAGACATTGAAGGACTAGGCGAATGTGGGATATGTGCTCCTCATAGGTGTCAGAGTAGATCAAGATGTCATCTATGTAGACGATGACGAATTTGTGGAGTAGATTCTGGAAGACGCCATTGACAAAGGCCTGGAATACTGATGGGGCATTACAAAGGCCGAAGGGCATCACTTCAGGCTGGTGGTGGTGTAATGGTGTGGGAAATATTTCCTTGACACGCTTTGCTCTCAGTAGCAATTAATCATGATTACAACGCCACAGCCTACTTGAGTATTGTTGCTGACCGTGTCCATCCCTCTATGGCCACAATGTACCATCTTCTGATTATGCTTCCAGCAGGATAAGGCTCCATGTCATAAAGCTGGAATCATCTCAGACTGGTTTCTTCAACATGATAATGAATTCACTGAACTCAAATGACCTCCACAGTCTCCAGATCTCAAGCCAATAGATCCCCTTTGGGATGTGGCGGAACGGGAGATTGGCATCATGGATCTGCACCTGACAAATCTGCAGCAACTGTGTGATGTTATCATGTCAATATGTACCAAACTCTCTGAGGAATATTTCCAGTACCTTGTTGAATCTATGCCACCAAAGATTAAGACAGTTCTGAAGGCAAAATGAGGTCAAACCCTGTACTAGCAAGGTGGATCTAATAAAGTGGCCAGTGAGTGTAGGTATTTATTTATCATTTCATATGACAATGGTTTAAGTTTTTTTTGTTTTTGTTTTTTTTTCATTAAAAGGCATGATACAATAACATTTTGAGGACATGCGTTTGCATTTTACCATTTTGCATGTTGTTGCAATGGCGAGTAAAACCAAATTCAATGTAAGCCTCAGCTGGATAGAAAGACACCTAATATATATAGATATAGATTTATATCGATATAGATATGTACATATGTGTACATATGTACATGTGTGTGTACAGTGGCTTGCAAAAGTATTCACACCCCTTAAACCTCTCCACATTTTCTTACATTATCACCAAAAACATAAGTATATTTTATTTGATTTTTTTTGGTGAAAGACTAACACAAAGTTGCACACACTTGTGAAGTGGAAATTATTCAAGAGCTCTTTTTTTTTTTTTTTTTTTTTACAAATGAAAAACTGAAAAGTGCAGAGTGCAAAAGTATTCAGCCCCCTTTTCTCTGAGTGCCTGAACGCCTTCAGAAGTTGCTTGATGATTGGTGACTGATCAAATGTTGACTTCATAACTTAGAGTTGACCTGTGTGCCATTTAATCTCAGTAAACATATCCAGCTGTTTTGTGACGTCTCTGTGGTTTGTTAAGAGAATATTGGGGAAAAAACAGCATCATGAAGTGTAAGGAACACACCAGACAGGTCAGGGAGAAAGTTGTGGAGAAATTTGAAGGAGGGTTAGGCTAGAAAAAGATTTCCCAAGCTTTGACCATCCCACGAACCACTGTTCAGACCATCATCCACAAATGGAAAGAGTATGACACAACTGCAAACCTAGACATGGTCTAGATATTTTACATTTTAATTTGTAATAAGCAAATAATCTTTCATAAGATGTGTTTGGTTATAATATGCAATTTTAGAAAATGTTCAATTTTTGAAATGTTAGGCATATAGTTTTGCATTGTTTAGGTTTGTTTGAAGAAAAAAAAAATAAAAGTATATGGTGGGACAGGTTCATTTGCTTGATTTACATAAAGACTTTGATAAAATGTGTTACTGTAAATATCTATTTTATTTGATGTTGATAAACAGCTATAGTTTGAAATTTCGGGTGTTATTGGTGCTGATATGATGGCGGTAAGCTGCCAATGCGGGGCGCCATTGATCCAGAATAGTGGGAGCCTTCATCAGTTCAGTAAAGTTGGGTTTTTTTTAGGTTTTTTTTTTTTTTTTTTTTTTTTTTAAGTTAGAAAGATAGACTCGGACTTTCAGGCTCAATAACTCTTGTGATAAATGTTCAAATGCAAGCAAGTATCACAATCATTTTGTATTAACAAAGAGAATGATCACCAAGGGAATACGTCATAGTCATTCTTCTTTTTGTGTCTCCATCTGCAGCTCGAAGCATTAAAAAACGATATATTTTCATTTCGAAATGCACTTATTGAGATACTTGCTGTCACGTTTGAACGATAATTAGAGGAGTTCTTGAGCCCGGAAGTTCGAATGAAAATCTTTCTTACTGAACGGCATTGGCCCCGCCCACCTCGCTCTCTCCAGCTGCCTTCCTCATAACAACAATCGGCACCCGTCAAAGATGGCCGCGGCGACGATGCAAGGGCTCAGTGCCCACAGAATGGAGGAAAAGAAGTTAGAGTACTTCTCTTCCATCAACTCCATGGCGAGGAAGATCATGCAGGAGCGGGAGAAAATTAAAGCCAAGCACGGGTCGTCCTGGGATAAAATGACACCGCAGGAACAGGACAGTGCCATCGATAACTGGATGATGGACCCTCAAATCCGAGCCCGCTATGCTATGCACAGAGTGGAGCGCGAGGAGGTGGTTTGTTACCCCAAACTACTCATTCAGACCGGCCAGAAGATAGTCCACTTCGGCGAAGAAGTACGTTACCCACATTTGAAGGGTTTTTGTTTTTTCGCTCGACTGGCGAAGTGTTGCTAACACTGGCTACGCTACATACGTGTTCAAATATGTGTGCGCACGTCACAGCGGCGCTTTCATACGTCATTAGGTATTCATTTTTAAACAGCGAGTTCTATGGTAAAATAAAGCCCCAAGAAAGAATTATTACGGTGTCTTTGCGTTTTCCACCATTGGCCTTCAAATTTGAACTGTATGACGAACAATTGTAATGGCAAAAAAGAGGAAATAAGGCAGTTAAAATGATTATAATAATTTCCTAAATATTTACTAACTCTTTAGTTCGGCTTGACTTGCACAAAAACATGTGGTAAATGTCCTAGTTCTCCCATCTATGTTGCCCTAATCCTACATTATATACTTTATACAAATTGATCTTACGAAATGTATCTTGTAAGTTTTTCCAAATATCTTAACATTTAAAATAATTTATATACGTTTAAGCCAACATTACGAATTAGAAAGGCAGTTAGCATCATGTTACTGTGTTTGCAGCCTTCTAACACATCGCAGACGGTCGAAATCATATCATCTCTATGGTGGAAATCCCCGTTTATAATGTCTGTGGTGGAAATCCTCACACCATTGAGTAACTGCTGTGCCACAGAGAATGGGCAGAGATGAAACAAGGTTTAACTTTAGTTCCGCCCCGTGTTTTATTTAGTTTACATGGATATGAACAGAGCACTGAGACAAAACATATTTGGCGTGAACAATTATTAAAGTCAACATTGATAACTATGGGTAATTCAATTATCTGTCAATAGTTCTCTCTTTTTGCAGGATATTACGTGGCAGGATGAGCATTCTGCTCCCTTTTCATGGGAAACAAAGGTAAATA
This sequence comes from Oryzias celebensis, assembly GCA_014656515.1. NCBI lineage: Eukaryota > Metazoa > Chordata > Actinopteri > Beloniformes > Adrianichthyidae > Oryzias > Oryzias celebensis. The sequence goes on along the minus strand of BNCR01000018.1, from coordinate 17,551,687 downwards.
CTAATTAGTTTAGTACATATACATGTCCGGGTTACAAACATAAAACAAACCTATAAGACTTAAAAAAAGAAACCGTAACTTTCCTTTTTTATTGAAAATGAACGTGAGTTGTTTTTTGTTTTTTTAAATAAATCAGAACTGTTGACTTTCTACATTGTAAGTGAAATTAGTCACTAGTCAGCAGGTTAGGTTGGAATCAGCAATCCATACAGCATTTAGGATGTTCTATTCAAATGAGTTCTGCAGATCTACACTGAAATAACTGATCTCAAACCTCCCTGTAGAGTCAGATGGAGTTCAGCCTGAGTTCAGGTTCTGAAGATCAGAGCCCTCCTGTCTCACAGGCAGAATCAAAGCCAGCAAAGGCTCCCCATCCCAGTCAGGCGAGCAAAAACACAACTGCAACCAAGGTAAAGTTCTGAGGTTCTCACCACTGCATGTGGCTTTGGCCAAAATAACGTGGCTCGTCAAACTTATCTAGAATTTTCTGCAACTCTGATGATGAAGGTGCCTGCCAGTGAGGGGAGGAAACCCGAGGAGTCTTCCTCCTTCTGGAAGATCAGTTCTGAGAGGTCCAGGCTGGAGAATGAAAAAACCAGCTTCCAATCCCTGACTCCCAGCCAGATCAAATCCATGGAGAAAGGAGAGAAGCCCCTCCCCTCCTACCTTAGACAGGTGCAGTCTAAAATTTCTCAAAGTCTCCATTGATATTCCTTTGCTGTCAGCTCCATACCTGTGGGTTCACACATTTACCTGTTTCTAGTATATTTTTTGAAGGAAGTTAAAAGTTTTATTCCTAAATTTTCCTCAGGAGAGCTCCAAGGAAGTAGAGCCAGCAGAACATCCGCCTCCTGCTCCTGCCAAATCCACTAAGCCGAGAGCACCAAAACCTCCTGCTCCCCAGCCGCCTCTGCCGGTCTCCTCCACCGTCAGCGCCACACCGGCCTCCATCTCCATTGCGCCCAGCCCCGCCCCGCCCACCAGTGCCTCCACCGGAGGCTGGGAGAGATCCCAGAGCACCCTGCCGTTGGTCGTCAACAGCCTGGATGAAATGTTCTCCTCCAGCCTGATGTCTAAGCCGTCCGGTACCCCCGTCCCAACGGAGAAGGAGGACAAAGCTTCTACCAACTTGGACATGAGCCCAACTTTCTCCCAGGTGAGATGACAAGCATGCTTTTCTTCTTCTTAGTCTGACTTTACAGGAGAAGCTAGAAACAAAAGCTGACGTCCATCTTCAAACTCGTCTGCTGGAAATTCAGAAAGGTGGTCGGTAAATGGTCCTAATTCATCCTGGAGGTTCAGTTTCTAAGCTTTCGTTTGTTCCCACAGTTCAACACCAGCAGCAGCATCCTGAAGACCGGCTTTGACTTCTTAGACAACTGGTAAAGCTGAGCTGTGAGCTGAAACCTGCACCCTCCACCCCCAAGTCTTTATCACCCGCTTCCCAAAGGGACCGCTGCCATGACAAGACCACCTTCTTCTCTCAGCTTCAGCGGCTTTAAGGACCTTTTTTTTGTCCTCTTTTATGTTTGATCTCCAGTGGATTCCAAACCTTTTAGCTCGACACTCATTGATGTTTTTACTGGTTTAAGGCACGATATGAAACCGCTCTGATGTTCATAAAGACGTTCTCACCATGTCACCTGTAGACGTGACTTCTAGACTTCTAGAAGCAGCTTTGTGTTTTTGATCATGTGGTGCAGACACTAAAATCCACGTCACTTTATTTGAGTAAGTTTCTTTTTAATTTAAACATATTTATTCCCGTTTCGGATCTTTTTTGTTCCTGCAGGTTGTAGAAAATCTCATAGAAAAGAAGGAAGTGGCACATTTTTTGTCAGATTTCAAATTTGGACGGAAGACGAATGGGACTGTACCCTCTGGAGTTCTAAACTATAGTTAGTGTGGGTTGCCATGGGAACCTCTTCGAAAGGTATGACTAACAAATGGATGGCGCAGGTTTGCAGGGATGATTTTTGCTTGTAGAAATTAAATTTGATGCAAGACTATAGAGCTATTTTCCAGATGTTTATATTTATCTGCTGATTGCATCTTCTGCACACCTGTGTGATTCCTGTGTTTTAAAGCAATGTATTCAAAGTAGGTCAAATAAATGAAGTGTCAAATGTGTTTCCAGGTTTTTTTCTTAAGGCTATCGTGAAGAAACAACAAATTTCTTCATAATCAAAGGATGGTGACATTTTCTAAGGATACTTAGTTATACATGTGACATTTTAAAGATCCACTCCAATGAAAATAGTGTTTTTGACATGTTTTTGCAGCATTTTTCTCATGATGGAGGACATGGAAAGATAAATCCTATAACTGCAATCCTGTTTGGGTTTTTTTGTCCAAATTCAGGAGCAGATAGAAAAATGTGGTTTGAAAAAAAAGCTCATTTGTTATGTAGAAAATACGTTGGGCAGGCTACAATTCTGATGCATGTACTTGCATACAAATAGCTCCGTAAACATCTTTGTTTTCCTCGTCTGAGCTGGGATCTGGATCAAAACTGTGCAGCTGGATAGCTTCAATGGTGCTCACCATTTATGTTGTACCACTGATGTTAGGTTGGGATTGTAAGGGGCTGTTACGTACTCGGAGAGAGTGTAAACAGAGAGCTTAGTTACTGGTGACAGGAAGTGGGAGCGAGGTTGATCCGCACTAACTGTCCCGCCCAGTTGAATTTCAAAAGAACTCCTGACGTTCTGCAGACACAGTTACCCGAAAGAAAAGGATTCTAACTTTACTTGAGTCACACATGCATCACTCACAATAATTTAGGGATATTATAACAAAAAAAAAATACTCAGTACATGACGTTTAGAGGGGGAGGTAATTGTATTAGGTCATTATACCTCATTTTGTGTTTTCCACAGTGTTCTCAGGGTGCTTTTTTTTATTGGAGACTAAACCAAATAAATCTATAAGAAAAGCCTTTTCAATGTGGCATTGATTCATTCTGTGGGTATGAAAAGCTGATTTTGTCAGTAAATCCTTCCAAGTTCATTGTTCAAACAGCCACGAACACACGTCACTTAATGGATGAACTGGGCCAGTTGGTCATAGTGCCTTTGGGCAGTGTTGGGTAAGTAATTGGTTACTTTACTTAGTTACTGGATCAAAACTGTAATGACATTTTTTTACTCATTACTCATTTGAAAATGTAATTCACTACTCGTTACTTTACCTTCCTTTTTTTCCACTCTTAATAATTCTAAAGGGAAAAATAGCTTCAGACAAACAAGATCCTCTTGTCTTTCATTTAACAGAGCTCCTTTGAAAAACCAGATTTGTAATCTTAATAGAACTTATCTGGTTAAATAAATGTACATGAATAAAACAAAATAAATAATTTTAAAAAACCTATATTTTTAAAGCAATAGTCTTGTGCAAGGTATGAACATGGTTCAGCAAACCAAGCCAGTTTTTAGAAAACACAAAGAACTATTAAATGCTTCCATGTTGATTTTGGACAATGTTATATATTCCACTACAATGAGTTGTACCAAATTTTAACCAGTTTGGAAAGCACCTTGACTGCAGAAATGAGTGCATGTCTGTACTTTGACCGATCCTCGACTCTACGCGCACACAGTTACTTCATTTTGTTTTAAATTATTCTGCATTTTTGTTTCATCTAACCGAGAGAAAATGTCGGAGCCAACAAAACCTAAGTAACGAGGGTCTCTATTGTCCAGTAATTGTAATTAATGACCAAAATTTGAACTGTAATTCGTTCCATTACTCAGTTACTGACAAAAGTAATTAAATTACAGTAATTCGTTACTTTGGTTTTGTTACCCCCAACACTGCCTTTAGGTTGATAGTTGGCATTCAGATGTACTGAGGTTTACAGACAAACTATTCACAACCAACTCCACTATTTTGAATTGCATGAATTGATGCTCACTGAATGTTTGCAGTGGGCACTAAACCATGTGACCTAGCCAACAAGGCAATGTTCCACCATCCTGTTCACTGATGAGTGTCAGGTCACCTTGCATAGAAATTATGGTTGTTAGCGTTGCTGGAGAAGACAAGATGAGCAATACGCCGAGGTCAACAGGGTCCCCGAGGTAGGCTTTGATGGAGGAGGTGCAACAGTCCATGCAAACTCGATTTGATTATCGTAGATTACCCATTCACATATCAGGAAGCAATGGGGATGTATTTGGCTTCATTTTGCGAGATCTGGAGGTAAGACATTTTCCATGGGTGACGTCACATCTCGATTCGTCTATTTTTTTTTTTGTCTGTGATTTGTCTGCAAGTGGATGCATCAAAATGAGGCAAAGCAGGGAAACTTTGGTTCACCCATTTCACTTGCTGTCACAAATTTGAGCTTTTTAAATAGCATGTTTTTATTTGAATAAAGAAAAACTCAGAAATGCAGTTTTAGACTTAAATTATTTCATATAGGTCCAAGAACAACCCAAAAACATAATTTTCATTGGAGCGGGTCTTTAAACACCAACTTTATGTTTTAGGTGCACTGGTGCAACCAGTGTCAAAATTTATTCTAGAGCCCTAAGGATGGGTATTAAACCAGCTGTACATTGCCTTGTTTTGTGGTTTCTGGCAACATCTGCAGGAAAAAAAAAGTAATTACATCCAGGTGTCAATGACACAGGGTATTAATTTCACCGTTAGAGGGCAGACAACATTTGCTATGTCACTGCCTCTGTAGAAAAAGGAAGGACTGTGACAATAGCAAAAGAAAAGAAGTCACAGTGGGGGTATGAACGGGATAAGGATAGAGAATGGCAGAGCAGGTCCCTCTGAGGAAAAAACATTAGGATAAATATAACGTTAAAAGAAATATAACGTAAATATAAATCCTCACTATGTGGAAAAATATGTAAATATGACAACAAACTTCCAAAGCTCCAGAAGAAATTATATTGTAATTAACCACCTTCTTTAAATGCTTTTTGGGACAAAATATGAGTGTTCTGAAACAAATCAACGATGCCCTAGAGTGAGGGAAAGACATTCTGTCAGGGTGAAAGTACCTTGGTTTTACGCCAGCGTAGCAAACACTTCAGTAACGGGAAAATTGTAAAAGAATGTATGCTGAAAGTAGCTCACATAGACATCACACTGGCCTGTTATTGACCAAAATTGATCATATTTCTCAGTTAAAACAATGTTTCAAATCTTGCTCTGTTAACTGTCCAAATGACACTTCGTCATTAAAGTTATTAAAAACAGCATCTTTCTGTTTATCAATTTTTTTCACCAAAATTGGCCCGAAATCTAATGTCGAGCTCTTACTTTGGTCCTCTGCTACAAACCCCTGATCTATGTCAAGAATGAGTTCCAGAGAGTTCGTCAGCTGTTACTCCTGTCATCAGACATTCCACTGACTGGAAAAGCCACTTTAGCTCCACATTCAAATTCTTAACATTCAAAGTTGTGAGATAATTGTGAATAACACTGGTATTTCAGACCAGCTGAATCATAAATAGCCGACATCTGCTCGTCTCCACAGTGTTGGTGTTGTTTTATCCCCCTGAACTGAAGGCGCCTCTGTTAGGATCCACATCCTGAAAGGCTGCTTTGTGTTCGAAAAAGGTGGGGAAGAAAAAAAGCAAAAAGTTTGGCTTAAAGTTTTGAACTTATTACCAAAACAGAGAGCGGACTGTTACAGTAATATTAATACTTTGCTTCATATTAAAAAGATTAATGGGATAACTTCTTGTGCAGACATGGCAGCATTTTAGATTCAGATGAAACCACATCTTGCAGAAATTGCAGATTTATTAAGAAAAAAAATTATTGGCCGTTCATGTCTGAGTGGTGGAAATTGAACTCAGTCATCCAGATGTTTGGATTGATGAGAAGCTCAGATGTAAGAACATAGCATAATAAAAGGTAGCTCAGAAGCTAAAATCACTGTTAGATGTAATCTAAAGTCAATGTCAGAGCCAAAAAGTCTGTGTTTGTGTGAATCAGCAAAAACAGTTAATAATGTACTTTTTTTTTCTTTTACTTGTCCTGTCCAACAGCTGAGCAAACAGATACGAGCTGAGAGCCTTTTGTGCTTGACAGATTTTACTGTTACAGTCGGGGGTTATAAATCATCAAACACACAAGGTGTATATTGGTATAAACCCCTTTTGTAATTTAAACTAAACTTTATTTATATTAATTTTGTTTGTGTTATTTTTATTGGACCGGATGGAAAAAGAAAGTGGGAAAAAGAGAGAGAGTTGTGTGTGTGTGTGTGTGGGGGGGGGGGGGGGGGGGGGGTTCTTTTTTTTGGGGGGGGGGGGGGGGGGGGGGTCGCAAAAGAAAAGGGGAAAAGGGTGGGTTGTAGAAGTTAGAGGATGAGTACAGGGAGGGGAGGGGCGAGTTTTAAATCTACAGGCAAGAAAATGCTGGAGCTTATACCCATTACAATCATGTGAATGTTGATCTAAAATGGGCGGGGCCTGTCCACACACTCAGCTGTTACAAACATACCTGCCGGCTCCAAGAGTGTTCACAAACTTGTGCACATCCAGTGCACACGCACACTTATGCATACCAACCAACACATGTAAAGCATTACATTCTGACACGCACACTATTTGAAGGTGCAAAGGTGAGTCGACACCTGTGCTCAGGTGAATGTTATGTTAAGCTTGAAAAAAAAACACCTGCAGAGGCAGCAGGGGCGACCAGGGCACACACCCCCACCCATTCTTTGGGGCCAACAGAGGACATCCACTCACCCGGCAGCCAAGCCAAGCACCCAGATCAGGGCCCGCAATGTACTTTTTAAATTCTGCAAATCTGTACTGGCAGATGAAGACTTTGTTCCCATCAATGCTGCTTGTGTCATAAGTAAGAAAGTTCACTTGAACTCTGGTGTGGACCCAAGCTCTGGTCCGCTCAAGACTCAGGGTCATATAGACACCCTTTCTTGTCTGTCATCATCAAATCAACCTTTTTTATATAACACTTTTCAAACAAGATAACACAAAGTATTCAACACACACACACACACACATAAGACAGGAAATTCTAAAATTATTCGATTTTCTAAATTTGCTTTAAAAAAAAAAAAGAAAAAAAGAAATATGAAGAAAAAGCTTGATTTGAATCAAAAAGTTCCTTCTTGAGTAAATTCAGAGTCCATCTCTGGTGAGCTGCAGCTCGGTTTTAAAGAGAGTAACGTCTTCTGCTTGAAACCATGACAAGAACCTGGAAAATTCCCATTATTAATACAATCATTTCATTAAATGTGACAGAAATTAAGAGGAAAAAGTTATCTAGGAAAGTAATAAATACACATTCTTATTGTGCTGTAACTAAGTTGAGTAAATGACACTAATCATCTCGTGAAAAGTAAATTCTCTGCAACAATTCAAAGACATTATTGCAATTATAGATTATATACTGCAGTTATAGACATTTTCTCACAGTAACAGAGTCCATTTTATTTCAGACACTTTTATTTTTGAAACAGTATTCGTGTAAACTCGGGTATTGGATGTTAGTTTAGGTCGTTTTTCTGACTCTCAGTGGAAGAACCTTGGAGTTCTTTGGAATATTCAGCCTTCCTCCAGACACAAACACGTCAGATGCCTGCTGCTCCTCCCATCCTTCATTTTCCATAACTGCTTCTGTAGAAACTGGATTCTTGCGGCATTTTACTGGCATGGGTTCATACACACACACGCACACACACACAGGTCTGTGCAGACTGTTACATAACAGGCCTCCTCAGTTTTTGCATCATTACTTACAGGAGAGATTAGTCAGATCTTTATTGCATTTACCAGTCCTTTCATTGGACTTTATTTAAATTTGAATTGAACGATTGTTGTTCATGACTACAGTAGATCCTTCACTTTCCCTGAACTTGCTGTACCTTTTGTCCTTTTTCTCTTTTTTTTTTAGTTTTGTTTTATTTAAGCAGCTCATTTAGTTTTTTTGTTTCCAACACTTTCATGGTAAACGTTTCTATTAGGCCTATGGGAATATTAACCAATATTTTCAATGCTTTTAATATTCTGATTTTTTAGACTGATTTTGCCATGACTCTTGTATCCAGACACTTGCTGGAGCAGTTCCAATGCTTAAAGAAACACCTAAAAGAGCTAAAAGACTTATATAAAAGACATTTATAAATGTACAAAAACAAAGACGTGACAGTAGTCATGTTTCATGCTTTTATTTTGAAGGACTTTTGAAAAAAAAGGCTTTACCAACACAAGAATACCTCAGCATCTTTAGTGTTTTTTTTAATGTTCCACTAGAATCATGACAGATAAAACATGCAGCGACAACTGCAGCACCCCACCCCAACCCCCCACTGTCAACAGTATCATTGAGTAGTTCTCAAAACTTGTTGGCTTAAGTAAATGAAAGAATGGTCTGATTATACATTCCATCAGAGAACAACTCTATACTGTACATATAAAAAAGTGTTCTCAGTGCAAGAAAAAGTGGAGTTTTAATAAAGTTAGGGAAAATGTTTGATTGCCTTAATTTCCATTTAAAAAAGGGGACCATCAAAACAAATACACTATGGACTGTTTTTTTTCCTGACAGAAAATTCAAACTGTATCCACTGCTCCCTAACCGCCTACTATGCCTTCTGCTGCCTAACTATGTAGCCACAAGCGGGTCAGATTCTGGGTCTCCCTGTGCTGAACCCCAGCCCAGATAAAGTACAGGGTTGTGCCAGGAAGGGCATCGAGCGTAAAATCTCTACTCAAAATCTCTGAGTGAAAGTTGATTCACTGTGGCAACCCTTGAAGGGATGTGCCAAAAGGTGAACAACATCCACTGCTGCACAGTTTGAGATTAGCCAACAAGAAATTACTGCTGTCTTTCACAGCCAAGAAGCCCTTTAACACCAGAGCTATCTTTAACTCCAGTGTTGACTTTCTTTCAACCAGCGTAACAAAAACCACCATTTACATTGTACTGGATCTTTAAGGGAAGCCATTGTGTGAACATGGAAAAGGTATCCATAGTCTGAATGCTCTTTGTAAACATGTGGGGTATTTTTGTTTTGGAGTCACACCTGCGTAAACCCATGTTTTCCACACAATGAGTGGAAGTTGGAGCTGGAAGTTCAAATGCAGAGCTTTCCTGCTTCATAGAGGTTACAGCTGCCTTTAGGTACAAAGAAAGACAGCGTGTCTACTTGCTTTTTACTACCTGAGTTCCTCTCTTCTCTTCTCTTTTTTTTTCTTTTCTAGGGGGTGTGAGCGCTGCCTCCCATTCAAATTTCTAAGGAGAGATTCCTTTCCTTTGCTCCAGGAGGGAAAGAGGAGTGAGAGAGAGGAGAGTGATTTGGAGGCGCAGAGGGAGTTTGAGCTGCTGAAGGAAACATTAGCAGGAAGCAGAAAATGGGCCCAGCTGCAGCTTCACTCGCTGTTTTGTGTTTGTGCCACCTGGTTGTGTGTGCTCCTACAGGGACGAACAACGCGGCATCAACCCAGGTCAGTACTGCTCATCTGCTACTGATTTCAGCTGCACCAGACAGGACACACATCTCTGACACAGACACTCCAAACATAAAACAAAGGGATTTATGTAGGATATATAAACCATCAAATGTTTCAGTAGTTTGGAAGCTAAGAAATAAAGTGAAATATCCAGGGAGAAGGGTTTTCCTTTCAGTGGTTGTTACACATGATTGCGGTTGAGATTTATTTTTTTGGTGACCCATAAGCCACCAAAAAAAACGTTTTCTTGGAGAGAAACAACTCATGAAGGTTTCTTTCTTGGGCTGTAATACCTTCCTAAACATGTGTTTGTTTGGGGCCCTGCAATTAGCCTGTGCAGAACTAAAGAAGTGTCCCTGATTCACCTGAGCTTGAAAGCTACACTGACACCATGGGGGTCTTTTGTCAGATGCTCGGGTTGGAGCTGAAGAAACCAAGAGGTGATGTTCCTGATATTCTTCCAGAACCTGATTGTGAGCCAACCAGCCCAACATCAGACTTTGAAAGCTCCTACAACTATATCTGTAAGTACTTTTCTACTATTTCACCCACAGACATGCTAAGATGTTTAAAAGTCTATACAACACTGGAAAAAAAAAATATTTGTTCAATAGCGAAATATAAAAGAGGATGTTTTTCATTGGTTGCAACAATGTGTGATGATTATTATAAACTGCAAATGTGAGAAACTTTCTAAATGTTTACAAACACATTGAGAAAACCTTTTGAAATATTTTTTAAGTTACAAAGTAAGGACGATTCTGAGCAAGAACAATTTTTAAAATTTGTTTCCACGACTCCGTGAAAAAACAAAAGTTTGTGAATGGGAAGCCACAAACTCGGTTATTCATTAAGTTTAGACAATCATGTTTAGAATTTACAGTTGTATGTCATGAGGTTTGTGCAAATTTTTAGGTGAACTTTTAGTTCTAAGTTACTATACAATTTTAGCAAAAGCACAAACTTTGAAAGGTTAATTGATGCTAATATCATCTCTGTTTTCATCTCCTACAAGCTGTAAGTTGTTAGTTCAAAGGATGCTAGTATTACGTTATAGCTTGCATTGAATTTAGGGGTTAAAATGGTCATCAACGGCTGCTCGTCCTCACTGACACCATGGGGTGTCAGTGGGCCAACCAGAAAATAACTTCAAAGGATGAAAATCCAGATCTTTTGTTCTTTGGAGGAGCAGTTCTAAAGATCTGTTTACCCTGGTAGGATCTGTTTGTACAGTAGATTCAAACTCTGGACGTTGTCTTGGAATCTTCAAATTTCAAACCATTCAACATTCAAGAAGTTGAAATCTATGAAGGTATATTTAGAAGAAGGACTAGTATGAGATGATGCAGGTCAAGATTAGGGTTAGGGTTTGGCACAAATACTTCAAACTTGAAAAAAAATATTGATGGGAAGGTGATGACTCAGTCCTGGTTTGCACAGAATCTGGACACTTTGCATATATTGAGAGAATTGTAAGTCTTACCGACACAAGTCAGAGAGCTTAACATAGGCCATAGTTATATGCACCTGTACAGGGATTGATTCATACAGGGGGTGCAGATTTTTGGGTTGTGCAGGTACGTGGAGATTTGTAGACAATAGCGTTTCCAGCTTAGAAGAGTGCAGGTGTGTCTTGCAGTTCCATTGAGGCTCGTACTGACACCTAAAGGGACGTCATGAAAATGAAACATACCATTGTAGTGCGTTTAGTAAATGTAAGGACAATGGAAATTACATTCACCTAAGATGTGTGACTGATGCTGTCGTACAGGGCCCTTACGCTACTCTCTAATCATTAGTAAGGTGCGCGTGCTGGCTCCCTACTGGCCTCGCGTGGGGTGTGAAGGTGATACATCAGTCCAAGTTGGATGCCCAAAGTGTATGCAAAGAGGGCGCACTTTGCACATGAACACCGTTAACGTGCCTGCATCATCGCCCGTAGCGTACCTGTAGAAAAAATTAGCATGAACTTTTTGGCTCTTCGGGTTCCCCGAGTGCTCTACAATCTTAAAATTATATACGGGCCACCTGCGTACCCCATACAGGTTTGCCCATTTTTCATCCACAGACAGCCATTTCATTCCCGAAAGGGCAGTTGTGACTAAGATATTAGTCAAAACTCATCTTTTCCAAGGACCTTTAGAAAATAAAGCAACATTTCTCTTTTCAAAAAACATCTTGTAATATATATATATATATATATATATATATATATATATATATTTTTTTTTTTACAATCTTAGTATCCAGACTAGCAGGCATAGAAGAGGCCATCCATAAACTTAACGTTGGTCACTACACTCTGGATGTCAAGGTTAGCCAGCTGATGGACCACATGTACAGGATGGATGGTACGCTTGTTCAATTTTTTCTACCTTTGGTGTGTATTTTTAATGGATATATCGCTGATGATACTTATTGCTAAAATGCCAGGTAGAGTTGGAGATCTGGAAGACGGCGTTCGTGACGTTCACCAGCACAGCAAAGTCAATCGCAAAGAGATTGGACGACTGGAAGGTGAGAGAACCCTTTTCTTCACTCCTGTTCAGTGTCCTCAATAGTCAGGTTCTCTTTTTATCATAATAAATAGACAATGATGAGGTTTTTATTTAAATTTAATTGACCACTTTGATGTAAATGCTGTAAAGCAGGTTGGAGGTGTTTTTTTTATCTGCTTGTGCATGAAAGTAAAGATGCAGAGATAGACAGATCAAAGGGGAAATCTGGTGCATGAGGCAACACGCCATGGCTGACATGTAGCATTTTGTATTATGCAAATAATTCAAATATTTGTATTAGAGGAGGCGTGTGGAAATTTCACTAACACCCCTCTGTTAGCTGTAGAGCCCTTTAAGATGTGGCATTAAGGAGAAACATTACAGCCTGAAGTTGGCTCATAATTTATGCTCGTTTATTATTGGCTCATCACTATGCCATTAATAACAGAAATGCTGGAGGCAGAAAAACAAACACAGAGGAGAGGGAAGCGTTAAACAGCAGGGCTGCCTCTGCAGTCTAGCATGTTTTGGCATGTTCCTGCACATGTAGCACTTTCAACAGCAAGAAATCTCCTTTGATTTGGTTTCTCAACCTGAATCAGTTTGATCTGTGGGAGTCAATTCTGAGCCCAGAAAAGCCCCCAAAAGCCCCAGATGGTTCAACAAATAACTTGGTAAAAACTGTGGGGTATTTAGGAGTTCTACACCACAAAAACAGCAATTATAAAAGAGTGTGTGTGCAAGGGACATCACCTTACTGGGAGGATAGGAGCCTGAGCTTGTGCCGGAGGTCAAGAGGTACTGGCTAAATCTAGTTGGACTCATCTCCATGCACAGTCTGGGCTCTAAAACTCAATCCTTCGAGAGGGGTTGGACTCTCTACCATTCTGGAGTTGCATATGGTGAGAGGCAGCAGGCTGGTGTGGGCTTACTCCTGAGCCCCCAGCTCAGCTGCCAAGTGTTGGATTTCACCCTGGTGGACGAGAGGGTCGTGTCCCTTTGCCTTCGAGTGCGGCACTGTGGTTTCAGCTTACGGGCCGAACAGCAGCTCGGAGTACCCGACTTTCTTGGTGTCTCTCGAAGGGGTACTGGAAAGTTCCCCAACGTGGGACTCCATATCCTCCTGGGTGACTTCAATGCCAACGTAGGCAACGACAGTAGCACCTGGAGGGGTGTGATTGGTAGGAATGGCTTTTCTGATCTGAACTGAACCCAACGAACTGTGTTTTGTTGTTGGACTTCTGTGCTCGTCATAGTTTATCCATAACAAACACCATGTTTGAGCACAAGGATGTCCATCAATACACGTGGCATCAGGACACCCTTGGTAGGAGATCAATAATCAACTTTGTAGTTGTTTCAGGCGACCTTCGGCCGTGTGTCTTGGTCACTCGGGTAAGGAGAGGGGCAGAAACTATCCACTAATCACTACCTGGTGGTGAGTTGAATTTGCTGGAAGAGAAGGAGGCCGGAAAGACTTGGCAGACCCAAAAGTACTATGAAGGTCTGCTGGGAACATCTGGCTGAGCCCTCCGTCAGGGAAGTCTTTAACTCCCTCATCCAGGAGAGCTTCAAGCAGGTACTGAGAGAGGCTGGTAACATTGAGTCTGAATGGACCATGTTCTCCACCTCCATTGTCTCTGCTGCTGTTCAGAGCTGTGGTCCCAAGGTCTCTGGTGCCTGTCGTGGCGGCAACCCCCAAACCCGTTGGTGGACCTGAAGTAAGGGATGCCGTCAAGCTGACGAAGGAGTCCCATCAGGTCTGGCTGGCTTGTGGGACTCCGGAAGCAGCTGACAGGTATCAGCAGTCTAGGCGAGATGCGGCCCAGGCTGTTGTGAAGGAAAAAACTCAGTCCTGGGAGACGTTCGGTGAGGCCATGGAGCAGGACTATCGGTTGGCTTCAAAAAGATTCTGGCATACCGTCTGACACCTTAGTGCTTTTCACTCCTCAGCCTCCCTGGGAAAGTCTATGCCAGGCTACTGTTGAAGAGAGTCCGGCCGATAGTCGAACCTGAGATCCAGTGCTGTTTCTGTCCTATCAATGTTATGTGGACCCATCAACTAAGCTTTCTATATTTGTGTTTCTTTAATGCTAAAAGGGTTTACATGTGTAACCTAGATAGAATCTGCTCTTTCTAGTGACTTGGGATCCTTGACTGTATAGTAGAATTGAACTAAGTGACTCCTTCCCATTGGCGTTCCAAACAAGAAGTACCTGTTGGCTCCAAGAAGCCAAAATCCCCTTGACTCCTGTAGAGGAAGAAAACAGCTATTACTCAGTTTTTATATTCATCAAAAAAAAAACATTCTTGCTCTGACACCTTTCTTTTTACACGTTCTTGATAATCCTCTTTTTTTAATAATGTTTTTTGTAGTGCAAGTTATTCAAGTTATAGATGAACCAATCAAATTCCACAAAAAAAGTAAGTGGTCTCATGTCAAACATTCAAAATGTTTGATTGACAGATTTGGTGTTGCCTGTTTTCAAAAAGTAAAGGTGCATTCACACCAAACGCAATCTGCGCGGCCAATTCGCATGGTCCGCCTCTTTCTCATGGTGCGGAGAATTTGCTGCAGGCTGCGTGGCCAAAATGTTCCCTAAGCTCACCGCCTCGTTCGCATGTGAGAGGAGCTAGCAGCTAATGTTTTTAGCCTTGTTGCTACATGGAACTGCGTCTGTTCATCTTATTTACAATGCAAGGGTGACACAGAGGATTTAAAGATATCAGGTTTATTTATTTCGAAGAGCTCTACAAAAGCATCGGTGATCTCGTCTCCATGTTTGGGTTCATAAGAACGTTTAGTCTCCCTTTAGCTCCAGTGAGTTTCTCTCCTGCTGCTGTGTCTGATTGACGGCCAGGGTTACAGGGTTTCCATCAGTCTCTGACTGAGTTCAAATGCTTACTGTTGCGCATTAACCTGAGAGGGCAAAAATTAAAACAAGAATAAAATGAGGGGACCTTTTTTTTAATCATTGTCTCAATGAAAATAATAGAAACATCATAAAGTTCCGGAGGCCTGAACAGACTGCTTTTCCATTCAGCAGTGGCAAGCTTCTCTCGTGGGAGTCGGTATAGTGAGCGTGTCCACTACAGCTCCACAGGTCCTGTGACAGACTGTCTAGAGTGTACTCACTGTTGCCCAACAGTAACCGGGACGGGATCTGGAAACCCCGCCGCCCAGAAAGGCATACAGCGGGTTAAGAAAATGAATGGAAGTTCAGGAGAACTTTGGACCCATCCACCATATTTGATGTTTTCTCCCCACTGTCACTGAAAACGTCACATGCCCAAAGTTGAGTTCCTGACTGGCAGAGGAGACGCAACCACCTCCCCAGAGTTCAGATTTTTTTTTTTTTTTTAACTCTGGCCACTGCAGGGGTTGCTCAATTCAACAGAACCTCAGTTTGAGGTCTAAACCATTGACTTTACATTGAAATAATAGCATTCAGTGTATAAGCACCATCAGGGGTGTGGACTTCCACCAAGTTTACTCTTGATTGGCGAGAGTGGTTGCCATAGCAATGTTGAGTCAGACTGACTCAGATGAATCACTGCTTACTGACACAATGTTTGGAGCTGGAAGTAAGTCATTTATGGGTGACAGCCCACCCACTTGGTTCATTTCTCATTTGCAGTCTCATTTGTCTTCTAAAAACACTAAACCATTGTGGGGGGTCAAGGAAAACTTGTTAGAAAGGAGATTTCTGCCATTAAAATTGGTTACTCTAACATGTAACCAAGTTTTCCATGGGCTGTTTTCTGGAACAAATCAATGAATTGAAAAAACAAGATTCATTTTGATGTGGATAAGTGGAGGACTTTCACGCCATATTTTGCTAATTCACAGCGTACTTTTTACTACAGGATTTTGGATGTTTTAAGAATGTAAAACTCACTTCACACTTAATATACTTTTCTTACATGAACATTTTCACATTTTTCATTCATTCATTTTCTGAACCGCTTTATCCCTTTTGGGGTCACGGGGCTGCCGGAGCCTAACCCGGCTACTCATGGGCGAAGGCAGGGGACGCCCCTGGACTGGTCGCCAGTCTGTCACACTTAATGCACACTCACATCCACACCTAGGGACAATTTAGAGTGACCAATTAACCTATGAAACATGTTTTTGGACGGTGGGAGGAAGCCGGAGTCCCCAGAGAAAACCCACGCATGCACGGGGAGAACATGCAAACTCCACACAGAAAGGTCTCCCTATTGGTGACACTGTTTCAAGCCAGGACTTGAACCGGGAACCTTCTTGCTGTGAGGCAAGAGCGCTAACCACTGCGCCACCGTGCAGCCCATTTTTCACATTTTTCTCTCGTTTAAACTCTCAAATTTTTAAACCTTTATAGAAAAATGAGTCCACTATTATAGAAAAAATAAAGATCTGATTGCGATCAAAGATTTATGTAATGCTGACAAACTGCATTCTGTAAGGGAGACACAGCACAGGCGAGAATGATAGACAAGATCTACAGCCAGTCAGGTCACAGAAGACAGTTTGCTGTTTTTAAAAAAAAGTAGAGCATTTTTAAGGAATATTGCACTAAAAAACATCCACAAAACAGCAAGACCATGAAAAGAGAACCGCGATATAGTGAGGGTCCCCTCTCCCCCACAATTAAAGCCAGAAGAGAGCTGTGGATGTGAGCTAGCTAACTTCTTACTGGCTATAATGGCTACATGCTATGTCAAAAGACCTGTAAAGCATCTACTGCAGTTCAGGCTGAATGAAGAGTCAAATGCAAAACTGTCTCTGGAATTTCTCCAGAGATGACCAAAGTGTGAATTGCTATATATATAAGTACATGATACGCTGTGTCGAAGATAAAACTAGTATTCCTGTTTATATCAAATGTTTTTAAAGGGTATGGACCATGTTCAGGTTCTGATATCAGTGCGACTGTTTCAGACATTAAAAAGTTGCTGTTGTTGTTCATCTTTTGGCATATCGACACAGTGAATCAGCTCTCACTGATTCACACATTTGGTTTGGCAGAGAGTTTTAAGCCAGATGCCTTCCTGACACAACCTTGTATTGTATGGTGGCTGGAGACCGGCACAGCGAGTCCCAGACCTGGGCCCCCTCATTCCTACATAGTTAGACAATAGCGTAAAGGGTTTTGCTCCAGGACCCACGGTGGCTAAACCTCACGGCACCCCTGGGAAACGAACCCTCGTTTCCTATGCTCCAGTTCTACACACCGTAAACGGATCCATCTGATCGCTCAGACATTAAAAAGGGATTGTTGTTTTCTTTTTATTCATTTTGCCATTTGAATCAATGATATATATAGATGTATCCTCTGTATGTCCTGATCCCCTGTCCTCCACAGGCTGCCTAAAAGGCCGCAGAATGGGCTATAAGTGCTACCTGGTGTTCAACAGAATGGAAGATTACGCAGGAGCTTCCCAAAAGTGCCTGGAACGCGGAGGACGCATGGCAATGCCTCGCGACCGCAAAGAGCAGGAGGCCCTCGCCGACTATGTCAAGAGCTTCTTCCACTCCAAGAACCTGCCTGTGTGGTTGGGCATCAACGACCTGCGCTCCGAGGGCGTGTACCTCTTTGACGATGGGACCACGGTCTCATATTTCCAGTGGCGTAAACACTTCCTGTCCACTCAGCCAGATGGAGGGCGGCGGGAGAACTGTGTGGCCATGTCGTCAGACGACGGAGACTGGTGGGACAACTATTGCGACCGGACCATGAACTTTGTGTGCGAGTTTGATGACAGGGTGGATTTTTAAGTTGATTCAAAACAGCATTTTTTAATATCACCATTTCTATTTCCATCTGTTAGGAAATAGAAAAAAATTGTATTTAATAACAATTAATGAAAGAATTCATTTTGTCTCCCTTTTTGATATTTATATAAATATAGACATTTCTGTCGTAGCAGAACTGACAGTTGGTAAATTGAGATTAAGGGGTCTTTTATTTGTGGAATTCAAAATATTTGCGAAAAGTCTTCCAAAAAGGGAGAAGCTGGAGGCAGTTTCTGGAGAATCAGCACATACCGAAACTCTTTGAGATACACATCAGTGTGTACTTGGTCCTAAAGGAATTAGGCAGGGCCTCTCTGCAGGTGGAAAGAGGTTTTAGTAAAGTCTGGAGGAGGGTGAAACCCCTTTCAAACTGCTGATCCTCCAACATCTTTTCCAGAAGAGACCTGCACTGTTAGACCTTTATTCCTCCCTGCAAGCCCGAAGCACACAACCCTCGATGCACGTGTGACTGCAGCCTAAAATATTCCAGAGATGGGTAAAAAATTACCCATTTTAAGGTCACTTATAGTAAAATGTTGTGTTTTTGTCAATTTTTGATAAAATGCTTTTAACTTTTGTTCTGTTCAGGTCAAATCGATTGCTTATTTGTCCCTTTACCTAAAGAAAATCAAGACAAATAATGAGCTGACAACTGGAAACTTGATGGCTTTCCTCTAGTCAAATTTGTTACCCCAAACATTTTTTACTGAATAAAATACAAAAATTAATTTAATTTTGGAAATAAATTATAACAAAAAATATTTTTACAAATACATTTAATTTATCCCAAACTATTCTGACTTATATATTTAAAGAGCAACTTATTTCTGGGAAAACTAAAGAAAAAGAAGCTTTATGTACATCTGCCGGCCACTTTATTAGTCACGCTTGTTCAACTGCGTGTTAATAAACATTTCTTATCAGCCAATCACATGGTAGCAACTCAATACATTTATACAAGTAAACATGGTCAAGATGATCTGCTGCAGTTCAAACTGAGCATCAGAATGAGGAAGAAAGGAGATTGAAGTGACTTTAAACGTAGAATGGTTGTTGCTGCCAGATCGGCTGGTCTGAGTATTTCAGAAAGTGCTGATCTACTGGGATTTTCACCCACAACCATCTTTTGGATTTACAGAGAAAAAAAGAGAAAATATCCAGTGAGCAGCAGTTCTGTAGGTGGAATTTTCTTGTTGATGTCAGAGGTCAGAGGAGAATGTCCAGACATTGTTCCAGCTGATAGAAAGACAACAGTAACTCAAATAACCACTGGTTACAACCGAGGTCTGCAGAACATCTCTGAACAGACAACATGTCCAACCTTGATCCAGATGGACCACTCCTATCAGCTAAGAACAGGAAACTGGAGCTGCAGTTCACACAGACTCACCAAAACTAGACAATAGTAGATTAGAAAAACATCTGGTCTGATGAGTCTCCATTTCTTCTTCAATATTCAGATATGGTCAGAATTTATCATCAACAACATGAAAGCATGGATCCATCCTGTCTTGTATCAACAGTTGTATCAACAGACTCTACTAAGAGCTACGGGATAATATTGTGGGACAAAAGGAATCCGCCATGTCAAAGTCGTTCCGACACTCAATTTCACTGCATGAAAAAGAACAGCTCACGGCTGTCGGTCGCTTCAAATCTCGCGAGAACTAAGGTAATCAAAGATAATGACAGATTGTGTGTCCAACATATATTTATTCAACATAATCAAGCTCAATAAGAATCATCCTTTTTATAGATTTTTATTAAAAAAAAGTGTTAACATTTTAAACTCGCTCCTAGTAGCAGAAGATAGAAATATTAAAGTGAAGTTTTGTAAAAAGTACAAAAAAAAAACTAAACTTTTTTTCTGTTTTAAATGACATCCCATCAATAACATATTTTAATGATACAAATAGGAAGTCTAAGAATATAATGAAAGAAAATTAAAGGAAAAAAGTCCATCAGAAGGCTAAAAAAAGCTTAATTTTCCCCCAAAACATTAAAGAAATGTTAGTTGATTACAATAATATACAAGTGTCATTCAATAAATAAGGTGAATTTTTGTGGTATACGGACTTCCAATAGAGATAGAAGCCTACTTTTTTCTTTTTTCTTTTTGTTTTATTTCTTTTTCACGTGGATTTAACTTCTTTTGCAGATTAAAAATAAAACTTTGAGAGTTTTGGCAATTAACAAAGCTCCAGGATTGAACAGCGGTCAGTTATGACGTTTTTGGTTGCTGAAGGATCCAAACCAGTTGAAATTCATAGGAGAATGTCAACTGTGTATGGTGCCATGTTTTAGCCGAAAAATGTCTACAAGTGGGCTAAATTGTTTAAAGAAGGATGGAGCAGTGTTGAGGATGAAGACAGGCCTGGGAGGCCTACAGAAGTGAGGTCTCCTGAGGTGATCGAATCAGTCAGTGACCTCATTCAGACTGACAGAAGGGTGACAGTGGATGACATTGCAAGGACTTTGAGCCTATCTGTTGGGACAGCACACAAAATTGTCCATGATGACCATGGCTACTTGAAGGTCAGCTGCCGGCGGGTGCCAAAGATGCTTACTGCAGAGCACAAACAGAGGAGGGTCGAGTTGTCCCAGCAGTGACTATCCCACTATGAGAAGGATGGTGATGAGTCCCAATGGTCCACAAGGAAGGAGATGCTCACCATCTTTTAGGGATATGCAAGGCCTGATCACCATTTCATTCCTCGAGAAAGGAAGCAATGTGAACAGTGCCAACTACTGTGAAATGCTGAGGCAGGTCAAGAAAAACATAAAGAACAAACACAGGGGTCATCAGTCAGAAGGAGTCATCTTGCATCATGACAACGCAAGGCCTCACACAGCAGCCCAAACGGTGCAGACCATCAACAAGTTGGGCTGGCAACTGCTCCCTCATCCTCCTTACAGCCAAGACCTTGACCCTTCAGACTTTCACCTGTTTGGTCCCTTGAAAGCGTTCACAAGAGACATGAAATTAGAAAGTGACGATGAAGTCAAAAGTGTAGTGAGCAACTGGAGGAGAAATCAGTCCAAAGATTTTTACGCTGAGGGAATACAGAAGCTTGTGCACAGATGAGAAAAGTGTGTGACCGGGCTGGGAGACTACGTTGAAGAAAAAAAAAAAAAGTAAGCTTCTGTCTGTATTAGAAGTCCTTATACTGAAAAATTCACCTTATGACCCTCGTGTATACAGGCATTTTTATTTGACAAATTTTACTTACAATTGTGAGTAAATTACATTAGTAATTTTGTATTTCAATCAATCTCCTTCATAACTTTGAACGAACTAAAAATGAAACCGAAATGAAAAAATGAAATGGAAAGCAAACTTTCCATTCTTAAAAATGATAGAAACTGATTGATTTCATAAGTGAATTACTGAAGGTTGGGACTCCACAGAGGAGATCAGCTCTTTTCTTCACTCAGCATCTGCCACTTCTCTTCATGAGGTCATGATGGCGAGAAGAGGCGTCATTAGCGTGAACTGGAGCTCTGATACTCCTCTGTGGCGTCAGGTATGCTTTACTGTTTCTGGACCTCGTGTTGTTCAGTGTCACTAGAACCTCCTGCCTCCTCCACCACCATCAGGATGTCTGACACACTCGGTCTGTCCAGCGGATCTTTTGATGGATGAGAATGAAGCACTTGTCCAGTGTCGTTCAACAAAAAATCCCCACCCATCTGAAAAAAAAAGACTTTTTGTGATTGAGATTAAGAATATAGTCTAATTAAACCGTTGAACCTAAGTATAACAAATTCTAGACTATTGACTGTATATGAGAACTGGACAGAGTGACTACTATCGCCTCACATTCCAAACAGGAACAATCACATGCATCAAGAAATGCATGTGGTACATGCTGGTCCCTAGGCCGAACATTTAAAACTTTTGATTGACAAATTTTGAGTGCTTACTATCATCATCTGGCTCCAACATGCCAATATCCATATCGCAAAAAAATGACAACTCAATTGACTTCATTTGGTTGGAGCAATAATTAAACCCTTTTCTATGGGTGACGTCACACACACTCGGTCCAGTTCTCATATACAGTCAGTAGGTGAGACCAAAAGCTGCTGCATGGTTACTTGAGCTAACTGCTAAAGTTGCCAAGCAAGGTTACAAATTAAAAAATAATAATAATAACAATTGAAATCCAACAACAGCTGTATAACATGCAGTTGTTTTTGCACCTGGTAAATGTCTTCCAAAAGACGAGAGGGAATGTCAGGAAAGTCTCTGCTTGATGCTGGATACTCTGAGTACTTCAGCAAGCAGTCAAACTTCAACACTTTAGAGTAGGACGAGCCCAGGCCAAAACTCCTGTAGATCTGTATGAAAAAGAAACAATGCATTATGGGTAAAGAAAAAGCTACAGTCAGGTAAATTCCCTTAGACACTAAAGAAAACACAGTAAGTGACCACACCAACAAACAGAGTAACTTATGCACAAGGGAGCACATGGTACAAGGGTAACATGTATGCTGGGAAGAAGCCACGATCCCTTTTCTCAAAGCACTTCTCCTCTCCTGCTCCCTTTTATTGAAAATTCAAGTGTTAGGTTACAACATTCAAGCAGAAAAACACAGCTGAAAAGTTCACTAGGGGTGTGGTATAATCAACCTTATAGGGCATGTTTTCGGTTCAAACAACATCCTTCCTTATCTGCTAAGGACAGTGTGTCGTCAACCCCTCCATTCCAGTTTGGGGATGAAAACAGTTGATAAAACACAGAACAATTGTTGCTAAAGGGTAAAAAGGTCATCTATAAACTATAGCTTGAGTTAACATTTAAAACACATAGGGGTGTCAAATGATTGCGTTAATCGTGATTAATTAATTACAGACATTTTAATGCGTTAACATTTTTTTGCGTTAATTTCATTTCTGCTCCAGATGTTACTTCCGTCTACTGCACACCAGGAGAAGCAATATCCCACTCATAACATGGATATTTAAAAATGTAAAATATAAATATTAAATAAATTATTAGAACTTCAGTCCTGTCATATTTTTAATTTAAACATTTTTTTTACAAAAGCGGACTACTTCTATAACGCAATGCATTGTGTTGTCATGGTAACTCTTGCTTCTTCTTTATTTATTTTTTAAAGAAAAGTAATCGCCACGAGAAGTAAAAAAAAAACCTTTCAGAAGTAAAGTTCACCTCTTAGCGCTTGTTTTTTATCCAGATTAAGAAGCTAAAGTTTCTTCAAAACCAAAAAAGTCCAAAATCTAAATAGATCAATTCGTCTGCGTTGTTACGTTTCTTCTTTCTTAGATTCTCTTCTCTATTTCTTTACTGCTTCATTCCAGTCCTAAAAATGATTCAATTCACCTAAATAGGCTAAAAGGATAACTCCCATAAATAATAACTCAAGTCTTTTCTACTGTCTTGCTGTTGTGTAAACGGTGGAATATCAACATTTGAATTATGGTAGCCCGTATATAGGTTGACTTTTTCTTTTTATTATACTGATATTTTCAATATTTTCAATTTTATTTAATTACTAATATATTTAGTTCAAAATTTTTTGGTTTGCTCAGAAAACTGTTTCTGATGTGGTAAATTATAGCACTCTGGACCTAATGCACTTTGTCGCTGTTTTTCTTTATTTTTTCTTTGTTAATTGTTCGAGATTGAAAAAAAATACTCTTCGGTGGTGTTAAAGTAAAGTTTAGAAGTCTTTTATTAAAAAAAAAGATAGTCAGCTTTTTAGTTATATTTTGATCTTTTACTGTGGCACAATGTCACAAATTTATTTAAAATACTTAAAAATGAGGCTTTTCACAGCAACGATTAGGTTAAAAATCATTGCTTTTAAAATTGATTAATTACAATAATTCATTACATGTCAATATTAATTAATCTAAAGAAATAATTGCATGACAGCATCAAAACACATTTAAACAATGATAAAACATTTCTTTCACAGCTACTCTTTACTCATTTCACAGAGAAAACAAATTATATTTGTTGATTAACAAGGGCATTGCTGATAGACATAACATCGAATTCTTCCATGCTTACATAAATTAAAATGAGTAGCTGGAAAGTTGTTTTTGTTACTTCACATGAATATAAATTAAGCTCAGTTTTATTTTGTACAACTACTTGAATGACAAGTGTAGAGTAGCTTAACATCTGGGAAGGCACGGCCGAGCTTGAAAACCACAATGGACAGAACGGCCAAGCGTGCAGAGTTCAGTAGATCCTGCTTCTCTGACTGAGCAGCTCTGTATCCACTTCAGTCAATTCAATATTAGTATTAACAATCCACTTGGAACCCAGACTCTAACAATCCACCATTCCACCCCATCATTGTTGTGAAGGTGGTGGATCCAACAGAGAGAACCCCAAAAAGGCAACGAGCCCTGACAGACCCAAAGGCTCAAAGAATGTTTGGAGCAGCTTAGCAGAGTGGCAAGATTGTTCCGGCAGCTTCTGGACTCTGGCACTTTTCCCAGGCAGTTGAAGGTGGTCAACCATCACCCATTTTCCTAAAGAGCGTCTATGTAAACACGTACAGGTGAGTTTCAGACGTCCGCGTTAGAAAATTTCACATTCATGTGTTGCTTTGTAGGTTTCCACGGCCATTTTTGGGCTCGAAATAGAAAAAAACGCAGCCACTGAATGTGTGTTAAAGGTTAAATCAGGTCGAACTTAGACCAATCAGAGGCATGAATTTTGTAGTGACATGGATGGAATTCTTTTAATTCACAGAGGTGAGAGCCATCATAGAGGAGAAATGAATTAGGCACATCAATGCTGTAGGACCTGGCAAAGAACCACTCTGGTCTGTGGGTTTACTTAATTCATTGAAGCTCGATAACTTCAAAAAAAAAAGGAATTGGGCTGTGGAGTCAAGGGGAAGAAGAACCATCATGTCCAGAAGACTGACTGCTGTCTTAACTGTACTTAAAACAGTCCACCTGCTCCACCTGGTGGAGCTTTAAGGAGAACTGCTTTAAATAATTCACCCCTGAAATGACCCTTTGTAGGAACATTTATTGTTTTATTTTGTTATTGATTTTAGTATTTTATGTATTTTATTGAATGTTATTGCTGTGTTTAAACCATTATCATTCCCTTGAACTTGAATAAAGTTTTCTGTCTGTCAATCTATCTTTTGATGCAAACAGTTTCAAAAGGGTGAACCTTTCTCTGTGGATCCAGAAGCATTTGGAAGCTGCATCCCGTCTGCTCCAACCACACCTTAGCTCCTTCCACGCTGCCGAAGGAAAGCACCAAAACCCGCACAGACCGAGCCTGCAGGAGGTTCTGCACAACAGAATGGGAGAACAAAGTCCAGCTGTCTCAGCTGTCAGAGTAAGGCGGAGCACAAACCTGAAGCAAAACAGACCTCATTGGCTTCCAGCTCAGCCACATGGTCTCGTCACGGCAGTCATCCGAAGTGTCTGATGAGAACCAGAAGAAGCTTCTGGTTCTGGCCCAGGAACTGACCCAGAGTTACACTCCTTAAAACACACATCTTGACCTTGAAACACCTTTGATGATGAGTAAATGACCTTTCTAGTTCAGATAAATTCTTAACAAATGGTAAAACAGCAGAACAAACATCTGTAGCACTTCAAAGGAAAGGTAAGGTGGACTCACCCTGCACTCCGAGCATCTGTGAACACAGAGTCGGCGTCGATTCTGTCTGCCACCTTCGATCCTGACAGCAGCTTATCTGTGCTCTGTAGATCTTCATCCACGCTCTGTAGGAACGCGTCCCACTCGCTCTGCAGACACACAACACAGCGAAAGACCAAACTGTCACCAAAGATCAGAGTTGAAAAGAGATTTACAGATGTAAGTTTTAAGTGGGAAACTTAAAACTCAACTGAAAATCTGTTACTGATAACTACTTAATACAACATATACACCAATTAATGTTCCTTTTCAACTCTTAACATAAGTAATAGCAATAAATAATGTAAAAAAATATGAAAAATGTATACAAATATGATCAGACCTCCAGCTGCAGGAGCTCCTCCACCCACTCTCTTACAGTTGAATGGCTGAAGAAAAAAAAACATTTTTTTACAATTCATTTTATCATTTACAATAATTTACAATTTTAAAAAACATGTAAATTGACTTAAACTGACGTTTTAAGTTTAGAATCATTCTAGATAAAATATGGTAACATCTAAGCTCACCAGAAAATTGCTTCCAATAATTAAATGCTGTTTTAGAAACATGAAGACAGACTGCAAGGGGCAGTATATGGAGGGAGCGGCTTCAGAACAACTCTGTCAACGTCCTTGAGTGGTTCAGCCAGAACCAGACCTGTATCAAATTGAACATCTATGGAGAGATCTGAAAATGGCTAAGCACCCGCGCTTCCATCCAACCTGATGGAACTCGAGCGCTTCTGCAAAGAGGAATGAACCAAACTGTCCAAAGAAAGATGTGCCAAGTGTAGCCCATGTGGTCTTTGTCTTGTTAATTTCACCAAAATCTCCTTTGTTACTTTTATTTTGTTTATTTGAGAAAATTCTGGGTAAAGACTTTTGTTTTGATGGTGCCGCTGTTACTTCTGGTTTGTTCGCGACATTCCCCTCAGTCTGAGTGGGAACAGCCGAGAGGATGTTTTTTTGTTGAAGTGAGGCCAGAAGTGACTGTTTTGTGCTGCATGTGTTTTCTCACAGAAAAAACACCCTCATCCTGAATGGTAATCCCTGTGTGAGACTCTCCATAACACAACGCAGAAGAGTTTTAGCCAGCGACAGCAACAGCCGGCTACACAAGCTGGTGGCGTCATATTCAAAACGACTTGAGGCTGTAATTGCTGCAAAAGGTTCAGCAACTAGGTCTTGAGCAAAGACTGTGAATACTTATGTACATATCCTTTTTTAATTTTAATACATTTACAACAATTTCAGATTTTTTTCTCAACATAGTCATTATGGGGTTTTTTTCAATGAAATTTTCAGGAAAAATACTGATTTAATCTATTGTGAAATAAGGCTGTGACACAATATAATGAGGTAAGTGAGACGCTGTGAATACTTTCTGGTTGCACTGTATGCAATGTATTCAGATGAAAATGCTGTTTCTGATGTTTTTGACATGTTCTTGTGGAATTTTTCTAATGATGGAGGACTGCTGGGCGAAGACAGGGCACACTCTGGACAACTCGCTTGTTTCATGGCATGAAGGACATAGTACAGTATAAAGAAAATTAAGCTTAAAATTTCATTTCTGAGTATTTCTTCATTCAAAACATTTTGAATCAAAATCAGACAAAAATGGGCCCCTGCGACAGACTGGCGACCAGTCCAGGGGTGTCCCCTGCCTTCGCCCATGAGTAGCCGGGTTAGGCTCCGGCAGCCCCGTGACCCTGAAAGGGATAAAGCGGTTCAGAAATGAGATGGACCTGGATCAAAAGTGTACGGCTGACTTCCTCTTATATTGTTCACCCTTTCTGTTGCACTGCTAATGTTAGGTTGGGGGTGTAAGGGGCTGTAAGCTAGTGGGAGAACATGTAAACAGAGAGCTAGTCAGCTATGGGTCATCAGAAGAGGGGGAATGTCAGCGCCAACAGTCCAACACAATTCAGAGGTGAATTTCTAATGAACTTCTGCCACTCTGCAGAAAATCAATGACGGTTGTTTAAGGTTTTCTTTTTTTTTTAACTTAAAACCAATGGCGTAATCATCATCAAAAGACCACTGGCAATGCTTTGTAATTAAACCACATGGTGATCAGGGTGGCACTTCAAAGTAATAAGACATATACATTTAAGACAGTGTATTCACTCTGCATTGCTAATGAAAAAGTTCTTTCATTTATAGATATATAATCTAATTTTTCACTCAATTTTACCCACATTTTTTTAAAAGTACAATTTCACAGGATAACTATAACATTTTTATGAAAAATAAATGGCAGTAACATACTGAGTGTTTATAGAAAGATTTTTGTGACTAAAAATAGATCAAAAGAGTCATAAAAACATGTCAAAGAGTTTATAAAGAAATAAAATAATGTATCAAACCTGAATGAACCGTCTGCATTAAAAACACTTACTGGTATGACTTCTTCCACACTTCCTCTGCCTCACTCTTCGTCTTCACTCCGAGGCTGATCAAAAACAGCAGGGAATCAGGTCAAAGTATTATTGATCTGTAATTAGAGTGTCAGAGTTGATGGGAGCCCACCTCCTGTAGAAGTCGGCTCCAGCGGTGATCAGGCCGAACATCGTGGTGATTTTGTACGGAACAAAGGTTTCCAGGGAGGCTGAGTGAGAACAGAGGTGCTTTGTTTGGAGATTTTTGCATTTTTCTGACTAGCATGATAGGGATTACACCCCACCCCCACCCCCACCCCCGCATAAGAGGCCCCACCTGATGCTGTTTGCAGGAAAAATCTAAAATAAGGATCTGTATTTAGTTACCACTAAAAAATAGTCTAAGTCAATATTCAAGTAACAATGACTCAGCGTTTTTTAAATATTTTCTTTTCTATGGAGGAAGGGTTCTTAAAAATTATATATGTATGCAATTTTTAACAAACTTATGTTTATGTTAACATTTTAAACAATAAAAACGTAAAAACTGAAAAACAGCATAATGGGATTAAACATTTACCTGGATTGGAGGAATAAATCAGCAGAACAGAGAGAACGTATGTCTGCTTTTAAACTTTTAACAGCCGGAAATTCAACAAATGAAGTATTCAAAATGAAAATATCGGATTGAGTAACTGCACTTCATGTAGTTCAAACTTCTGCCTGAATGTGTTCTTAGTTTGAAGTTTGGAGGACATTCATACCTGCAGCCTCCTGCTGTGCCTTCTGCAGCAGAACCTGGCCCAGGTTCACCAGCAGACTCAGCGCGCGCGTTAATGTCTCGCGCTCCTCCATTCCAGCAACTGCTTCCTTGGCTCGCGCGCTTCTCGGAGAAAGTGACGGGAAGGCGGCGGACACTTGCCAGTTTAAGCGCCTCGGTCACGTGACGGACTCATGCTGTGTTAAACAGCCAAGTTTTGGGCGACATCTAGCGACAGCTGTAAGAACTACAGCAGGATATACTTTGGGAATGAACACGCGCAATCATTCACTATTTTTTCCACCATGAACAGACAACAGAAAAATGTATTTTACCAAAATATCTCCTTCACGAGGATTGAAATATATATAACTACATAAACTCATGTTGCTGAGAAAATGAGGTTTATATTAATGTAGGGAATTCAGTGACAGCGTCTTCACTACATTAAAATGTCATATTATTGTGTAGTACAACAGTCCTCTTTACCAGAACAAAGTTCATCCTTTAACGTCACTCATGGAGCTCTAACTACTCTTACACTGGGCATGTGACTAGCAGGCTCTTGACAAGATGTTTAACCCATGGTGTTCACACTAGACAAGCAGGGAGGGTCTTCTTTCTTTCTACTGTTCATTAGTCCATGTCTGGCACTTAGCTGGAACAGGTTTGGTGTGAAATTCCGAAGCGGTGTAAATCTCATGAATCTTGGTCCAGGCTTTTTCTTTCACAGCTCTATTCGGATATATGAAAGACTTGATGTCATGATAATTTCGGCTAGAAACAAACCACAACTACCGTAAATCTTCCAATAATGGCCGGTCTCTAAAAGATACTGGTCTCCAATAAAAGTCGGTGTAGGCACCACATCTACTCGGCCTGTCAGAACGACCTGGTTTAACTTGCAATGCGGGTTCAATAGCCGGGCATTTTGTACATAGAGCCTGAAATGGTCATAAGATCTTGCATTGCTACACATGAATGCACAAATTATGACCAAGGAACCCTGACACAAGCTACGTACATGTCGAGCATTTGGCCAGGCACTTAGCAATAAGTAATTTCTCCTTCATAATCAATTTACAAACGGTTGGCACTTTCATGAATTAAAAATCATGCTACCCATACATCACTATCAACTCAATCCATGATTGGTCAAAGTTAAACTGGTTTCGTTTTTAATGCATGTAGAGTCCAAAAACAGATCAAAAAAGGTGCAAAAAGACACATGAACAAAATAATTTTACATGTGGAAGGTCAAAACGCCCAAGTATGCCCATTCACCTAGACTTTTTATTGAGTGGTTGGCTGCTCGAATGTGCTTTGCAGAGGGGGTGTGTTAGCCTCATGTGGTGAGGTTATTGCATTGAGGTCATTGAATGAATTTGCTCTGCCCATTTCAACATTTTTTACTCTTTTTTTGATTGGGAAGGAAAAAGTTCAGGTTTTGTTGGGTCCACTAACCGGCCAATCAGTAAAAAACTTTCAGACCAGATAAAAACTGTCACCAGTTTTATTGACTGTCAAACATTCATTGAAAAACTTCAAGTTTGTAGGTTGTTGTACAGTCCTCACTCTGAAGCACTTTATGAGCAGATGAAAATACAGTCAGTCAGCATTTGGGGGGCGAAGCTTACTGATATTTATACCAGTTTGTAATTCATAATTTCTCCCTTTAATAATCTCAGTGATGTCATTTAAATCGGAGGATGATTTTAGGCATCTTTCTTCTTTAAGTAAAGGAGACTGACATACATTGCTAATCTAAATCATTTCTGGCAGCACTTTTGCCTTAATAAAGCAAAAACAAAAAAATATCAGCATAAACTTCAATAATTTTACAAATTTGTTCATATTCTTACCTTTAAACTGTTACAATAGCATGATATTTTTGTTAAAGGATGAAGGTGTCAATGGTTTGACTACACTACTGAAAATAAACGAAAGCATGTCTTGTGCTTTCTCTGTTTGCATATGTATTTTTCCAATCAAAGATTTTAAAGGGACAACCATTTACAACTGCCAAAAACACAGCATAATGACTCAGATGTGTATCTATTGCACCTCTTTTATATATTATAACAATGTGAAGTCAATTGGTAAAACTATAAAGTTTATGCTTTTCAGTTGACTTTTTTAGGTATGACAAAAAAAGTCAAGAAGGGGAAAAGCTGGAACCATGTTAGAAAATACAAATATTTGCAACCAGATGGTTAAACAACAGTCTTCTTAAATCTCCGACTGCGGGTACCAAATCAGAGTTCAACACAAGATAAAATCAAAGATGTTTGTTTTGAGTGAACAAGAGAAACAGCTTCAAGAATCTGGAGTCCAACAGTCCTGAAGGTTTGCTTTGTTTTTAAAAATTTCACATTTTATAAGGCCAATTATAGATTTAAAAAAAAAGCTGACAGCCAACCTAAAAATATTCATTCAAAGATGGCTGATGCAGTGCAGATGGATGTGTTTGTGCTTGTTCTGCCCAGGCCCGGCAAGTGGAGATGAACAGAACGGTTGTCTGGCTCTGCCGGGCTTTCTGCAGCAGTTAGGACTTCTTTGGACAATATGAGGACGAGTCTGTATTGAGGACCTCGATCATGGTTCTGATGGTGGGAAAGGTTTCTGACACAGATGGAAGGCTCTGGTACCAGCTTGGCAAACTGCAGGAAGAGGAGTTAGGTGAGGTTTTGTTCGAGATGAGCAATCAACAAAGAAAAGCGCGAGTTCTGCTGCTCTCACCTCTTTAAGTGCATCCAGCTCTTAGTGGTTTTACTGAAGTTCTCTGGACTCGGTGCAGTCATTGCTTCAAAATCCACCAACTAAAACAAAAACAGAGATAAACGCTGACATCACCACTGTCATTTGAAACTAAAGCTGCTGAATTATAGACTAAAGAGAGCTAAGGAGAGATGTAGATCAATCAAAAATGTCATAAATATTTAAAGATAAAATATATAAAGATTCTTTAGAGTCACATTTTTTTTTACCTTTCCTTTAGGGATTCTGCCAATGACCTCCTTCCCGCTGGCCATTAGCGCACCCATCACCACTGAATATGCCACAACACTGAGGAGAAGCAG
The DNA here is from genome assembly GCA_014656515.1 of Oryzias celebensis. NCBI lineage: Eukaryota > Metazoa > Chordata > Actinopteri > Beloniformes > Adrianichthyidae > Oryzias > Oryzias celebensis. The sequence goes on along the minus strand of BNCR01000018.1, from coordinate 17,520,095 downwards.
GAACAAGCACAGCTGTGAAAACCACTAAATTTCCCCCATTCTGAACTTTTCCTTCAATAATAAATGGACAGTTTGTTTTGTAAACGACTGATGGAATGTGGTGGTTTCCCTGAAATTAAGGCTTTTTTTAATCACTTCATCATCACAGTTATAAATTATCTTTTTTTTGTAAAAACATCTTTACTGCTTTAATTTTCCTGCACTTTTGTTCCATAAAACTACAGCAAAACATGTGTTTTCAAGACATACTGAAAAACATATATCCATTGTGTTTGTAACTTTATTGGCAGCAATCTTATAAATCCAGTTGCTACATATTATGCATTGCTGGTTTAACATGTAGGATAACCGTCTCAATAAATCTATATTTCCTGTAATCTCCTGGTTTTGTTTGTTAAATGCAGATTTATTTTCTTCTTCTGTTTCTTCTCTGACTCTTTTCTGCACAAAGACATTTTCCAAAGACATTTGTTATTGTTAACTTTGCTAGTTTAAATGGTAACTATACAGTAACTCTTTTTGGCTGTTCACCTGTATAAATGGGGCTTCAAAATTGGCGAATGTTGGTCCATCCTAAATATTTGACTATTTAAGATAAACTTGATTAATTCTTGATAATATAGTCTAAAACATTCTGTGTGCTGACCCGTAGAGGTTGAACCGAGGTAGTACAGTTGAATTTTGTGATTAGTCAACTGGCCCCAAGTGCCACGCCATTTCAGAAGTTGCACGTCATCATGCTTGGCAGCTCCAGTATAAACCACTGCTAAATGCTATGTCGTCTGCTCCTGTCTACAGATGAAAATGAGCAGTTCTGCTAGAAGGCACATTTATCTGTACTTCTTCCCCTGAGAAATGATCAGTGACAAATTCATTTTTCCTGGAGCTGTTAAAGTGTTGTGTGATCCTACCTTGATCCTCTGGAGAGAGGCATAAGGTTGCAGAAATAATACACCAGAGAAAGGATCAGGTTGCTCACAGCATCCGCATCCTGGCAAAAAAATAAAAACGTATTCAGCTGAACCTTTAATAAAAAGCCTTCATTTCTACAACTATTCTCCAGAAACGTATGAGTTATGTCATTAGGAGAGAAGAGGCATATTTGAAAAACTTTAATAACACTTATTTAATCTTTTGTTTGTAAAGAGTAAATACAGAAAAAAGAAAAACAAAAAGAAATTGCAAAAGTGACAAAAATATTTGTGATCTTACTTTTTCTTGCTTCCTAAGAACAGACTTTAACATAAATGTACTCAAATAAACACCCAATACCTAAGGGCCTGGTCACACCGCCCGAACTTTGCTGGAACGTACCTGGAGCGGCGCCGAATTTTGTCAACGCTCATCACCGCACGCAAAATGGGGGGAAAAACAAAAATCAAACATGCGGGCGTTGTCGTAGCGATGCACCGCTGAAGCCGGCGTAGCTTTAGCACTGGTTTAGCAGCAGCGAGCGTTGATGTAGCTTTGGTTGCTTCAGCGTACGTATAAGGCGTTCTGCGCATCCGGGCGTCTCTCAGGATCCATGGTGATGCAGTTTTTGGGCTAATTCGATGTCCATATCTTTCTAAGTTTTTGGCCATTTACCGGTCCCGCTCCGGCTCCGCTATGACAACGCCACATCAAAGTTCATCGCTGCCATGGATCGCTGTTTCAACGCCTGACACCGTTCCAGCAATGCCGTGTCCGCTCCCCCGACGTTTGAGCAACGTTTAATTGCCGCCAGTGCAGCGCTGGCGAAGCAGCGGTGATCCAGCGTTCAAGATTTCTGTGTTGGTCTAGCGGATCCAAGCGTCCACGGACTTTGAAACTTTGGCGCTTTCCCTTGCAATGTTTTTCCTCTTTTCAAACATGTCAGATATGGATGGAGTGCCGCTAACACCACTAGCGCTCCTTTTGGCCCCAGCAGCCGTCATTTTCTCGCATTCCTCATACTGTTTCAGATGTTTAGTTTTTAAATGACCGACTAACTGAGATATGGTGAAGGTTTTGGCCGATGAACCCCCTCGCTATAATTTAGTTCAGCAGCTGCAGCAAACTGCAAATCTTTTTTCGCTGTCAAGAACTTTTAAATATTTCCCGACAGCTGACATTTTAAAGTAGGCGCTAGCTTGCCGATGCACACAACTGCATCATGGCATCATGCACCACTATTCGACCACTAATTGGCCCAGTTCCACCATAGCTGAATGTTGTTATTTTGTCAATTTTGGCCAAATAGATTTGGTTGCCGAATATTTGGTGCATCCATAATTTCTATGATTGTTTACATTTTCTCTTCTGAAAACTAGCTCAACATTCATGACCTAAATAAACAGGAAGTGTTGTTATTTTAACTTCAAACAACAACAACAAAAATCCATCTTATGGCAAAGAGAGACTTTCACAATGTAGAGTTTGGTTCATCAGATACTTTATCAACATAGGGTTTGTAAACCTGAAAAAAATACACAAACCCCCAGTTCTGTGGAGAGCATCAGCGCCTTTCCTTTGACAGTCAGGTCTTTGTAGATGGATTCGATCTCTGACTGATACTGCTCCGTCCTCTCCTCTGTCGTCTGCGTCTCTACGGAGAACAACATGTTTCCCACCCTAAAAAAAAAATATATATATATTTATTTAGATTTATTCTCTCATTGACCTAGCATCTTCATATAGTTAAATAGTGCCACCAGAACTTATTTGGGTTCACTCTCAGGTCTATGGTGCAAAGAACCAAACAAATGTTTCTTAAACTCAGTCCAGACTCAGGTTTGTCAGCAGGTTTGAACAGGACCCACAAATGAAGGGCTGGCCCTAAGATGCATGACGTCACACGCAAAAAGAAGTCTTGACCACCCCCCTCTCTCCTGCTTGCTTTGCTGTTTTTTCATTCTTAAAGTTTTAAAGAATTAACAGTGGCAACACCGCCCCCCAACACACCTAGCTTAAACACCGGCAGAGGGGGACACTGCACCAGGCAAAGTTATTGATTATGTCAATGTTTGGAGTTATTTACTTTGTTTTTTAAATATTACTTTACATTTTTTTTACATTAAATGAGTGGTCTTTTAAAAAGTTTAAAAATGAAACAATATAAAAAAATAATTATGAAAAAAATCCATTAATAATCATTGAGATTTAGTGCCCCCTCCAGCAGTTGGTGCCTCATAGGTCGCCTGTACCTAGGACCGGCCCCACACAAATAGTTTTTAACCTAATCCTGACATTCTGTTTATGCGCCTAAAACAAACCCAAAAAATAAACATGACGCAGTTCCTCCAATGGCCACTTAGGGCTGGTTTAAAAAGGAAGAAGTTTACTATTGATTTTAATTTTCACGTTTCATTTTACACCAAGAGAAAAAGTGTGTACGGCCTGGTGTCCAATCAGTCCAATTTAACCCTTTAATATTAGAGCTTTAGATGGGGTTAACGTTCTTTTGACTACCGTAACTCTTCAGCTATTGACACAAAGTAAATCAGATTATTTTGTTGTGAAAAAAGTGGTTTTGCGTCATTATAAAACATTTTACCTTAGTAATTGTTGCATATTAGTGCATACCCACATGAAAAGCCTGTTTTCTCTACGTTAGAATCAACTGATTCACGACTGATAAACGGTCAAAGACTTGCAGTGAGTCAAACAGCGTGTTATTTTGGCGTTGTGGATGTTAAAGGGTTAAATATGCTAATGTTACAGATTTTTGCTCCCCAAACAGTCAAATACTGGAAATACATTCTATACTTGTTTGACTTTTAAAAAAATTCTAATTTAGATGCCAGTGATTTAACAGGAGAAATTCGTATTCAAGACACAGAAACCTTGTATTCAAAACGGACATGTGAAACATAAAACTAAAGGTTATATTAATGTTTTTTCTGCAAAGTTGTGCACAAAATATAAATGTGTGGACAAATTTTTCTTTATAAATATGCTATCTTACATCATAAGTGATCATTATTAAAAAAAAAAATAAAGCATCATTTTAGAGGGAAAGTTCACCTCTTTCCCTATGTTTTTGTCCATATAATAAAGCAATTTTTTTTTAAAGAAACAATGTCTAATTTGTTCAATTCTCCCCAATGTTTCATGTTTTCGGGTCTCGTTTCCTCTTAATCTTCTCTTCTGTCTTTCTCTTCTGCTGCCTCTCAGGCTTGAAAATGATCAAAATAACCAAACAGGTTTAAGGAAACTATAAAATCACTCATGTCTTTTCTACTGTCTTGCTGTTGTGATGAACAACATATGTATTATGATAAAAATTAAGTTTGTGGTCAATATTTTTTTGATTGCTCAAAAGTGTCCCTACTGTGTTTTGATGTTTTGGTAACACTTCATAATAAAATTCCTTAAGAAGCTTTATTTACACATTAACAAAGGTTATTGATGTGTTTATAGGTTGTTAGTAAGACATTTATCAGCACAATAAGCAGAATAAGGTTTATTAACATCTAAAGTGAGACCATTGTCTATAAAGGCCATATTAATAAACTGCTTACAGGCTTAACAAATGTATTAACTATCTTTGTCAACATTATATTGATATATATTGTTTTCAGCACCTCATCTAAAGTGTTACCGATGTTTTAATTAGACCACTAAAGAACTAGTGTTTTTGTTAGAGCAGTCTGGACTTGATGTATATTTTTTCCAAATTGTTCAAGATGAAAAACAAAATCACCCATGGTGCTGTAGAAGTGAAAATGGAAGTCTGTTATTGTAAAAAAACAAAAAAAAACAGAGTTTCTGAAATAAGCCATAAAATTATAGTAAGATTCAACATCATGAAAACGGTTATTTTTTTTTAATTCTATGATGAAATAATGAGCACTGAATGAAATATATTTAATAATACTATGGCTAATTTAATGTATATGTGCAGGTTTTAATAAAATAAAATATTAATATTAATAAAACATTCACAAAATATGTATTTGTTGAATGTCTGATTGCACATGATCATATTTATTTATTTAATTATGAACAGTTTGGGTCTCCAAAAATAAGGCTTTTAGCTGCAATTATTACATTACATTTTTTTTATTTAAATCGATCGGATTAATTTAAAAAATGTTTTGCATGACAGCACTACACACACACGCACACACACACCCACACACACTCATGCATTTTTCCTAATAAAAAGAAGTCCTGGTAGAAATACTTGAAGAACACCTTTAAATAGATGATAACTAGAGCCATATTTTGTGGAAAAAAGAAAACTCCAACACTCGACAGACAATGTGTCTTAATCAAATTTTGTTTGGGTATTTATAACACTTTGCAAAAAGTTCTGGTTGGAATGTGGAAATAAGGTATTTAGGTTGGGAAAACAAAAATAATACTTTCTAACTAACTCCAATGAAAGAAAACAGATAAACTTTGTAAATAATTGTTTTGATCCTAGTTTTGCAAAAAAAAGGTAATTATTTGTTTAGTAAACGTACTGTTTATTATTTTAGGCAAAAGTCTCCTATTTTACCTGTCTCCAGTGATGGTGATGGTAAAACCATCGTACTCTTTACCAGAATCCTTCATGCTCGGCACCTTGGAGTTGACGGTGAATCCGTCTCTCGTTTTACTATTGAACTGCTTCAGGAAAAAAAGAAAAAACAAATGCAACAATGACAAAACTAATAGCAGCAATACTGCCACATTTATACACAAATTGTGTTTTCTCTTTTCTTACCTTCATTATAGGAAGCAGATGTTCTATTTTATTTACATTTTCAAGGGCTTGGCGAACTTCCAAAAGCCCTCTGGGATTGTATGCTCTAACAAAAATAGATAAAACATATCAGTGAAACAAAGTGGAGAAAAACTGGGTGATATACATGAAACCTTTTCATCCAAAATGTAAAAAGACACACAAAAAAATTATTTTCAGGCATCGGAGTTTCAACAAACTAAAAAAACGTTTTATTTGTTATGATTTTGTAAAAGTTATTACCCGTGATAAACCAGTATTCTGTCTTTGATGAAGTCAAGGATGTTGTCGAAATATGCCAAGTATCTGATGTTGATTATCTGCCCCCTAGAAACAAAACAAAACTTTAAAAAAAACATTATAAGAATGTAGCAATCTACTTAAGTGAATCCACTGTTGCCCTTGATTAAGTTTAGGTGAAAAATTCAAAGCAGCCAAATCATTTTTTCATGTTAAAATCTGATCATTTTAAAGTTTGACAACTGGATGTTCCACACTACAAGGCATGATGAAAAGTCTTTTTTTTCCAAAGGAATATGACATAGAGCCTTATACAGTAGGTACGGAAAGTATTCAAACCCTCTTAAATTTGTCCTTCTTTGATATATTGCAGCCATTTGCTAAAATCATTTAAGTTCATTTTTTCCTCATTAATGTACACACAGCATCCCATATTGACAAAAACATTTTTTTTGACATTTTTGCAAATTTATTAAAAAAAAGAAAAACTGAAATAACACATGGTCCTAAGTATTCAGAACCTCATATTCAGAACCTCATATATTGAACTCAGGTGCCGTCTATTTCTTCTGACCATCCTTGAGATGGTTCTACACCTTCGTTTGAGTCCAGCTGTGCTTGATTACACTGATTGGACTTGATTAGGAAAGCCACACACCTGTCTATATAAGACCTTACAGCTCACAGAGCACGTCAGAGCAAATGAGAATCATGAGGTCAAAGGAACTGCCTGAAGAGCTCAGAGACAGAATTGTGGCGAGGCACAGATCTGGCTAAGGTTGCAAAAAAACGTCTTAAGGAACTTAAGGTTCCTAAGAGAACAGTGGCCTCCATAATCCTTAAATGGAAAATGTTCGGGACGACCATAACCTTTTTTTTTGTAGTGCTAGCTGTCCTGCTACACTGGGCTATCGGGGGAGCAAAAGCCTTGGTGAGGGAGGTAAAGAAGAACCCAAAGATCACTGTGGCTGAGCTCCAGAGATGCAGTCGGGAGATGGGAGAAAGTTGTAGAAAGTCAACCATCACTGCAGCCCTCCACCATTCGGGGCTTCATGGCAGAGTGGCCCGATGGAAGCCTCTCCTCAGTGCAAGACAAATGAAAACCCAAATGGAGTTTGCTATAAAAAAAAAAAAAAAAGAAAAAAAAAAACACCTGAAGGACTCCAAGATGGTGAGAGTAAGATTCTCTGGTCTAATGAGATCAAGATAGAACTTTTTGGCCTTAATTCTAAGCGGTATGTGTGGAGAAAAGCAGGCACAGCTCATCACCTGTCCAATACAGTCCCAACAGTGTAGCATGGTGGTGGCAGCATTATGCTGTGGGGGTGTTTTTCAGCTGCAGGGACAGGACGACTGGTTGCAATGGAGGGAAAGATGAATGTGGCCAAGTACAGGGATATCCTGGACCAAAACCTTCTCCAGAGTGCTCAGAACCTCAGACTGGGCCGAAGGTTCACCTTCCAGCAAGACAATGACCCTAAACACACAGCTAAAATAACCAAGGAGTGGATTCACAACAACTCTGTGATTGTTCTTGAATGTTCCAGCCAGAGTCCTGACTTAAACCCAATTGAGCATCTCTGGAGAGACCTGAAAATGGCTGTGCACCAACGTTTACCATCCAACCTGACAGAACTGGAGCGGATCTGCAAGGAGGAATGACCGAAGATCCCCAAATCCAGGAGTGAAAAACTTGTCTCATCTTTCCCAAAAAAACTCATGGCGGTATTAGATCAAAAGGGTGCTGCTACTAAATACTGAGCAAAGGGTCTGAATACTTTGGACCAGTGCTTTAAGTGTACAACAAGAAGTGGCGGTTGAAACATCAAATGCAGAGAATCTTGAATGTAAAATCGGATCAATAAAAAAACGTCATTTTTTTCTATGTGCCATAAAATGAAATAAGAAAGAAGGAGTTCAGGTCAAGTCTATAAATAAATGTAGTCATACATCTCTGAAGAGATCTTTAGTCACATTGTTTTGTTTACAAGCTTTGGTCCGAAACAGAAATATCTTGTAGACACCAATCTGTCTGGATATTCTACCCACAAGTTTCTTCAAGCAAGTTTCAAAGATCCTGGAGTTGGTCCTGCTCCAGATTGTGAATTTGTCTTTAACATCTAGAGCAGGGATGGGCAACTCCAGGCCTCGAGGGCCACATTCCTGCATGCTTTCCAACATACCAGCTCTGGCATGTTCTAATTGGCTGGACACACCTGAACAAGGTAATCAGTCATGACTAGGGCTTGGATATCTGGAAATCATGCAGACACTGCGGCCCTCAAGGCCTGGAGTTGCCCATCCCTGATCTAGTGTTTTTCCAGAACCACTGAAAACAGCTGTAATCAAATCCCTCCTACAAAAGGACAGTTTGGACAAAACACAAATGAGCAACTACAGACTGATATCAAACCTGACAGTTTTAGGTAAGATCATTGAAAAAGCTGTTTTTCATCAGTTAAATAAATTTCTTAATAAGAAACAAATGCTATGATGTCTTCCAGTCAGGCTTCAGATAGAACCACAGCACTGAGACAGCTCTGACCAAAGTGACTAATTATATACGTTTGAGTACAGACAGTTGGAAATATGTCAATGCTAGTTTTATTGGATCTCAGTGACGCATTTGATACAGTCAACCACACTATATTACTCAAATGACCAATAGGACCTTGTTGCAGACAACATGGCGCGAGATCATCATTAGCCGTAAGTTCTCAACCAGAACCAGAAATTCACGCAAGAACAGAGTTTTCTCTGTTAGCTGAGAGCTGCCAGCTGCAAAGCTGCAGAAGGGTGGAATAAAAATTCTGTGCGTGTCTCAATCGTGTGGCCAGATTGAAATTTAAAAAGTCATGCATCTCTGATATTAATTGAGAGGCCGATCCAAATGTGGAGGCGGGCCGGATGTGTGGGCCGTAGTTTGGAGACCCCTGTGCTACATTAAAGTTCTTGAATTGTTAATATTTATCAGTTTTCAAGAAACGCCCTTGGTAAAATCCACTTCTTGGGGTGAAGGCCGAGCTGAAACCTGTTCATGTGACTTTGTTTTTCTCCAGGAAAGATCCATATTTGTGTATTCAGGTTCCATGACTGATCGCTTTTTCTTAAGATTGTGAAACCATATTTTGTAAATAAAGTAGGAAAAATATATTGGCCTCCCACACTATTGACAATTTGAAATGTACTTAGTTCAGTATTTTCTGCAGTATAAGGTGCATTAAGCAAGGCAAAAGAATCAGAAATAAGTCAGTCTGTCAGACTTTATTAACTACATTCACAGTAGTGCTAGAACTTGTTTGTGACACGCTACATGTCAGCTTCATTAAAAATATTAGTCACGGTAGTTCATTCACAATACCTGTAACTCCCAAGCTTCTTTGCAACACGTAAAATAATCAAACTGATACCATTAAAACTTAACTGTCTTATGCTAACACCCAACTTTGTAACACGTAAAACTACAGCCTGACGCCGCTACACGTTAGAATATTTACAATAACACCCAACCTTGTTTACAACTTGTATAAAATAAAAAAAGAATTAAAGAAGACTTACATTTTGACAGAGCATAATGTACTCTCAAAATTACTTAGACACCAGTAAACACAACCAGAGTTGATCCATATGCAGTGGGTACGGAAAGTATTCAGACCTCCTTAAATTTTTCACTCTTTGTTATATTGCAGCCATGTGAAATATCAGTTTTTCTTTTTTTATAAATCTGAAAAAATGTCAAAAATTGTGTGGGTTTTTTTGTCAATATGGGGTGCTGTGTGTACATTAATGAGAAAAAACATAAAATTCAATAAGTTTAGCAAATGGCTGCAATATGACAGAGTGAAAAATTGAAAGGGGTTTGAATACTTTTCGTACCCAGAGTAGATCACCTTCACCTTACTTGGAGAAATACTTAATATAATATTGGGGCTCGGCGATAAAACAAAAGCTTTTGATATCGTAATAGCACTTTTTCTCAAAAGTGAAAGGGGCCTGGCACGCACTTTTTTGAACGTTCTGAAATGAACACTCGCCACAAGCGTTTTCTCCTCTTTTGGGTGTAAAAGTTAGAGGGTTAGTCACCACATGGAGAATAAATGTTTGTGTAAACTTAGTCATGTTTATTAGCTCTTCTTCTGGTGAATTTCTTTTGTCCACTTTGTTTCGACTGCCTGCACACGCGGTAAATAAACAAGCAACGCAAGTCACAACACTCCACCCACTGCGGTCACTTCACCTGTGCAGCGTTTAGTTTGGCTGATGAAAAAGTGTAATATGTGACGATTTACAACAGGATCCAGACAGAACTGGCGGATAAAACTGCTTCACTTAAAGCAGCAACGGAGAGTTTAATAATATGTGTTGAATTGGAGACAGCGCTGTTGTTAGACACTTATGCTCTGATGCTAGCTTGTTAGCCGCTAATACTATGCTGCTAACCAGCTGTTCCGCATGTCCTGTGTGATCACAGACCAATTTAAAGGTGAACAATATTTTCACGGACCGGCCTTAAAGACGCGGCGGATAAATACAACAAGATTAACTCGTAGAACATTCATAAAAACTGTTTTTTTATCATAAATAACGGAATTGAATCCACTGTTTCAGCAGCATCTGTGTTGCATAACGGAGTCTGTGTTGCATTGCAAACTGTGACCTGTCAGATGTTGTGTTCAATCCTCCCGCCTCCTTAAAGCTGCTGCTATAATGTCAACAATGATATATAATGACAATAACCCAAAACATTATACTGATTTCAGACATGTTTTTGTTATGATTTAATATAAAATGTGATCACCTGGAGGCAGAATTAGCTAATTTTTACTAAATCTGCCCTTGTGTTCATACCATGTACAAATTGTACAAAAAAAAAAAAAAAAAAAAAAACCTGAAAAAATTCAAAAAATAAAATGCCTAAAGTATTTCTTTGTAAAATAGTGTTAGAATTTCACTGATAAAATATTTGTTTAGCTGGTGTCTCCAAAATGTAATTTCAGCCCCTGTGTGGAGGTATATTCCTTATTTAAAATCTGACAAAAACCAGAGTAAAGTGCACTGCAAATTTTGCAAAAGGCATGCTCCTTCTAAAACTGAAAATACCAGCAACCTTTTTTCACAGCCAAAGCAGTGCCACTGAGCATGCTCAAACACAGACTGAAATTAACGACAAAAACAATAAAGTAAGGACCTTCGCAGCAGCAACAGTCTAAACTACGAAAAGAAATTCCGAGAATTTGCTTTTAGTTCCTTACTTAGTCACAGGATGATGACAAAAATGTTTTATGTTCTATAAAACTTGAAAACATTAGAATGTATTTGTAGATATAATGCTTTGTTTTTAAATGGAACTGATCAAGCAGTTTAGTGTTTTGTTTATTTATTTTTTAATGTTCTATTTTGATTTCTATTTTGCTTTCAATTTCTGTTTAGTTTGCAATATTTATGCCTTTTTTAGTTTTCTGGGGAAAAAAAACCTGTTGCATCATGTTCCTTCAGTGCATCTGTTATATTTAAAGTATAATCAGAAATAAATATTTACATCTAAACAACCTGCTGATGATTACACATTTTTCTAAGGAGCCTCAGAACTTTCAAATTTGACAGATATAGTTACTTGGTTTATATCATGATATATATCGTTATCACCTGATATGAAAAAACAATTTTGTGATGTAAGAAATTCACTATCGCTCAGTCCTACATGATACTTAACATATTGGTTTTTAAGCTATTGACAAGTTGATTGACTGAACCCCTTGAGATGGGAGGTGTTAGAGAGAGAATCATCAGAAACCTCTCGCTAGTATTTTCAGTGATATACCGTTTTGTGATCTCCTCCCTCAAAACATTTGTGTGTACTGGAATTGTGTTTTCAAATAAAACACAGCAGTGATCAGACAAACCTGAATCACATATAGTAAACTTGGAAATGTTCAGACTTTTGGAAATCAATTAATCAAGAATATGCTCTCTGTTATGTGTGGGCTCTGTTACATGTTGGGTCGACCCAAAATTGTCCAGAGTGTAGTTCAGGTCCTTAGTCCCTTTGTTCTGAGAGTTGTCAACATAGATGTAAAAATCTCCAACAATAATTATACAGTCAAAATCAACACAGATCATAGACAGCAGTTCACTAAACTCATGGTTAAAATCTGCACAGTATCTGGGGGGGCCGGTAGATATTTATAAATGTGGTTTTAAATGAGGCCTTCAGATGTAAGGACACGTATTCAAAACATGGAAAGCTTCCAAAAGATAGTTTCTATTCTTCCAATGAAATAGTTTATTGAACAAAACTGCAACTCCCTCGCCCTTTCCTCACTGATAACACCGTAGTTGGAGGGGTTGACTGGATGAGAACAGCGGATCTATTATTTTCATCTAACCAGGTTTCAACTAAAAACAAAAAAATCAAGATTATACTCAGTAATAAAATCGCTGATTAAAAATGTTTTCCTTGCTAAAGACCTGACATTTAAGAATGCTAACTTAAGAGGTCTAGGAGTAACAGCGTTGTCATTTACCTTATGTTTCTGGATACACACAAAAGGTATGTTTACCTCAGTTAAAATCATTTGTCTGTGTTTTGGCTAAACTACATTGCGCCTGATGGTCGCAACCATAGGAAAGATGCAAGTTTCTAATGAACAGGGTCCCAGGTTTTTCTGGAGAAAGTCATGACTGTTGGTATTTACGCAGCCTTAACCCTCTACACATCAAACTTCTGGCTGCGGAGAAAGGATATGATGTCATACAGGAGGGGGTGGGGCTTTACATCGTCTCTTTGAACATTCTGGTGGCAGGGTTATGGGGGACAAAATGGATTGGCCAGAGGAGTAGATCTAAGCCCAATATCTACTCGCTCCATCCTCTGTTCAGAGAATTTCAGTAGGGGCGAAGAGGGGGAAAGAGGGAGGGGAGTGGTCGGGGTTTGGGAGGGTGAAGAACATCTATTGTCCTCGTTGTTTGTGCTCCTCAGAGGCTTGGAGGCAGATAAAAAGCGTTTCCCTATTGGAGCCATCCGGCTGTACAGTTTTGATCCAGATACCAGCTCGTATAAGATGTACAAGGATCAATTTATCTGTAAGTTGATGCATCAAAATGGAGCAGAGCAGGGAGTTTGTGGCTTGCCCAACCTATTTTCTATGTAAAAAAAATAATCTCTTTTTTTCAACAGCCTTTTTGAGCTTCTCCTGATTCACAATGATTTGAAAAAAAAAGTACAATTTTAAGCTACATTTTCTTAATATACAATTCCTCCATCATGAGAAAAATGCCACCAAAAACACAATTTTGATCAGAGTGAGTTTTTAAAAACAGCTCAAGTTCAAAACAGAGTAACAGGTCAGCTTTTTTTTGTCTCTAAGGATTCAGTCTTCCACTTCCTCAAAAACACTTAATCATTTATCTCTGGCGTTACCAAGAATATAAACAAATATGAACTCTAAGAAATTCACAACTTTAAACTCTAAAATCAGACAAATAAAAGCAATAGGTAATTATTTATCTCTAAAAATGTTATAAATAGTAATAGATGGTGAACCACTATGATGCTACAATCATATTTGATGCTTTTTATGACTGGCAAAACATTTGACGTTTTATTGGAGAATCCACTGAAGATTTTTTGAGTTTTAGAACATAACATTTATAACAATAACATTCAAAAATCCAAGTGGAATTTCAAGTTGGTCACGTTACCTGATGAGGTTGATGTGGTTGTTGAAGCCTCTGCTAAGACTTCTAGCAGGCATCTGGTCTAGCCACAGAACGGGTTGGTCTGGATCTGCAATCCTACAAAAACCAGAAAAAAATGTATACTGTCAGAACTATTATTATTTATTTGTTTTTTTATTAACAATTGGGAACTCAGTTGTCCTCCCCTCCTCACACATTACGTGTTTCTGGGTCATTCTTGACTCTACTTTCTGTTTTACTTAAATACATTAATAACATCACATCAATAGTATTTTTTCACCTTTGCAAAATAGAACATATCCAACAGTGTCTTAGACATCCAGTGCAGCTGTTCTGCTACAGACATAAGTCACATCCCATATTGACTACTGTAGGCTACCTCATTTTGGTCTCCCATTTAAGTCCATCTATCTGCTTCAGTCAGTTTAAAACTCTACAGCCCAGATCATTTCCAGAACCCTCTTCACCACTCGTACCACTCCTGTCCTACAGCAGCTACTCTGGCTGCCACTCCATCTCAGAATTCAGATTAAAATCTTTCTCCATACTTAAAAGTCTTCATATTCTGGTTCCTTCCAGCCTTTCTGATTTGCTCAAGTTCAATCTACCCTCCTGCACAATAAGATCGTCCACTAATCCTTCCACTTCATCTGCTTGTTTTTCCACCATAGGGTGGAGAGAATTCAGTAGATCTGGAATCTCTACTGCAGGGCTGCTCATTCCTGGTCCTAAAGATTTACCACCCTGCTTATTTTCCAGCTCTACCTGTACTGCTCGCTGCTAATAACGAGAAATTTTCTACTCGAGTCGGCGACTCAACTTTGTATCGATCTTTCAAATATCGAGGGCTCTGCCAGACGTTCCCAGCAGAACCTCACAGTATGCTTAGGTCTGCAAAGTCTTTCCAGCCTCATTTCCCGCCAACAAATCCAACTCACCACCAGGTAGTGATCAGTGGACAGCTCTGCCCCTCCCTTTACCAGAGTGTCCAAGGCACATGGAAGGTCGCCTGAAACAACTACAAAGTCGATCTCCTGGCTGTCCTGTGTCCTGATGTCACGTGCATTGATGGATACCCTTGTGCTCAAACATGGTGTTTTTATGGACAAACTATAACGAGCACAGAAGTCCAACAACAAAACAACTCAGGTTCAGATCAGGAAAGTTGTTCCAACTAATCACGCTCCTCCAGGTGCTACTGTTTCTCAACAACACAAAGAAAGCCAGGTACTCCGAACTGCTGTTTGTAAGCTGAAACCACAGTCAGAGACCTGTAACCCACCGAAAGGGGAAGGGACACAACTCACTCGTCCACCAAGGTTAACTCCAACACTTGGCAGTTGAGCTGGAGGCTAACAAATAAGCCCACCCCAGCCCTCCGCCTCTCACCATGTGCAACTGTCCCAAAAACCAAGTTCCAGGACCGAGGTGTGGTAGAGGTTTCAAGGTTTACACCACTCTCAACCCAGGAGTGCTGGCCAGAGCACTACTTCAAGGGCTGGATGAAGTTGCTGACGTTAGTTGGTGTGGAATGGTGGGAATAAAGGACAGAGGCAGGAGGATGGCTTCAACAATTACAATCTGCACTTCAGCTCACATTTTTGGCTAGGTACAGCATCGTGTCTCTTTGGGTATGATGTTTCTGGTAAATAAAAAATACAAACTCAATTTGTAACTTTAACTACATAAAAAAAATAATAGACCTAGTGCGCGCCCATGTGCGCTCTCACGTGTGCTCCGTGCTCATTAGTCTAATTATCGCTCATTCCAGATGCACATTACTAACTAAACAGAAAAAATAATCACACATAAACAGACACTTACTTGGTTCATCAATGCACACTTAACATTAAGGGTAAACTTTCTCCTTTTAACTGCCAATGCAGTGACACACAAGCACGCAACAAGGCAGACAAACTTCCTTTGTTTTTGTGTCTGTTTTAAAAACACCTGTAAGGCAACTTCTTGTCCCATGAAAGGCGCCTTCAAATAAAATATATTTAAAATTAATATTGAAGAATAATAGACCTAATCTGTCCATGCCTAATCACTTCTTCATTTATAAATCTTTTGAGTTTTTTTTCTTTAAATAATTTTCTTGTGGTAAATATGGTCCAATCAAATTGTTGTTCTCCCAGGTTCTCACCTTCTCCATTTTACTGAAATGTCAAACATGTCTCTCCACTGCATCTGCCTGGTCTTTCCGTTGACTCGCACTTTGGAGTTGCTCCACGTCCGATGCAAAGCCTGCATCACCTCCAGTGTTGCCAAACCCATGGCTGTAAAAACACAAACAAGGCTGTTTTTCTTAATATCTTTGACCCCTGACACAGTGACCTCCTGAGAGAGACCAAACTGCTTTACCTCTGTGTATTCTCTTGTTGGGTAAAAAGCCCGGAGTGTCGTATTGCATCAGCGCTCCCAGCTGGTCGGCGCTGCAAATCATCTTCTGGACCTCAGTGCTGTAGCTTTCAAAGTTTTGTGGAAGAACATCTCTGAGAAGAAACAGGAAAAAGAAAAAGCTGTAGATGAGGAGGGCATTTAAGCATGGAGGATAAGAAGAAAGGAATGAAGAGAGGGATGATGAGGATGTATGGATGAGGAAGGAGGAACAAGTTGATGGATGGATAAGAGATGGTTAAAGACAGCTGGCTGGAGACAATTTAAGGTTGTCTAAAAACTAAAGTTGGCTGTCTGATGTTTAAAGAAGGTCATGAAGTGACTGGAGATGGTTATTGGTTAATTAAAGACAGCTATAAGCTTAATGTACAAATAATTAAAGATTATTTAAAATGATTAAAGTCAGATCTAAATGATCTGATGGTAAGGTGATTAAAGTGATTGGAAATGTTTTTTGGCTGGCTGTGACATGATCCCGCTCCTCACACGAGAGACAAAAACCTGCTTACCGTTTATCTTCCAATAATGGCCTGTGTCTAATAGACGCTGGTCTCCAATAAAAGCCGGGTCTAAAAGGTGCTAGTTGTAATAGACGCCGGTCTCTAATAATGGCCGGGCTCCTTTAAGACTCCCCACCCCCTCCCTATTCTCCCTCCCTACCCGCCTGCCGCCTCCGCCTACACCCCACACCCCTGCTCGCATCCTTCGTACTGAGGCGGCAGAGGGTGGGGGCTGGGTGTCTGTGGCATTCACCCAGTGGAGCATGGCTCACAACATTTTGGCTCATTCCATTTTGTTTAAACTTTTGGAATATACCAAAGAACATTCTGCTGAGGAATCTAAACCACATTTTGGGATGAATAGTAAACATATCAGATAGCAGATGGATGAAGAAGCGAAGGAGCAAAGGAGCAAGACGGCTGCAGAAAGGAAAGGAGCAAACCCATTTCCTGGTGTTTATAGTGGGTCAATCCCTGGATTCTCCTGAACTTCATTCCTTTTCTTACCCCACTGGATCCCTTTCCGGGCAGCAAGATTTCTGGAACCGTCCAGTCTGCTGCTGTTGGACTAAAGCTTTAGAGCAGGAGCTCGCTCTGCGACTACCGGGGAGGAGCTGGCAGCCAGACAAAGAGCCGGCGCGGGATGGTAAAGCAGTCTGCTCGGGCCTCCTGAACTTTAGATTCATCGACGCCTCAAAAGAGATATCCTCATTTTATTCTTTGGGTTAATGCGAGACAGAAAGCCATCAAACTCCGTAAGAGAGAGACGAAATACCGGAAAGAAGCAGTTCAGACACAGTGGAGATAAGCTCTCTGTTGCTTGTAGGAAATTCTAAATGTTTTCATGAACCCAAACATTGAGGCATGATCCCTGATGCTTTTGTAGAGCTTTTCAAAATAAATCAACCTGATCTCTTGACATCATCCATGTCTTTCGTGCAAAGTAAATGAGATAAACACAGAGATCGCTCCTTGAAGCTAACATGCTAAAAACATTAGCTGCTAGATCCATGGTATCAATTCTGGGGTGAATCCTAAACAGCAGAGAGGCTGCAGAAAGAAAGAAAAGGAGCAAACCTGGTTTCCTGCTGAGCAGAGAAAGCAGCAACAAATTAGAATAACTGGTTTGAAAATGGATTACTGAGCAAAGAAAAAGGTGAGAGTGTCTCCGGTAAAATGATCGGCATGAAAGTGAAACTCATTTTTGACACAGAGCTTGACGTTCACAGCCAGTCTGAATCAGAACAGAATAAAATAATTTCATCATTTCAATAAATCCTGAAATGTTCATCTGTTATTTTCTGCATTTTGTGATCGAATTTTACGCTAAATGAACCAATTAACCATCACCATTCTGTCTGTGATGGAATAAACGCTGGTCTCCAATAGACGCTGGTCTCTATTAAATGCCGGGTCAACCGACATTTTTTTAAAAATAAACGCCCCGTTTATTTGAAAAAGACGGCTATGTGATAATTAGAGAATATCTATAGGTGGTTCCATTATGGTCCTGCTCCATGGGGCTGGAAAACAGCCGTGCATGGGCACAATTCATGGATTGTAACCCATAAGGTTACAATGAGTGTGTAGGTCAAAGGTCAGGATGACTTTGGATAAAGTTTACAATCTTCTGGTTTAGTCCCAACTGCCCTTATGGGTAGATATGGGCTGTTTGGAGGCGAAAAATGGGCAAAGTTGTCCCGGGTATGCAAGTGGCCCACAGGAAACATCGAGGTTGCAGCTTGTTTGGTGAGCCCATCGAGGGAAAACACTCATGCACAGTTTTTTCGATAGCGATAGCTCACAGTGAACACTTAAACAACTATGTCTGTTAAATAAGGATGAAGTATCTGTGGCACAGGCATGTCATACAGCACCCACCCACCCCCACCCACCCCCAAAAAACAAAACAAAAATCCAGGAGACTGTTCTGTGCAGGTTTATCTGTTTCATACCCTGATATTTTGCTGGTATGTTTTGAATAAATATATGTTTTTCTCCTGCATGGATAACTTTAAAAACAATCCAGATTTAGTTTCCTAACATTTCTGTGGACTTAATGGACAGGATTTTTCTGATCCTCACCAAAGCTGTCTTTACAGAGTCTTGTACCCTTTGTGGTGCTCCCTTTCTTTATTTCTATGAATGATTAATTCTTGTAACACATTAATAATCTTGCACTACTGTTCTGCTGTGGAACAGCCTGAAAACAAACCAAACATCACTAAACAGGTGATATTTTGACTTAACAATTGGAATGAAGATGTCATCAGACAAAGTTTTGGTCAGAATAACTACTATGATAGCATTTTGTGAACTTCTCAAACCTACTTTATATGAGGCTGCAGGCCGGGTTGTTCTTCATAGTCTTCTATTAGAAAAGGTAGGTTTTTGGCCCAGTGATTCTTGAAGTTGCCAGGCAGATCCTGGTCCACGTTGTACTCGGCTACCGAGATGTCCAGGTGGGAGTGCATGTAACGAGAGTACTCTGGAGGGGAAATCAAACAAAATGGCATTTTCATCTGACAGGTGAAGGTGATTATGATTAAATTATCTGCTCCATCTGCTACTTGACTCGATAGCTAAGGCTGAGGGTCTCAGTATGAAGGTAGAAGGACAGAATGGTCGCATGTTTCATGATCTGTAAACTTTGAGTGAATGTTATCTTCTACAATTTCACTTACAGGCTGACAGAAACGTTAACGGTTTGAACTTTGTGTCACTTCAATGCCTATCCCATTGCATCTCAACAGTTTTCATGTGAAGTCACACTAAGTGGAAAGGCACAAAGCCTCTATTATTCAGAATCAGTCACAGTTTACATTGATTGCATAAACACTTCACTACTTCACTACTACTTTAAGTGTTGTAAACCAGCGCAAAACTGCTTTTCACCTGATCCAGAATCTGCTGGAATTGTGTTTATTGCACAAACGGTTGTGGAGTTACAGTAATCAAAAGAAAGTCTACACTGTTCAGAGTAAAAGGGTTTCCAAAGCATCAAGATCAGCAGGTCAAAGTTTAGTCAAGGTTCCTAAAGCCTGTTCAGGGAGTAAAAGTCTTCATTTATTTTAATTTAATACTTTTTACCTTTTCAATTTTTTATTTTTATCTTTTTAAATCTGCTTTTAAAACTTTATGTTATACAGCTTCGTAAAAGTGGCTTTATGAGTAAAGTCTACTGAATCGACCATAAAAAAATTGCAAAAAAATAAAGAGAATGAACAAAACGGGAAAATAATGTTTTACTTATAAAGAAATATACAAACCCCCAACATAAAACAACAAAATACATGGATTATTTTTGTTTTACATTACAATAATTATATTTATCAATCAAAAAATTAAACTAATATTGGAATTTGTTTCTAAATGTTGATTTGAAAGCACTGACCTCTGAGGTATTTCACTTTGAGGTATTCAGAGCTGGCCTTCTGTCCCAGGAGGGGGTCGTTCAGCATGACTTTAGTCTGAGCTTTGATGCCCTCGTAGAACTGCCCCATGGTCACGTGGCTTAAGCCCTTCATGTACTGACACACCTCGTTGTACGGCTCGAGCTGCAGACACCTCTGGAGGACGAAGAAGAAAATTCTTTTTTTTTTACCATCTACCTGCTCTGAAATGTTTGAATGATGTCTCTCTGGGACTACTTTCAGAGGAGAGGCTTACCTTGAAGTTTCCGAGCGCCTCCTGCAGCGAGCCGTGGTGGTACAGCATCATTCCCCGCAGTTGAAGCGACTGAATGTGGTTCTGGTTCAGCATGAGAGCTTTCTGGAAGCTTTCCATTGCTGATTCAAAATCCCCCAGTTCTCTGGAAGAGACAAACAAACTGAATAAAAACACCCTGCAAATGTGACACTCTTTCTTTTCTTTGAAATAAAATTCTTTTTTTTGTTTGATTGATTGAAATAAACCAATAGACAAAGACACATTCAGTCCTTCACACCTGTAGGCCTGTCCCAGGCTCTTATAGGCATCTATAAAGTCTGATTTTAACTTCAGCGCCTCTTTAAACATCTCAATGGCCTCCTGAGGGAGAAAAAGAAAGTTGGAGTCAAAACATGAATTAAAGATAAAAGACCAAAACAATAACTGGCAATGTAACCACAAAGAAAACCTTTTTACAACAAAAATCCACTTAAAGAATGCATTCAAATCACGTTTAAAAGCAGAGCATATAAAGAACATATAAATAAAGAATGTTAAGCTTTAAAAAGCTTTCTGATGATTTCATTATTTAAACTGATGTGAGTCAGGAGCAGACAAAGTAATCTCTTTGAAAATGCTTGTAACTGTGACTTAGGTGTTACAATCAGCAGACCACAACATCCTTGCTCCGCTCCCTTTTGATGGATCCACTTGTAGACCATAGATCCATGTATGTCTTTGTTGGAGCGGACATCTGGCTCAAAACTGTATGGCTGGACAGCTACAATTTTATTTGCGACTTTTTTGCACCGCTAATGTTAACTTGGGGGAGCAAGGGGCAATGCGCAAGCGGATGAGTGTGAACAAAGGGAAAATGGGAAATCGGGGTGAGATTACTCCATCTCAACAGTTTTGCCCATAACTCAGAGATTAATTTAAAGTGACCTCCTGCTGCTCTGTAGAAACTATGTCCTAGGAAATGACACAGATTTTTTAAAATTTTGGCTAAAAACAGCATAATCATAATTATAAGACTACTTGGAATGCTTTGAAAATAGAACAACAGATGATCAGAGTGGGACTTTAACCAGTTTAAAGTCACTCCCCTTGTCTTGGTTAGTAGAGTTGTTCAGAACAGGAGCAACATAGAGAATGAAAAATGTATTGGATTCAGTGATTTCGAGATTTTTATTTATTTATTTATTTATTTTACTTGTTATCGTTTTATTTATGCTGTTAAAGTCCCAATCTAATGATCTTTTGATATTTTCAAAAAAAAAAAACTGTTGTTTTCTAGATCATAAGCCTTGCAGAGCAGAAATTTGCCTGAGTTGTGGGAGGGAGGTTAGACTGAATAAGTCTAACCTCATTTCCCATCATCCCTTTGATTACACTCTTGATTACACTTTGATTAACCTACATCTTCTCACAACCCCAACCTAACGTTACCGGTGTAAAAAAAAAAACTGTGACCAATATCAAGAGCTATCCAGCCGTACAGTTTTGAGATGCCACAGTTTCCAGATGCCACCTTGGATGAGGAAAACAAAAACTTACATGAATATATGTGTCTGAAAGTGGACGCATCAGAATGGAGCAGAGCAAGAAACTAATGGTCTGCTGAGTGTTTTAGCTCTGTGGTTCGTTTAGGATATAAAAAAATCCCAAATGATTTGAATGAATAACAAATTTAAAGTAATAGGGAGAAACATGGAAAACCTGTAAACTGTGTTTAAGTTCATTTTATAACAGAATAATAAGATATTTAGCTAAAAAACAATAACAAGTCTTTGAAATCTTTTTGAGGAATGCTTTCAAAGACAGAGGAAAAAAACTACAGCCAGGTATAAACGCCTTTAAAGCTGTTTTTGTATTAAAATTTCCATCTAAATCTGAGTTAAAATGTTCACAACTAAAAACCAAAGAATTTCTAAGCAGTTTACCTTCAGCATGCCCCTGTGGAAATATGTGAGGCCTTTGTACAGCATGGCGATGGGCTGGTTCTTTTTCAGCTCTAAGGATCTCTGGAAGTCGTCCATTGCTGCCACATAGTCCTGGATGGAAAGGCGAGTTTGAGGTCATGTGATCGACATGCGCACAATGCACTTTGCAGACAGTCAGACCTCAGAGATGAAGAGCAGCGTTCCTCTGTGCCTGTAGAGTCGAGCTGAAGGCTGCAGCTGGATGGCTTTGGTCAGGTCGCTCAGAGCCTCGCTGATCCGGCCTAAAGGAGACAGGATCTGTGGGATTCCAAGATAAAAGCTGCACTTTAAGCCTCAGTGAAAAGTGGGATTAGCCCCTGGTCACATACTGATGTAAATACATCAAACCTTTGTGGCACTGAAATTACATTAATTTAGCCTCTACATGAAAGCAAACACACAAGTGATATTTTAAATAATAAATAAATAAATACAAGGCATTAAATCAAGGCATTAAATCCATTAAGACCCACTCCCATGAAAATTATGTTTTTACCATGTTCTTGTGGCATTTTTCTCAAGATGGAGGGCATTTATGATAAAAATTAAGTACAAAACTGCATTCTTTAATATTTCCTTATTCAAATCATGAATCAGGAGCGGGTGAAAACTTTTTCTGTTGAAAAAGATTGTATTTGTGACGTGAAAAAATACGCTGAGTGGTCCGCAAGCTACCTATTCTGCTCCATTCTGATGCAACCAATGGATAGCTCCAATATTGCTCACCAGTTTTGTTGCACTGCCTATGTTATGTTGGAGGTGTGAGGGGGTGTAAGTTGGCCGGCGGAGAGTGTAAACAGATGGATTCTTGTTAAGTAGGGGTGGTCTTACTCCATGCCACTGGCCCTGCCCACAATTTTAAATGAACTTCTGCAGCTCTGCAGAAACTATGTCCTACCTAGAAAATGACACAGGTTTTTTTCTTTTGGCTACAAACAGCATAATTCAATTCAATTCAATCATGATTAAAAGACCACTGGGAACGCTTTTACAATAGATCAGAAGTTGATTAGAGTGGAACTTGGAATTTGCCTGCAGGGTAGGGCTGGGCGATAAAAACCATAGTTCTCGATATCGCGATGGACCATTTAATTAACGGACAAATGAGCATAAGACTTTTATTGTGCACGATCCGCAATTAACACTCGCCAGTTTTGAGCATTTTCTCCTCTTTGGTGTGTAAAAGTTAGGGGGTTAGTCACCACATGGGGAGTAAATGTTTCCGTTGAAGAAATGAAGTCTAAATAAATAAAGACTCTTGTGTGTCATAATAATTCAGTATTAACCAGTATGAAAAGTTAGTGTTAAAAGTGATAAACTTGGTAGACATTGAATACTTAAACAAAAGGGTTTTTCATGGTTTAAACTTTGCAGACATTTTTATGATTGTGTGAATGAATAGTTTCTCACAGCATACAAGGTTAGTTCACATAGGGAGTATGAGTATTGAAACAAATGTGTGCAGGCGGGAGGGAATGGAAAGCGGATGAGGAGTCAACGAGGAGCAGAGGCACCTGCGAAAGAGTGGGAAAAAGCCAACGGTTGGAAAATGCATCTCCAGGGAGAAGATCCAACCTTCTATTTGCATATTGTGTATAAAACTCTGGGTCAGAGGGTAAGAGGATGCCTCCATTCTTGCACGGAGAAGAGCATCCGCTAGAAGCTTTCCTAGGGACAGCTGAGACTTTAAACGCATGTATTAGATATTTGGTGTCAGGAATAAATCTTTTGGTGGAAAACCTCAAAATCGTTCCAGACCTCGATTTTTGAACACACGCTTAGGCATAATCGGTGAATTATAGCCTACATCGTAAACTGAGCTATGTTTATTGGATCTTTTTTTGTCCTCTCCTCCTCTAACGTCTGCACGAGAGGTAAACAAGCGCACGCAATACATCAACACCCTGCGGTCACTTCAGGTGTAGCGTTTGGCATTGGCTGTTGTAGCAATAGGAACATGCAGCGATTTATAACAGGATCCAGTCATCCAGTCAGAACTGGAGGATAAAGCTCCTAGACCTAAGGTAGCAATGGACAAATTAATAAAAGTGTGTATTTCAAGACAGCGCTGTTGTTAGACGCTTATGCTATGATGCTAATCTTGCTAACGAGCTGTTCCGTATGTCATCCATACATAGTCGTACAGTATTTTCAAGGACCAGCCTTTAAGATGTGGCGGATAAATACAACAACATTAATTCATAGAACATTCCTAAACTCTGCATTTTCTAAATAATAACATAATTAAATCCACTGTGTATTAGCAGAGACTTTGTAACATTTCAGAGCTGGTGTTACGCTGAAAACTGTGACCTGTCAGATGTTGTGTTCATGCCCCCTTAAAGTTGCAACTTTAATGATCAATGATATACGATAACCCAAACATTATACTGTTTTCAGGCTGTTTTTGTTATGATTTAATATAAAATGTGATCACCTGGAGGCAGATTTGGAAATTTCTATAAATCTGTCCTTGACTTTTCAGCATGTTTGAATTTGAGTTTACAATTAGATGACAATAAAGACGTGTTTATTCCATAAATTACTTTGATATTTCATTTTCCTATAAAACAAATCAGAAAAAAAATAAAAAAATTAGTGAGTAGGTAGAAAGTAGTTCCTAGCTTATTTAAAGGATGTTGATAAAAATGTTTTTTCAATGTTATGTTTGTTCTGTAAAACTGGAAAACAGAATTTATTTGTAGATGTGTTTTGTTTTTAAATGGAACTGATCAAGCAGTTTAGTGCAGGGGTCTCAAACTTGCGGCCCACGGGCAAACTGTGGCCCACGAGATGATATGTTGCGGCCCGCACCTTAATATGAAAGTTTGGGGGCGTGTTATTGGCTGGACTTGAAGCAGGGAAACATTTAGAGCAGGATAACTGACACCCCCAAACCACATTAATGATGTTTGTTCAGCTTATTCTGTTTAACAACCAGCTACTGTTGACTTTTTCATGTATGACTTTTTGTTTTTGCAATATACTTATGTCAGTCCAATGAAACGGCTATGGCTGTGATATTGGGCTATAGAAATAAAACTGAACTGAATTGAATTAATGAGTTCCTTCCAGAGAATATATGCCGCTTTAAGCCATGTTTCTACTTCACTGGTTTTGATTGGACTGTCCGCTATACCTGCAATGAAATTCTGAGTGGTGTTAACACTTTTCAAGTGATCAACTCCAGTGTTTATTCTTAACATGAAGAACATCTTCCTCCTTCAAAGAGGAGGAAGTGATGTGTTCCTCCACTAAACAGAGGAGGGAATACAAAGGCAAAACAATTAAAATAAAAAAAGGGTGACTTGCATTCTGGAGTGCTGCAAGATATGAAATGTTAGACATCTCTTGTTCTATTTTCTATCTGTCCTATCTCTCTCTGTCTGTATGTGGAGTGATCTGATGGCCGTGAGAACTCTGGGACGCGAGTCACTTGGAAGTATAAACCAACCTTTGAAATATGTGCTGACAATTCCGAAATGCGCATCTTGATGAAAAGGAAATTCCATCCGTTTCTGAGCTGGTCGCATGTAAATACGTGTGATTGACATCAGCCTTTCTTTGATCTCAGGTTGCTTATTCTGACCTCCAATGACCAGCGCCATTCTTTTACTGACCACAGTTTGAATTCTGCTATAAAAGAGCACATTCTCACTCAGTGAGCCAGTTCGTTTAAATCTGAATACAGCAGATATAGAATAAACAGAAAACTGACATTTATTACTGATTCATGTACTTAATCATTTTAGCTTTGTATATGTATTTGTTGATTGATTTTATTAATAATTTTGTACAGAAAAAAGTTATTGATAAAGTACCATTAATAGTACAGAACATGCTCCATACAAATTTACAACCAAAGAAGGGATCTAACAGAAGAAGTTATAAACTTGTTTACACCAGAGTCTTTTTTCATCTTATTTTCTGTTTATATAATAACATTTTAAAAACTGAGAAAATTAGAATCTTTTAAAATGTCTAAATAAAATTAGCAATGGGTCCCAGACACTCACAAGCTCTGCACACGTGCAAGTTGCGGCCCAGCCTCAGCCAGACTCTGCCTTCAGTGGCCTCAAGACAAATTGAGGTTTAGTGTTCTGTTTTATTTATGTTCTCTTTTGAAACTTAAACGCTTTTGCCTTAATTTTGCTTAGTTTGTAATATATTTGACTAAGGATGTAACAATACTTCGTGAATCAGTTAAAAAAAACGATTCAAACTTGTCAAAATGTCCATCGAAGCAGAAAATTTTAAAAATCGATTTGTCACAGGCTGTGCCAAAATTTAGAAATGCAGAGTAGACTTCATCACGTAGCGTGACACGCCTTCCCCAAATGTTGTTATGTATTGCGTTCGTGCCTCAAACGTCATGCATAATTTATGTATAATTGTATAATTTGTGTATAATTTTTTACTTGTATTGAATCCTTTTCTGTTAGTAGGAAAACAGACAGTTTGATGTAAGGGGCAAAAAGAAAACATACTTGGCCTTAAAATACCTTTAACTCATTGTGCTGAGGAAAAGAAAAAAAAATCTAAAAAAATTAAAATTGTGACTTAAAAACCGTGAATCGAATCGAATAGTGGCGTGACTGCATCATTACATCACTATATCTGACTTTTCTTACAACCCTATTTTTTGACTTTTCTTATTTATCTAAAAAAATGCATAATGTTCAGTGCATTTGTTATGTTTAAAGTATATTAGGAAATAAATACTGTATTTGAATCTAAAACAACCTGAGCCACTGAGTGTTAAAATTTGACAAAGAAATCTTTTTAGTTTATATCATGACATATCTTCAACGCCTAATAAGAAAAAAAAAAAAAAAAACAACATATCGAGATATAAAAAATTCTATATCGCCCAGCCCTACTGCAAGAGTGGTTAAAGTTCAGCCCAGAGTTGAACAGGTTTTCTTTTCAGAATGATAATGTGCATCAGCTTCTAATCTGCAGATAAGAAACCTTCACGTACTCTGAAAACAACAAATGAACTAAATGAAACAATTAGACTCAGTCTCACCTCTGCTCTCTGTTCGTAGACCTCGGGCCAGTTTGGCTCCAGGGTGATGACTCGATTCAGCTCGTATAAAGCTAAGTCAGCATTTTTTATGTCCTGAGAGGAAAGAAAGCTTTAGTTAGAGGTGAAAGAAACAGAAAAAAGTGACCAAACAATTTATGTAAATTCAAAAATGTAGAAACGTTATTCAGATTAGCAAAACTATTTTTTTCACTTGAATCATTAAACTAGCCATTTATCACTTGAGCAAGAAAACTGAAAGATAAAGGTTGTCAAAAAGAACAAATGTAAACTAATTAAGGCAAGAAATTTGTAAAAATACCAGCATAAAATCCTGCCTTTCCTATTTTGATAGTAATCTAACAGAAGGTTAGCCGAATTAAATGTTCAAATTTATTTAACATTTACTATTTCAGAGACCTGAGGGGTGAAAGCAATGAAAACTGAAATATGTTAGGAATAAAAGGTTAAAAAAAAAACTCTAAGTTAATTTTTTTGCACTTTAAATAATTTAGTGCTCAACTGTAAAAGGAAATAATAAAAAAGTATGGATTGATCAAGTATGTAAGTGAAATAAAGAGTACAGAATAACAAAAGATCTCAAATATGTGGTTATAAATTAATCTTTTATTATGCTGCTGGACTCAAGTTTTTCTATTGTTTAGAGTGTGGGGGACAAATGTTTTTCAAATGGTTTTTATTCTTGACAAAATGAAAGGAACACATTCTGTGACTGGTTGCTTTAAAGCTACAAAATAACGGATTATTGTTTTGCTCAATAAATCAATAAACTGAAAAATATATATATTTTTTAAATAAGTTTTTTTGTTTTATTTTTTTGGTCTGATGTTGATTTTGTCCTGCTAAAAAAAAAAGCAGGGAAACCATTTGCATGTGTTCTGGCATGATCCAACACACCATCTATGCTAGCTCAGTCCAGCAGCCTTTGGTCACAAATGTACTGTAGACAGTATCATCTAATAGTGGGGCTTTGAGCTCATTGGCTACCAGGACATGATTTCCAAAGATTCCCAAAGAGGTTATAGTGATGTGATGTCTTTTCTGCTCCGGAACAGTGTTTGTTCATGTGCAAATTCACTCTGATGTACCAAACCTTGGGAGAGCATTATTACTATCATACAGTTTTCCCTCGCTATATTGCTGTTCACCTGTCGCAGTCTCGCTGTTTGGTTGATTTTTTTTCAGTCATACTTTACTTTTGAGCTTGTCAAGCAATCTCTTCTGGGGCTAGTTTTACAGAGACGCTGCAAGTGCAGCTTGCCGACGCTACATAAATCTTCATGTGATTAGATTCTTGTTTTCATTCTAATACTGGACTTATTTTCTATGAAGATTTGTTTATGTCTGTCTAATAAAAGTGTTGAAAATGTGTAGTGAGGAGTCCTGTCACCCCATGGGAAATGTCCCAGTAGCCAATGAGCTTAAACCTCCGACCCCACATAAAAATAGGATCAGCTCAGCAGCGAGAAATTGAAAACTGAATTGAAATGGAAAACTAAGAACTGAAGCAAAGAGGGAGAAAGGAAAAAAAAGTTGAAAATACAAGTAAACATTGTGTTTTTTTTTTATTATTACCAGTTTTAGGTTTCTAAACATTTCCTTTTATTCAAGTTTTAAATTTTCAATGTTTTCAAGTTTACAATATTATTTCTTTCATATTTACAATTTCATTTTCAAATTTTCAAAAGTTACTTCAAGTTTATAATGTGTACTTTGAGTTTAAAGATGTTTTTAAATTTTCAAAAACAATTTTCAATGTACAATGTCTTGTTTTCAAATTTTCGATTTTTTTTTTCAAATTGTCAATATGGTTTTTGGATCACTTTAGGCTGATCATAAATTGACCCCAAAGTTTTCATGCGTTTTTTTTGTAAAAACCCAATGGCAATAAAATGTTGTTTTAACTGTGTAAAACTACAGAAAAGGTGTGTGCATTCAATATTCCCTCAAAAGTGCTAAATAAATGTATCAAACAAATTAAACACAAAAAATAGCAACTTTTGTTGCTTTTCCACTCAGCAACGCTGATCTGTAAAAATGATCCTGATCCTAAAAAGTGAACCAAAATCCCCCAAGCAGGGAAGAGGAACCTCAGTGATGCATCCATTGTTTTATTGCCTGTTAGGTGTGTTTGTTGACGCTAATTTTTTTGTTCTTATGAATTTGTTCATATTTTTGTCTTTCTTTTCAGAACTAAAGGCTAATTGTCCCTAGAAATCAGTCTTCAATTATTCGTTTGGTCATGGAATGTCAAAAATGTTAAAGGTGTTATGGAGCATACACTTTTAAAACATGATTGTCAATTTTATTTCTTTCTTTTGGTGGAAGAACACTACGTCTTGATCATGAAACAATTATATTTTACCAGTCCCACCATTCTCAAACACTTTAAAGAGGAAATAAGTGAGACTGAAGAAAAAAGTGAGTATTCTGCATTTTAAGCCAGAATATTGTTCATAATCATAATAAAAGGTCTGATGCATTTTTCATTTATAATTTAAAGTTTTAAAACATTCAAACAAGAGGGTTTCAACTGATTCACACATGTTAGTAGGTTATTCTGAACACTATCTTATCTTGCATTTATTTTTATGTTTGGTGTAAATGTGTCAATATTCTATTTTATTTTTATTGAGTTTTCCAGATTAGCAAAAAAATAAAAAATAAATAAATAAATAAACAGTACACAAAAAATACAGCCGTGACTGCCAGACAAAACAAACAAACATTCAATTGACTATATAACAATAAAAATATAATATTTACATAGAAAGGATATACCAAAACCGTACTGTTCCAGTTATCAAGATGGTGTTTTACACTGAGCCAGGAAGGGTTCTCATATTGTCTTTTGTCTTTGCTGTTTACTCATTTTACCCAAACAATGATGATCCAGCTGTATGACGGATACAATCTCCCGCAGCATGTGCTGAAAATTTGGGGGAGAGGTGGATTTCCAGGCCAGTAATATACGTTTTTTCGCGACCACTATTCCGAGTTGTAGGACTGTAAGCAAGTCAGGTGTGTATTGCAGATGTAAAATATCCAAACTTTGCAAGGTTGTGATCTGGTTTAATAACTTTGTCATTACATTTAGAAAACCATTTAAAGATGGCAGACCAGAAATAAAGTAGCTAGGGACAAATCCAAAAAAGATGAGCTAGTGTTCCTTCCGCAGCAGAACATGTATTACATCGAGAGGAAACTGATGGAAGCATTTTACCGTATATCTTCCAATAGTGGTCAGGGCGTTTATTTAAAAACATGTCGGCCGGCCCGGCGTTTAATAGACCAGCGTCTATTAGAGACCAGCGTTTATTCCATCACAGACAGAATGGTGATGGTTAATGGGTTCATTTTGCAATGAAATTCGGTCACAAAATGCAGACAACAACAGATTTGCTCACGTTTGTGAGAAAAAAAGATCTGAGGTTTGTATACAAAATTTTGACCCATTCATTTAAGATTTTGTTAAAGCCAAATTTTTCAAGCGTTGTGAAAAGGTATGGCCATTCTATTATCAAAGGCTTTATGGGCGTCTAAAGACAGTATGGTAGCACTTTCAACAGTGTTGGCATATAGAATATTAAGAATTTTGCAAACGTTACAGAAGAAGTAGCGTCCCGAAATAAAGCATGTTTGGTCAGGGTGTATGATCTTGGCTATACAACTGCTTAATTGTGTTTGACTAGCCTATTGTTAGCCTATTCCAAATCCAAAAGCTTGAAGCGAAGCTGCCATCCTCCAGGTAGCTCATCCTCTTCATCACTGGTTTTCCTGGCAGGGCTAATCTGTCTCTGATGGTAAATGTGCAGCCGTGCCGGGAAGCGACGAGAGTACTGAATGTTTTTCTTGTGGAGTATTTGAAGCACTTCTTTGAAGCTCCACCGCTTTTCTATTACTACCGCCATGTAATTGGGAAAAAAAAGATGAGATTTTCACCATAGTCCAAAATATGCTGTCTCCCGAGCTACAGAATCTTCTCTTTTTCCTGAGCCAGGTGCACGCATGGGATGAAGGTGCGCGGCTTCGCACCGTCTGTTGGTTTTGGTTGAAGCGTGTAATGCGCCCTGTCAATCACCACTAGCTTGTCAAAATTCTCAGCTCCAAGCAGTTTAGGGATCAGGTGGGACACAAAATCCGTTGACCTTCCCTTTTCCTCCCCTTCTGGAATGCCCACTATTTTGATGTTGTTACGTCTGGATCTTCCCTCCAAATCCAAAAGATTGAAGCAAAGCTGCCACATTGGTGGTAGCTCATCCTCTTCGTTGCCGGGGTTCCTGGCAAGGCTAGTCTTTCCTTGCTAGCTTTAGCCGTAGCGTCAACCTCTTGGGTCCTCTGCCTTTGCGTTTACTGGCCATTTTTTTTATTCAAGATATGTTTTTAGAGATAAGAAATTGGTCGTGCCTTGAGGAGCTCCAGAAAACACGTCTGTTCTGCAACCATCTCAATAGTGCCCCAACGTGCCAATATTCAAAATGCAGCAATAAATAAAGGAAGAGTGAACTCCTGAATTAAACATGTAAAAAATAAATAATAACAAACCTGCAAACTTTTCTTCCCATAAGCAATCCCTCTTCCATAAATGGCGCTGACCAGCTCGGGATCATTCTACATTAAAAAAATCTGGAGTTTAGGTACTTTGTTCAGAAAATGTTTTGCAGATGTTGTGTGTGATGCAACACACCTGCAGCAAGAGAGAGAAATGCTTGATGGCCTCGTCATAAAGGCCGTTACCGATCAGAACGTAGCATATCGCTGTGAAATCAGACATTAGACAGCATTAGGGGACGACAACACAGGAAATTAAACTTCATTTTCAAAAACAGAACTCCAGTAAACTTACCGAGTTCTTCATTTGTGTTTTGGTTTTCTATGGGGAAGGGGATTTTTTTCTGCTCTATAAACAACTTTGCTTGATTCTGAAAAAAATTAAAGAAATGAAGAATGCACTGAGAGACAACAGTGATAAAAAGTTTAAAAAAAAAAATAATATATATATATATATATAGTACTGTTTTGAGATTAATTTATAAAGTAATAAATTAACTGAATTCATCAATTTGCTGTAATAAAGCCTCATTTTGAGGTAATTTCATTTAAATTTGTGAGATTGTGGCACAATAAAAATCATCATAAAACTAAAAAAGTGCCTTTATGAATTTCTTTTTTTTTTTTTTTTTTTTTTTTTTTTACTATAACAGGTTTCCAACTGCACTTTTACACCACCAAGGGGGTTTTGTCTTAAATCTTGTAACGATTTAAAAAAATATGAATCAGGTCTAGACTGCTCTAAAAAAACATCAGGTCCTGAGTGCTTTAATAAAAACATCATAAAACAATAGGAACACTTTTGTGGGCAATACAAAAAATATTGACCACGAACGTATTATTATTATTATTATTATTTTACATATTTGACACGCTCGATCACCCATGATGATCATTTTGAGCCTGAGATGCAGCAGAAGAGAAAGAGAACATTAGGAGGAAACAAGACATGAGGACGTGAAACATCAGTAGAATTGAACTATTTAGACTTTGTTTCTTTAAAACAAATTTTTGCTTTATTATCTGGACAAAAACATGCGGGAGAAAAGAAAAACGTTCCCTCTAAAATCGTGCTTTGTTAATTTTCTCTTTACAGTTGCTTTCCTCAGGGAGGAAAAAGCAATACAGCAGAGGGCAGTCTCAGCGGGCACCGCACTGGCACTGTTGCCTTGACAAAGCGACGCACTGCATTTAAATATTCCGCTTTCGAAGAAAAACGATTTAAGGCTTTGGGGATGAGTTGTGTTTATGCCAACCACATTTCTTAGAATTTGTAGTTACGATAAATTATATTTGAGTTTTTTTGTCTCTACTTTTGCTAAAAAGATCCTGTTTGGTGAAAAGGACATTTGTCTTCAATGAAAAGTATGTTCAGATCAACTAAAGAATGACTTAACTGAGGAAAATGAGATGCTGACATTGATCGATCTTAAAATCTGTGGGATTATTTCAAATATCAGTCAGATTCCCTCAAAGGTCTGACGGATTTCAGACTGAAAAAA
This sequence comes from Oryzias celebensis, assembly GCA_014656515.1. Classification (NCBI taxonomy): domain Eukaryota; kingdom Metazoa; phylum Chordata; class Actinopteri; order Beloniformes; family Adrianichthyidae; genus Oryzias; species Oryzias celebensis. The sequence goes on along the minus strand of BNCR01000018.1, from coordinate 17,486,838 downwards.
AATACCTCAAATCAGTGGATTTTCAAAAAAAAGGGTCAGTGTTTTATCAAAATTCAGAAGTCTTTAACAAAAAAATCTAACATAGTTTTGTAAGAAAACTGAGGACATAATTAAATCCTCCACGGATTTTTTCTCCAGCACGCATTGGAACGGTTTGCTGCAGAGTGTGAAGGGGCTGGGATGAAGGTCAGCACTGCTAAATCTGAGCCCATGAGTCTTGACTGTAGAGAGGTATTTTGTCCTCTCTGGGTGGGTAGTGTTCCCGCCCCAAGTGGAGGATTTTAAGTACCTTGGGGTCCTGTTCACGAGTGAGGGAAGATCGGAGAACAAGATTGTTAGGCAGATTGGTGCAGTGTCCACTCTTATGCTGTTGCTGTACCGGTTTGTTATATGGAGAGCTAAGCCAGAAAGCAAAGCTCTCAATTTTCCAATCGATCCTCGTACCAGTGCTCACCTATGATCAAGAGCTCTGGGTCATGACCGAAAGAACGAGATCCTGAATACAAGTGGCTGAAATGAGCTTCCTGATTAGGGTGCCTGGGTGTTCCATTAGAGAAAGTAGGAGAAGCTTAGTCACCCTGGGAAATCTCGGAGTAGAGAAGTTGATCATCCACATCTAGAGGAGCCAATTCAGGTTGCTTTCATATTTGATTCAGCTCCTGGACGCCTCCCTGGGGAGCTGTTACAGGCATGTCCCACTGGGAGGAGGCCCCTGGGAAGACCCAGGACACTCTGGAGAGACATAGTCTCTCCACTGACCTAGGAATGCCTTGGGCTCCCAAGTTACAAGTACTTAATTGAATCCCACTTATTTGATTATGAAGGTAATTAAGATTTTTTATCTAATTTAAACTAAAGCCAACGCTAACTTTCCACAATGGGGATGAGATGTAGAGCTGCACAGACCTTTTCTGCCTACTCAAGTTGCTTACATTTCTGTGTTCACAAAATGACTTGAACAGAGCAAAAGTGAGAAAATTTCAGTGTGTCTTACATTAAAGTAAAATTATTACGGTTGTATTATTTTTTTTACAATGCTCCCTGATAATTGTGTTTGATCTGCGGGAAAATAAAGGTGACAAGGATCAAATAGATTGGAAACTGTCAAAAATATACACACGTGGACAAAATTGTTGGTACCCCTCAGTTAAAGAAGGAAAAACCCACGATTCTCACTGAAATCACTTGAAACTTACAAAAGTAACAATAAATAAAAAATTATTGAAAATTAAATAATCAAAATCAGCCATCACTTTTTAATTGCTGATTAACATAATTATTAAAAAAAAAAAAACGAATGAAACAGGCCTGGACAAAAATGATGGTACCCATAACTTAATATTTTGTTGCACAACCTTTTGAGGCAATCACTGCAATGAAGCGATTTCTGTATTTGTCAATGAGCGTTCTGCAGCTGTCAACAGGTATTTTGGCCCACTCCTCATGAGCAAACTGCTCCAGTTGTCTCAGGTTTGATGGGTGTCTTCTCCAAATGGCATGTTTCAGCTCCTTCCACAGATGTTCAATGGGATTCAGATCTGGGCTCATGGAAGGCCACTTTAGAATAGTCCAACGCTTTTCTCTCAGCCATTCTTGGGTGTTTTTGTCTGTGTTTTGGATCTTTGTCCTGTTGGAAGACCCATGACCTGCGACTGAGACCAAGCTTTCTGACACAAGGCAGCACATTTCTCTCCAGAATGCCTTGATAGTCTACAGATTTCATTGTACCTTGCACACATTCAAGACACCCTGTGCCAGATGCAGCAAAGCAGCCCCAAAACATGACTGAGCCTCCTCCATGTTTCACCGTAGGGACAGTGTTCTTTTCTTCGTATGCTTGGTTTTTGAGTCTATGAACATAGAGTTGATGTGCCTTACCAAAAAGCTCCAGTTTGGTCTCATCTGTCCAAAGGACATTCTCCCAGAAGCTTTGGGGCTTGTCAACATGCATTTTTGCAAATTCCAGTCTGGCTTTTTTAGGATTGTTTTTCAGCAGTGGTGTCCTCCTTGGTCGTCTCCCATGAAGTCCACTTTGGCTCAAACAACGACGAATGGTGTGATCTGACACTGATGTACCTTGGCCTTGGAGATCACCTTTAATTTCTTTGGAGGTTGTTCTGGGCTCTTTGGATACGATTCGAACGATCCGTCTCTTCAATTTGTCATCAATTTTCCTCTTGCGGCCACGTCCAGAGAGGTTGGCTACTGTCCCGTGGGTCTTGAACTTCTGAATAATATGAGCCACTGTTGTCACAGGAAGTTCAAGCTGCTTAGAGATGGTCTTATAGCCTTTACCTTGAAGATGTTTATCTATCATTTGTTTTTCGGATGTCCTGGGACAATTCTCTCCTTGGCTTTCTGTTGTCCATGTTCAGTGTGGTACACACCTTTTCACCAAACAGCAGAGTGACTACTTGTCTCCCTTTAAATAGGCAGACTGACTGATTATGAGTTTGGTAACACCTGTGATGTCAATTAAAGGACACACCTGAGTTAATCATGTCAGTCTGGTCAAATAGTTTTCAATCTTTTATAGAGGTACCATCATTTTTGTCCAGGCCTGTTTTATTATTATTTTTTTAATAATTATGTTAATCAGCAATTCAAAAGTGATGGCTGATTTTGATTATTTAATTTTCAATAAATTTTTATTTATTGTTACTTTTGTAAGTTTCAAGTGATTTCAGTGAGAATTGTGTGTTTTTCCTTCTTTAACTGAGGGGTACCAACAATTTTGTCCACGTGTGTACGTAGAATTGTGTTCTACAGTGTTCAGCTTTCAGCTTTGCTGGCCTAAACCCATAAACCGAAAGACACTATACAGCAGCAGCTATATATCTTTTTTGTCTGATGTCACCATGAAAAGGGTCCATTTGTTTAAAAGTATATGCATCAAAATAGTATGGAGCAGGGAGATTGTGGCCCGACGATTGTAGCTTCCACGTCACAAATACAATCATTTCAAACAGCATTTTTTGTCTGATCCTCATTCACAATTTGAACAAAGAAATACTCATAAATGGAATTTAAAGACTAGTTTTCTTAAAATGTGTCCTCTATTGTGAGGAAAATGCAAAAAGAACAAGCTAAAAACAACAAAATCACCATTTTCATCAGAGGGGGTCTTTTGAGGTGTAATTTGTGTTTCTTTGTTTAATTTTCTACAACCCACAGCTGGTGATTCTAAAGCGATGTGCAACAAAATGTACTGAAACTTCAGCAGCAGGGAGACGATGCTGGAGGCTGCAGTTTGAATCTCAGTCACATTTCCGTTCCCACACTGCCAAATAGAATAAGCAGCAGCACCAACAAATGTAGTTGTCTGGCAAACAATGCAGGGCTGATGTCTCTCTGGATAAATGATGAGGCTGAAACCAGCAGAACACATCTCACCAGGATTTTCTCTGCGTTCAGAGAGAAAACGGACTTGCAGGGTGGGCTGCTTCCCTCCTCGCACTCCGGGTCCTCCAGCTGTAAAACCGAGGACTCTAAAAAGATAAGAATTGATCTTGAGGATGTTGATATGTGCCTGAATCCAAAAAACTTGTGAGAATTTCACACACAAAAAAGAACTGTGAGAGCAGTTCTTTTTTTTCTCCACAGTTTTTTAACACCAAAATCAATTGAAAGCCAGCAAAACATCTGTACAAAAATCCATGTTTAGACTAAAAAAATGCTTTTTTTTCCTTTTAGATTAAATAAAGTTAAGACGTTTGTTTACATAGTTCAGTATCTAGCCAACTTTTTTTTGTTTTGATCACTGATACATAATAAAAAGCAAAATTAATTATATATGAGTTGTGAAAATGAGTCATAAGACATTTGGCAATCTGAGAAGTAAAAAAAAAAAAAAAAAAAAGGAAAATCTGAACTGGATCTAATACATAAATGGACGGCTATCTTGGACAGAAATTGATTAATAGAAGTTTAGCTAAAGCTCTAGATGTGGCCAAAATAAGGACTACTCTATTCCCAGCTCTGATTTTATTTATGATTATTTACTCAGATACAGCATTTAAGCTTTGAAAAAACTCAATTTGAAACGTTAAATTAAATAAATGTTTGGTTGAACCAAACATTTTTTATTTGTGACCTGTTCAGACGCGTCATACCTTTCATGTATGGAGTTTTTTTTCTATATTTTTATGCATATTATAGCTGTATTTAACAGATTAAGTTGTCCTTTTATCAGACCGTTGCTGCAAAATTATTTAAAGCCTATTTTTGTTATTAGCTTGATGTAAAGTTCCTTGTGTTAGCAACTTGGCTAGCCGGCTCCTCAGTGACAACAGTGCCGAAGGACGTGGCAGAGTGCAAACAAAACAGACGCTTTACCGCAGTCAGCGGCGTAGTCCTCCCACTCGGACAGAGAGCTGCATCCCTGCTTGCGGAGCTCATTGTTAAACAAAGTCAAAGTGGAGAAGTACTCCGTGGGAATCACTGCCCGGCACAGACAGAGCAGGGACAGAGCTGCCACAGAAACTGTCCGGCTGACAGCGGCCATGTTGTGTCTCGTGCGTGACGTTGAAGAACTAAGGAAAGCGAAAGAGATCAAAAATCTGCATCTTTACGCACAACAACGTAAAAAAGCCAATACGTCATTTCTTACACCGCTTTTCCTGATCTTGGTCCTTTTCGTTTGTGATAAATGATTACACAAGTGCCGTAATGACTCTGTGACATCATCACACATAACCAATGACATATTTATGACACAATAGGTGTGTTTGAGTCGACCCAACGCCTCGCCTGGATCGTCGGCGAGGCCAGGGGGCTGAAGGCGGGGAAAGGCGCCTGAAATGAAGGCGAACACTGATCTCCAGCGAGAATGAAAAGTAGGGGAAGCTTAGGGTTGTCCTTAACATTCAGTTTAATTTTAATATGTATCTCCCACTTAGTATGATCAATGCTATTATGTATTTTGTATTACTTAAAATTTTTGTGATGGGTGTATTTTTTATCTATAGATATTTCAATTATCTAAAATTTGGGTTTTTAATTTATATTCTTAGCTTTGCAGGTAGCAAATTTTAACATCTGTCTGGGGAAAGCAGATGAAAAACTGCTGCTGGGCTCATGTGCACTTTCTCTGAGAAATAAATACAATTGAAATGGAAGCGTTAGTGTCAGCAGGTGGACTGACGACTCTCCAGCTTGCTGATGGCAATGAGAGACACCTGTGTGAGAGGGCGTGGCTACACACAGAGCAGAGGAGTTTTTTTATAGGGAACCACCGCGCAAGGAGGAAGGAAGATTGGAGCTGGAGGTGTTTGATCCCCGGTGATTGGGTGCAACCTGTGAGGCGCGCTAATTTAAGTATCACTCCGATTTTTGCGTGCGTAATCCTTGATTTGTGCGCATAAAGCTATACGGAGGTTCATACGGATATAAGGATTTTTATAACACTTGTCCCTTTTAAAAATACAAATATTTTCCAGAATTGAACCGTTCATCTCTGCAGCCCCTCTTGTGCATGTGTAATTTTATTTTTTTTATTTCTGTACTCATGCACAAAATTTATTTTATGAGTTACAAATCAAGAATTACACACGCACAAATCGGAGTGATACTTATTTCTCTCCATACTCAAAGCTACGGCGCTTGAGATCTGCAGGGTGCGAGACACTGCCGTCCCCAAGAGTTCCCCGCTGCAGGTAACATGGCGGATGGACCGATTTGATGTCGAACGGAAGTTGTCGTCATATCTCATGGAAGTTATCTCTATATCCCAAACGGAAGTTCTTTCCTTAGACATTAACAAAGACTAGACGCCGCATCGACCGCTGCCTATTGGCGCTGACGAGCCGTCGGGCCGCCATCTTGGTCCGGTCGCCGCTCCACTCGGTGTAACCTGTAGCTATGAAACAGGACTCATGGTTCAGTGTATTTTATTATTCATATTGGGCTTATCAGTAATGGAATATTCTGATATACCTATGAGATGGTAGCTAGCATAATACTGTGTAAAACCTAGGCATTTTCCCAAAGGAAAAAAAAACACAAATATATGATAGAGAAGCAAAAAGTACTATTCAGCTATTCAGTTTTCATAAATAAATAGTATATACAAAATAATTCATATCTTTATAGAGAATCAATATAATTCATATATTGATAGTAGGTAGATAGAATCAATATAATTCATATATTGATAGATACAGTATCAATATAATTCAGAAAGAGAGAGAGAATGAGAACAACAATAAATGACTAGTCCGGGTAACAAGAACATGACAAATAAACAATATTTATATATGTACAAAGTTGGTCATGGAAACTTTACATGAGCTAAAAACCCTAAAGGAGGACTGCTTTGCAGAGCTTTTTTCTTGTGCTCCCTTTCTGCAGGTCAAGGGAAGTGAGTTTGGCATTGTGGTGCAGCCTTATCTTCAAAAACACAGACACAACCAATGACAAGAAGTTGGAATGATGGTTGTCAATGCCAAATTGTTTCTCCTCAATGTGTTCCCCAAGCAGAAAAACGTCTTCTGTTCCAATCTCCTCATGGACGATGTGCGTAACTGTCGACACCTTCGGAGCCTGCTTTGTTGAAGCCTGGCGGTTCACTCTCTCAGCCACTGTCAGCACCTTCACTGTGCCTAGAGATGGAATCGCTAGCCCACCGTTGTTTTTCAGGGCTAGAAGGTGGTACGGAATATATGATTTATAAAGTCTGATTTAGCCTTCATGGCCAAGTGAACACCGGCACTATAGCTAGCGTTAGCTGGCTAAGCTTTCGCTGGTGGACATAAATACAGTACAATAATATTATATTTACAAAATAAAGGCCAAATAAAGATGTCATACTTGTGAAAAGTAATCCCCTGAGCCCTTCTCTTAATAGTCCGCCTGTTAGAACAAGAACACGCCACACAGTGCTCAGGCATCGTAACTACTACCGCTATTTGGGTTTGTGTACGTGGGGAGGACGACCGGACCAAGATGGCGGCCGCATTTCTTGCGGCTCAGCAGCCAATGTAGCGTCTACTCTTTATTAATGTCTATGGTTCTTTCTTCTTAAGGCTGGGTGTTGGCGATCTCAAAATGGAATTTGTGCTTTTGGTTAATTTTAGTTGTGCTTTAATTTTATTAGAAATGCTTTAATGTAAAATGTATTATTATTATTCTAAGGTGTCGCTGGATAAGCAGTAGGCCTGTAGTTATGGAAGCGAACGTAACTCAAAGTTCAAAATAAAAGTCAATAGCGGAAATGCTTTTTTATTTTCACAGTATAGCTGCATCAGGTGAAAATAAAATGACAACTGAATTCTCCAAACGGCTTTTCTTTTTCTTCACGTTCACTTTCATTTGTAGTGTTAAAATAATTGTGAAATTGCAATCAAAATCACGTATAAACCTAAATTGAGCAAGGAGAAACAATGTTCAGCTCCAGAGAAATGAATGGTTGCTGTGTTTACACTAGATCAAATGTATAAATGTTTGTTCAGCCGACTCTTAACAATTCTATTAATGAAAGCAACATTTTCAAACTCTAAACTAATATCCCGAGCTGGCACGGTGGATTTATCGCAATATGAATGACAGATTGAATAAAAAGCTATTGACTGTTATTACTTTAATTTCTTTGAAGAAGGAAAAAAACTTCACAAAGAAGAGGCCCCCAGCTGCAGATGAAACTGGCATTAAACACGTCTGCATCTTGATCCATTTCCAAACAATGCTGCACTTAAAGATATCTAGGACAGAAGTCAATGGGACTCAATCATGGTCGTCTTCTGATCTCCCGGAAAATAAAGCTTCAGGAGGTCTTTCCAGCCATTTGCCATCTCCTTCTGGAACACCTTGTTAAATGTTCATAAATATTAAATTCATGACGTAAAACTCAAGAACCATCCTGCTGCAACATTGATATCAGTCTACTTTTTAAGATCAAGTTTTCTTCACAATTCCATCATATAAACATTAAGAACTTGAAAAGAGCACAAGTTTTAAATAAACTTTATTTGGTAAAACAAGTTAAAGCTACAATTGTTGTCAAAAATTTGTAAAAGTAAACAACAATAAACTTAAATAAATAAATAAATAAAAACAAAGACGAAAAAGAATTAAAAAATGCTGCTCTGGTTCAGGAGAATTTCTGCCTGCAGCCCCGTTTTCCCCTTTGCATCCATCCTTCTTTATAGTTGATACATGCATCTAAAGATTACTTACTAAAAAAATGTTGGGAAAAAGCATTCTTAAACAATGCAAATGTACAGCCTAAAGACTGTATATATAACGTTTTTATATGCATCTACAGGTCAAATATAGGATGAAAAACCACCCTCCTCTGTGTCAGTATTACTTTTAAAAAATGTTTCTATTTTTTTCCTCTATTTTGAATGCCATCTCTGTCTGTGCCTTTTGCAAAACAGGTTTGACATTCACAAACTCCACATAAAGCCATCACATTTTCATAGGGAGATGATGCATGGCTGAACTATTATATCAAAACATTATTAACATTATATCTCAAAATTTATTAAAAACAACAGGAAAACTAAGTAAAAGGAGAGCATTTACCCTGAAAATTGGTGCAGTCATATCAAACTCAGTTAAACATGTTAGATAATTGTACTGAGAGAATATACACTGCACTTTCGATCAAACTCATTTTGGCAGGTGCCCTTTGACCCCTTATCGATCGATCAAAAATCTGACAGGTCCCATAGGCCCTGTGAGAATACCCTGCCACATCTACAACAAAATGGTGGTAACCCCTCTGCACAACACATTTTATATTTTTTCCCACATATTTTACATTTGCAGTTCGTTCATAAATGAAAACGCATTGTTTTGAGTTAAAATATACATTTATATTGTACTTATTGGTAAACTATTTTGTTTGGTTTACCCATTGTGGTTTGTTTAATTTCACCTGTTTTAAGTTGCCAGTGCTGAGGGTATGCTGGTCGTTGTTGGTTTGGTTGAGGTTCTGCTCCTGGAGCTGTGCTGTGCGACCTGGCCAAAGGGGGAAATGAAGCCACCACAGCTCTTAAATGCTTGAGCCAGGGAATTGGGCAGGCGTCATAGCAGAAAGCCTCCAAGGGGGAGAAATCATGTTGATTTGCTTTGTTTCAGTTAATTGCTATTTATTTGTTCTAATTTTGTACTTCTGTTTTGTTTTTTCTTTTCCACTGAAAAAAACAATTTTTGTGTTTAGTTTTGTCTGTAATCTTTGTTAAATGTTGTTAATTCCCCCCCTCATGTTTGTCTAGTGGTCTGATCACCCACTATATATGTTCCCCTGTTGTGTCTTTGGTTTGGTCAGTTTGTTTCTGTTATTTGGTCTGTTCAGTTGGTTAAGTTTATTACCTAAGTTAATTTGGTTCTTTTGACGTCTTTTAAGGGCCCAATTTGTAAATAATACATTTTTGAGAAAAATTAGAACTTTCATTTTGATAACTCTTCTGTTGTTCTCTTTTGGCCGCTCGATCCCTCACAGGCCTAATGACAAAATTTAATATAAATTTGATTTGAAATTCTATATTAAAAAAATTAAAATGTATGTTTAATGTGAATTTAAATAATTAATTGTTTATGAATGGAAGAGGTTTTAATTGAATCTGTTTAAAGTTGTCTTATAGTCCGAGGCATCCGTGCATATCTGAAAAAGAAAGAAAACAGTGAGCAGGCTAGCAGGCTGACACCTGTTGTTCATCACACAAGAAGCCCCCAATATCAGATTACCAATACCCCCCTCTTCCTTTCCCTTGGATACACCTTTCGTCAAATTTTGACAGGCAGCCCAAAGTCCGCCTTTTTTCTTTCCTCTGAAATACTTTCAATCAAGATGACAGGCCGATAACGTCACCCCCCCCACCCCCACCCACAAGATTGTAGTCTTCAGCTGAACGGTCAGAAAAAAACAAAATATTGATGGTAGAGAGTTCAAAAAGTTATCTACAGGGTTTTTAACACACTTCATTTCTAGTTAGGAAACTAAAAAAAAAGACTAGTAATGAAAAATGTTGTTTGAAAGTCACCTGTTTTTTGACTGTTCATAGCAGGGGTGATCCAACCAGTGAGACACAGCGCAGCAATGTGTCCTATGCCCTCTGTTGGCCACCCGGATCTGTTCACAGACCTACACGTTAGTTTAGGAAATCTGTATTAGTTGAAATAAATATAAGCTCTAAAAGTCAAAAAGATGTTTACCTAGTCTTTCACAGACACCTGTCAGGACTCACCCAGATGCCTCCCACTCTGACCACTTCCTGTTACACAGGTGTTCTTCATCTGATCACCGGCACTGGATTTCAGCTCTCCTCTGCCTTCTGTTCTTCGCATGATCTTGTTCATCCTCAGTGTTGTTCAGTCTAAGTGTGGCAATGAAGAAAAGACACTTCTTATCTTCAGGACATGAAACTTTATTCACGCATATGCCAACTGCAAAAAGGCGGTAAAGTCAACTTTATATAGGAACAGGCAAAACCACGCCCACTGCAACCGTAAAGCCTGCTGGGTGTGTAGTCTAAAGGTATGGGTAACACCACATAAGCATTATTCTCTCCTGGTTTACCTCTGACGGAGCCGGAAGCTCTTCCGCCATCAACACGCCCTCTTCCGGTGCTGGGGCCACCCCGCCATGCGGTAGGAAGTTTCCTTTATCTCAAACTGAAACTGATGCCATGCAGACATATATACAGGAAGAGCTGGCTAAAGGGTTCATCAGACCCTCTATGTCCCCCGCCTCGGCAGGGTTCTTTTTTGTGAAGAAGAAAGACGGTGGTCTGCGCCTATGTATTGACTATCAAGGTCTCGATGAGATCACCGTGAAGTACCAGTATCTATTGCCTCTGGTGCCCCGGCCTTAGAGCAGTTGGGCCAGGCTCGGTACATCACCAAATTAGACCCAAGGAGTGCTTATAACCTGGTCTGCATTAGAGAAGGGCAAGAGTGGAAAACTGCCTTCTCCACCACTTCTGGCCACTATGAGTATCTTGTCATGCCTTTCGGTCTATGTAATGCACCCTCCGTGTTTCAGGCTTTTGTTACTGACATTTTCTGAGACATGCTCCGGGGATACGTCATTGTGTACATTGATGACATTTTGATTTACTCAAATACCTTAGAGGAGTATGTCTTGCCCGTACGCCAGGTACTGCAGAGACTGATCCAGAATAACTTGTATGTGAAACGTGAAAAATGTGAATTCCATCAGATGTTTTTCTTGGTTATGTAATCGGTGTCCAGGGGGTGACCATGGATCAGGGGAAGGTGGATGCAGTACTGCAGTGGTCCCAACCAGCTTCAGTAAAAGACCTCCAACGCTTCCTGGGATTCGCCAACTTCTACAGGAGGTTCATCCGAGGCTTCAGTGTCGTGGCAGTCTCCCCGACCTTTCTGCTTAAACGTATCCCCAAAAGACTCCCATGGACACCTGAAGCCGAAGCTGCATTTCGGGACCTCAAACAGCAATTCTCCCAGGCACCCATCCTCCACCATCCAGATCCCTCGCTTCCGTTAATTGTGGAGGTAGATGCATCCAATTCAGGTGTGGGTGCTGTTCTGTCCCAACGTCAAGGTCAGCCCTCCAAAATGTACCCGTGTGTCTACTTTTCTAGGTAGCTGTCAACCGCTGAACGCACTTATGATATGGGGGATTGTGAACTGCTAGACATGATGGACGCATGATGGAGTGGTGGCACAGGCTAGAGGGGGCGTCTCATCTATTCATCGTATTGATGGACCACAAGAACCTAGAATATATCAAGACCGCTAAAAGACTAGATGCCCGCCAAGCAAGGTGGTCGCTTTTCTTCTCACGTTTTGACTTCTACATCACCTATAGACCTGGGTCCAAGAACCAAAAGGCAGACGCTCTTTCACGTATACATGAACCCAGGCAGAGGAGATCAGGCCGTCTGAGACTGTCATACCCCAGTCCATGGTCTTAACTCTCATCCAATGGGACATAATGACGGAATTAAGGGAAGCCAACGACCTTGTCCCTCCACCGCCGTCCTGCCCTGCTGACCGGACCTACGTCCCTCCTGCTTACCGCGAGCGTGTGCTGTGCCTCATCCATGACACCCCTGCGGTGGGTCACCCAGGTATGACCACCATACAATCTGTACTGAACAATTCTTTCTGGTCGTCTACCAAGCAGGCGGATGTGGCACTGCAAGTCACCAACTGCAGGTCATGTCAGCAGGCTAAGACTCCCCGTCAGCTACCTACCGGCCTTCTTCAACCATTACCCATCCCTCAACGTCCTTGGACCCACATCATCATCGACTTCATCACAGACCTGCCAAGATCCCAGGGCAACATGGTGATTCTGTCTGTAATTGATTGGTTCTCTAAGTCATGTCGTCTTCTTCCTTTACCGAAATTACCCACCACCATGGAAACGGCTGACCATCTTCTCATCCATGTGTTCCAACATTATGGGTTACAGGAGGACATCGTTTCAGACGAGGACCTCAGTTCATCTTTCATAGGGATCACCCTGACAACCCCGTTCCGCGACCCTGTGGTCGCCCTCCACGGCATGATCCCTCTCGCTTCCGGAGCCGCTAGCAGGGGGGGATTCTGTAGAATCACAAACCTGCATTGATGTTCATACCCGGTTTTCGCAGGATTTTGTTGCGGGTAAGCTAAGACGGAGCTATTATATTCTTTAAACAACCGTGATTTACATTTTTTAACTCAAGTTTTTTGAAATTACAGATTTTTTTGCCTTAATTGTGTAAGTTTCTTCCCGTTAATACATGTAATCTGTAGAAAACTATATATATTTCTAATATACAAATTGTACATTTTACTCACACGCAGGCATAGCTTCAGACAATAGAATGCAATTGGTCATTCAAATTGCTCACAATCTGAGTGCTAAACGTAAAATTGAAGAATCTCTGAATATTGAAATATTGGCTAAAAAGAAAAGGCATCTCTGTGGAGTGGGCATTAGAAACCACAGACTGTATTTTGCCATCAGCTTGACTCATCTGTTGCACCCTCAATGTACGGACGCTCAGACTGAAGTGAAAGCTCGTGAGCAACAACGTTGAGCCGGTTTGGACGAGCAGACGTCCGTCACTTTTAGCAACGTGCACAAATTTGAGAAATTTTTTGAACGCAAAATCATTTTCTTCTTCAAAAACCAAGGCCAGAAGCCCATTTCTCACTTTGAGAGGGGGTTTCCGGACAGATCAGCTCTGTTGTCTTAATTTCTGTTTAAAAACCATTACTACGAAGTAAAAAATCTGATGGGTTTTACTGGATTGGTTCTACGTCTGCAACTTTTGCCACAAACCGTACACAAATCCTCATTATCATCACTGCGCAGGTCACTGTTCAATCTGTAATGACCCTCTGTGTCTGACTGTAAAAAACACATGGAAAGTTTTCTCGATTGTCATAAAAACTGTCGTTCAAGAGCTTCAAGAGACACAAAGAAGCTACACCCGGTCCAAATTCTCCCAGCGTCTGCGACTCCTTCAAGAGGTGCCAAAAGTGCAAAAAATCCATGACAACTCCATGAGTGGGGTTGCCAAGAGTCACGCCCCGTTAAAATGCAAAGCAGCTTTTGGCGTCTTCCTGTTTGAGTGATTTATAGACAATATGATGTTTTCAAAGGAGTTATAAATGTGTTCGGCTTTGGTGTTAGGAAGTAAGCTAGACTGTGATATTACTGCTAACCCACATCCTTTCCCAGAAATCCTGGATTTCTGATAGTTATGATAATTTAGGGGGGTTGCTTTATTCAACCTAACATAGTTAGTCTGTTGGAGCCAGGTTTCTGTTAGGGCTAGCAGGCTAAGTTTGTTATCTTTAATTAACTCACTGACTAAAAGGGACTTTGAGGAAATGGATCTAATGTTTAGTAACCCACATTTAATGACATCATGGTTTTGCTTGTTGTGATTGAGAGTACTAGTAGCTTTTACTTTTAGGTTTCTGTGTTTCACTTCTTTCACTTGCCTTTCAGCACTTAAGCTAAAACTAGGAGCTGCTGGGCTACCTATGTATGGGGTTTGCACCAGCACTAAAGGGAACTCAGAAGAGAGTTGTAAATTGAATTGTAAACTGCTGCTCTGTGCCCAGGACCTGTCCCTGGGTTGTCAGGTTGCATGACTGATGCTAGCAGAAATGTTCTTAGAAAGAAGAACGGCGCCGTCAAAAGTGGAATGGATGTCCTCTCTCCGCATGAGGCCGGGCTTTCCCCAAAACGCACTCCAATTGTCAACAAAGCCAACGCCGTTTTCGGGCACCATCTGGCTAACCAGCAGTTAAAGCATCTGTACATTTCATCACTGACTAGGTTCGGGAGGGGACCAGAGAAAATGACATAGTCTGGCATCGACTTAGCAAGTTTACAAATAGATTCAACGTTTAATTTAAGAACATTTTCGATTGTCTTAGTCGGGCATCATAACCGCCTGCATGAATCGCAACTCTGCGGAACCTGGATTTAATCTGAGCTAACATTTTAAGGTTCCCTTCTATGTCACCAACTCTGGCTCCCAGAAAACACCTGACTGTCAGATGCTTCACGTGTCTAATTTCAGAGCTAGAGTTGACAGTTCATCTGGCGTGTTGCAGAGGGGAGAAAACTTCTTATATAACGGGAACTTCGGTAGGTATACGCTTTTAACAGTTAGCAGTATTCTATCTTCCCACCGTTACAAACCTATGCTGAGTTTTCCCCGGCTGCTGCCCGGGAGGGGCCTGAGTGCTCAGCAGTTTTGTTTTGGTATTGCGAGCTGCACTGCGCGTAATAATCTGGCTAACAGGCTTAGCATCAGCTGTGCATAGCAGCGTTGTAACTGCTCTAGCCTGGCCTCCAAATCCTAAATACGGCTACACTTAACACATCTGCCACTATCTTCACTAAAGGAGGCAGGATCTTCACTGAACATATGGCACATGGAGCAGGACAGAGGGGTGAAAGCAGACGAGGTGGAGACCATGCTAGCACTTAGCAAAGGATAGCAATGTTTGGCTAAGGGGAAGTAACTATGTAGCAGACTGCTAAGACAGCAATGGTTAACGCAGTAGTTACTCACTAGAATGCTAAAGAAGATACTTGTAATGTTTGAATACCAAACCAGATAACTCTAAGTTAGATATTAGCAAAACAGGTGCTCAATGACAGGAGCAACAAAGACCAAACCCTGGTTACGCTCACCCTACCTGTTGGCAGCATTTTTGGTGGGCTCTGCATTGCTGATGTGGTCACCTCCATGCCTTGCCGTGAGTCTCAGTCTGAGGCCTTTGATGTAAGCCAGGTTAACTTTGGAGAGCTGCCTGTCCCTGAAACCTGGAAGCCAAGACTACGCCAGATGCTGTATGAAAGAGCAGCTGTCTTCTCTTTTGATGAACAAGATGTTGGACTAGCCAAAGGGGTGGATTATAGTATCCGCATGTCAGATCCAAGACTGTTCCGCGAATGCTCCAGGCGCATTGCCCCTGCTGACATTGATGATGTGCGCGTCGCCACATCCAAAGATTGCTTGCTGCAGGCATTATTAAAGAGTCCAGAAGTCCTTACACATATCCAATTGTGATCGTAAGAAAGTAGAATGGAGACGTGAGGATGTGCATCGACTATCCCTGTAACGAAAGCATGGAGTCATGTGGATCCACAAGCAAACGATTTATTTTACAGAGCAAGACATGGCAAAGTCATAAAGCAGGCAAGGGTCAAGACACAGGGGCGAGGCGGGAGTGGAGGAAACAGGCAAGACTAAACCACAGGCAGGCAACAGGGAAAACCGCTTAGACTGAACAGCAACAGTGTGAACAAGACTACGCAATGAGGTAGACACAGAACAGAGCTTATAACTGGTGGTGGTGATGACAGAATGAGGATCAGCTGAGAGGACAGGAACAGGATGCAGTGCATGCATTGAAATGAAGTGAGGAATCAGACGGCAACTCAGGTGATGCTTCCCTCTGGTGGTCAGAGGTGGATGTGGCTGAATGAGACCTGACAATCGCTTACTCAATAGTCGTACCATTCCAGATCAATACACCACACCATGCATCGATGAAGCACTGGACTGTCTCTCAGGTAGCAAGTGGTTTTCTGTCCTCGACTTGAGAAGTGGCTATTACAAGATTGCCATGAAGGAGGAGGACAAGGAAAAGACAGCCTTTATCTGTTCCTTGGGTTTCTACCAGAGTTGTAAAGAGTACCTTGAAAGCCATACTTGAGTAAAAGTACAGATTCCTTTCTGTAAAAATTACTTCATTACAAGTTACAAGTCGCCAATTCCAATTATAATTGATTAGAAGTCATAAAGTTTCTGATTTTAGAAGAACTTAAGTATTTTACTCGTACTGAACGCAGGCTCAATGAACACCGAGAAATGTGAAAAACAATAAACTGTTTATTCATGAGGTTTTCTTTCCTAATATTAGCAATGAATGAATAAATAGAAATGAATTTGAACACCTCAATGTTTCAAAATGACAGAACAAAATAAACAGTAAATAGAACAAAAAGTTAGTCTCAGTCACACTCAAATTTTCAAAAAAGGGGATTCTGCTGTGTCCCTCTGTCCCCTTCCCGGAGTAGAGATACACCCTTAGGAGATCACCCACTTGGTATGATCTATGCTTTTATGTATTTTGTATTGCTTTTGATTTTTGCTTTGTAAGTATTTTTTACTTGCATAATTTTTTTTGGTTTGTTTTTTTATGCTGCATTTCCTACTTTTTAAAATAATTTTTTAACACATATCTTTCTACGTCTTACCCAAAGTTTTCCTCCCCCTTTTTATCCTAAATGCTTTTTTATTTATTTTTTTCCTTTTTTTGTTTTCCTACTTTTTTTATTTTTTTTATTTTTTTTATTTATTTATTTTTTTTAAACTTGTCCTGTCCAACAGCTGAGCAAACAGATATGAGCTGAGAGCCTCTTGCATTAGACAGCTTTTACTCTTACAATCAGGGGTTATAAATCATTGGGAACACAAAATGTATGTTGGTATAAGCCCCTTTTGTAATTTAAACGAAACTTTATTAATATTAATTTTGTTTGTGTTCTTTTTGTTGGACCGGACGGAAAAAGAAAGGGGGAAAAGAGGAGGAGGGGGGGGGTGTTATAGATTTTAGAGGATGACTAATGGAAGGAGAAAGTAGAATTGTAAGTCTACAGGCAACAAAATGCTGAAGCTTATACCCATTACAATAGTGAGTGTTGGTCTAAAATGGGCGGGGCCTGTCCACACACTCAGCTGTTACAAACATACGTGCCGGCTCCAAGAGTGTTTAAAAACTTGTCCACAACCAGTTCACACGCACCCTTGTGCATACCAACCAACACATGTAAAGCATTACATTCTGACAGGCACACTATTTGAAGGTGCAAATGTGAGCTGACGCCTGTGCTCAGGTGAATGTTATGTTAAGCTGAAGTGGATGAAGGAATGGAAAGAGAAAAAAAAAAAAAAAAAAAAGGAGGGAGAGCTCCCAGACATCCCCACACCAAGACCCCCGCCGAGGCAGCAGCGCCGACCAGGGCCCGCCCCCGCACCCATACTGTGGGGTCAACGGAGGAGATCCGCCCGCCAGGTAGTCCGGCCAAGCACCCAGACCAGGGCCCGCAGGACCACCACATGGGCCCCCAACACCCGAGCGCAGTGAGGTACAGAAGCGCAGAGCGCAGGGCCCAGCCCAGTCTGGAGAGCAGCCCCCCCACCGCGCCGGGCGGTCTAGCGCGAGGCCCCACCCCGGAGAGCCACACCACCCCAGACAAGCCGCCCACCACCACCCAGGAGTTCTGAGCATCCCCCCACCCCAGCCCCAGGTACGAGCCAGGACCCCCCAAGGGAGACCCGCTCCGAAGCTCCAGGCAGTTGCGGAGATCCAGAAGAGAGCACAGCAGGGGTCAGCTACCCCCACCTAGAGGAGGGATGACCAAGAGAAGTGGGGGTCCCCGAAGGAGTACATAGCCTGACCAGGCTCTCCTATGTTGTGACTTAGAAGGGGCCCGTCACCCGAGGGTAAGGACCAGAACCCGCACCACAAGGACACAGACACCCTCCAGGCTCAGATGGAATATGATCCCCCGCTCATGGACTTGCCAGAGGACTGAGGGATCCCTCTCCCCGCGTGGGGAGGGGGCCGCCGGGCCCAGGAGGCCGACACCCAAGAGACAAGGCCGCCGCCGCTGAAGGTCCTGTTCCCCCCACCGGGGATGGGGTAGGGGACAGAAGATCAGAATTCCCATCTTCCTTGTGTAATGTATTTGTGTGTTGCTGACCAGTGCGCAGAGAAGCGCTGTGCGTATGTGTCCTATATGAGCCTATGTGAGGTGTTTGCGGTATGTCGGCGAGTGTGTGCGGGATCGCGTGTACGTGCGCGCGCCTGTCTCGTGCATGAATAAATGGTTACTTACCGGGGGTGTGTTGCCTTTAGTTCTTTTGACTGTATACCAAGTATACCAAGTATACCAAGATGGCGGACAACATGGCGGACAGAGAAACAGCAGCGGCTGATCTGGGCCCACAATTTTTCGGTAAAACTGCTGCAATCATAACTGACCTCAAGGAAGACATCCGTCGTTTAAGAGCTGAACTGGAAGTGAAAGACGCTCTACTTTCCAAGTTCATGGATGTCTCCTTCGCCCAGTCTAAGCGGCTAACTTCGCTTAGCGCCGCTCTCCAGGACACAGCTCCATGGGATCCTTCCACCTGCCCTCGGCCTTCTTCATTCTCGACTCCCAAACAAAGGTCCCTGGATGAAGAAGTGGTTGTACGAATGCCCAGAAAGACTTCTGATGAGACTCAAAAGCCTACGCTGAGTCTCTCAAACCGCTTCGGAAGTCTGGCTGCGGATTCTCCGGCTCCTTCGGCCACAGCGGCACGGACTCCACCAGACCTGGGCTCCATCGTCGAGTTTCCCGCTCTTCGGCGAGACGCCACAGACACTCCGATGGAACCCGCAGGCACCGCGGCGGGCAGCGATCCGGCTCGACCTTCGAGGATCGCCGCGAAAGCCTCATCCGGTCCCGACGAGCGTCGCCGGCTGGAGCTCCCCGCTTCCTCTCGGTCGGCAACCTCTTCCTCCCGCCGTCGGATCCTGAAGGAGGCTGTCCGTTTCCACTCCAGCGGTGCCCGCGCCTCGCCGCCATCCCAGACCGACCGCCGGCTACACGGTGAGGCCGCCGCCGTCACACAGGGACGCTCCGCTGTCGCCTCACCGGTCTGCGCTTCACCTGCGCCCGCGTCTCCTCCTCCACTGTTTGCCCCGACGACAGCAATCATCGGTGACTCCATAATAAGGAAGGTCCGCTTCTTTAACGCGGTAACTCACTGTTTTCCTGGAGCCACAGTTCTGGACATCATGGAGAAACTCCCAGAACTGTTGCGCTCTTTCCCTTCCACTGTCAGGAGACTGATTTTACATGTCGGTTTTAATGATACATCTTATAGAGAGTCTGAAACGACTAAAAAAGCTTTTAACAAACTTTTTAATTTTTTAAAGTCCTGTCCATTGACTGTTTTTATTTCTGGGCCCCTTCCCTCCCTCTCCCGCGGCCAGGGCCGGTTCAGCAGGCTGCTGAGTCTGAGCACCTGGCTCCATTCTGCTTCCAGTCAGAACGGATTTGTTTTTATTGACAATTTTAATCTGTTCTGGAACAGAAACTCTTTTTACAAAACTGATGGAATCCACCCTAGTCCACTGGGCAGTAATGTCTTAGCTGCCAACATCAGACACTCTGTCCAGACATCACCTGCCCTCATCATGACCACACCAGTCCAAACCACATCTTCATCTGCACAAACGTCCGTGTGTGGAAGTGACTGACTGGATTCTGTACATTCCTCCCACAATCTCCAACACATAACTGCTCCAACCTTTCTCGGTGCTTCCTGTCAAAGACCTGCTGTCCCGGTGCTCTATACCATTGAGACCATTATTACAGACAGGTCCGCCATGAGAGGACGTGTTGGGAGGAAACCAAACATGCGCTGCCTCTGCCCACTAAAGGAAGAAGCAGTTTCAACAATAAACAATCCACCACCATCTTTTAACATGGCACTTTTTAATGCTCGGTCCTTGTCCAACAAGACTTTTATTATGAATGATTTTATTTTAGATTATGACATTGATGCTCTCTTTTTAACTGAAACATGGCTGAGCACAGACGCATCCACTGTTCTCACAGAGGCCTCCCCACCAAATTTTAGTTTTGTTTTTTCAACCAGGGAGGGAAAAAAGGGTGGTGGTACTGCATCCATTATATCCAACTCCTTTGCAGTAAAGCAAATTACTTTAGATCAGTACCCCAGCTTTGAACACCATGCCCTTGTTTTTAACAGCCCTCCAGTTTTATGCATCACAGTATATAGACCACCAAAACCAAACACTGGTTTTATTGAGGAGTTTTCTGAGTTCCTTGCGTCTGTCCACATTTCCTTTAACATGATTTTAATAACTGGTGATTTTAACCTGCATGTAGACAAGGAGTCGGACCATTGCGCTACTCAGTTTATGGAATTACTTGCTTCTCTGGATTTTCAACAACATGTCATGCAGCCAACTCACAACAGGGGGCACACTCTTGACCTGGTCATCAGTCATGGTTTGTCAACAAGTGTGTCCACTGTTGTGGATCTGGCTGTATCTGATCATTACTGTGTGCTTTTTAACATCACTGGTTTTATAAAACAACAGACCTCTGTGAGAACGGTGAAGAAGCGCTACTTAACTCCTGAAGTGGGCGAAAAATTTATTTCAACTGTTTGTATTAACGCTCCACTCGTCTTACCAGCCCCCTGTGACCTAATCGTAGAAAGTTTTAACAGCAAATTAAAATCCAGTCTTGATTCAGTTGCTCCACTTAAGTCTAAAAAGATAAGAATTAAACCCACACCCCCATGGAGAACTGAAGGAATGAAACAATTGAAGAGACAATGTAGATCCGCTGAAAGACGTTGGAGAAAACAGAAACTTGAAATAAACTACCAATTATACCAAAATCAACTGAAACTATATAATCAATCCGTGAAACAAACCAGGAACGCATACTTTGCAAAGATCATCTCTGAGAATAAAAACAATCCCAGAGTCCTCTTCTCCACAATTGAATCTTTGATCAACCCTGACCTAAATACAAACACAATGCCAGCTACCATGTCATTGTGTGAAGAGTTTGTTGACCACTTCAGGAGCAAAATAGATTCTGTCAGATCCAGTATCTTAAATGAACAAAAAAGCCTTTTTACTGAAAATGATGGCTTGATATTACACGGGGAAGCACTGGACAGTTTTGACCTGGTTGAAGCAGCAACACTTGGTCGAGTTTTCTCCCAAGTTAACCCAACAACCTGCTTTCTAGATCCCATCCCCACATCCCTTTTTAAAACATTTTATGGGTCTTTTGAGAGTGAGATTTTAAATATAATGAACTACTCTCTTCAGACGGGAATTTTCCCAGCTGCCTTTAAAACTGCCGTTGTAAAACCACGACTTAAGAAAAATAACTTAGACCCCTCAGTTTTTAATAACTACAGACCAGTGTCTAACTTACCATTTTTAAGCAAGGTTTTAGAAAAACTTGTTTTTATTCAACTGAATGAGTTTCTCGTACAAAACAACATCTTTGAGACAAACCAGTCTGGATTTAGAACAAACCACAGCACTGAAACAGCCCTGTTAAAGATAGTTAATGACATCAGGTGTGCCTTGGATTCAGGTCAGATCTCAGTATTAGTCCTACTAGATCTAAGTGCTGCTTTTGATACTGTTGATCACCTGATCCTGTTGAACAGACTCAAAAGTCTTGGCATATCAGGGACGGTTCTCAAGTGGTTCAAATCCTATCTCACGGAGAGACACTTTATGGTAAATATGGACACTTACTTTTCTAGGATCCACAAAATTAAATGTGGTGTGCCTCAAGGCTCCATACTTGGCCCCTTACTTTTTAACATCTATATGCTTCCTCTAGGGAATGTCATCAGGAGGCACAACATCAGCTTTCATAGCTATGCTGATGATACCCAGCTGTACATAGCTATGTCTCCTGATGACACAGGGCCAATAGAAGCACTTTTTAACTGTATTTTAGAGGTAAAATCATGGATGGCAAATAATTTTCTGCAGCTCAACCAGGAGAAAACTGAAATTTTAATTATTGGTCCTGAAGCTAAGAGAGAGAAACAGTTTTTGAAGTTAAAAGAACTTTCATTAGATTATTCAGAAACGGTAAGAAACCTTGGCGTTATTTTTGACTCTAAGCTAACTTTCATCCCACATATTAAACATGTGGTTAAAACGTGTTTTTATCATCTTAGAAACTTGGCTAGAGTCCGCCCACTACTCTCTCTCGCTAACATGGAGATGCTGATGCATGCTTTTATCACAAGTAGAATAGATTATTGTAATGCCCTGCTTGCCGGTCTTCCAAAGACTAACCTTAAGAATCTTCAGCTTCTCCAAAATTCTGCTGCAAGACTTCTTACTAAGACCAGGCGACAGGCCCATATCACTCCAATTTTAAAATCCCTGCATTGGCTCCCCATAAGCTTCAGGATTGATTTTAAGATACTTTTAATGGTTTTTAAATGTCTTAACGGTCTTGCGCCTTCTTATCTGTCTGACCTTTTAGTTAAATATGAACCCTCGCGGACCCTGAGATCCTCTGGCACTCGTCTTCTAACCATTCCAGCAGTAAAAACCAAAACTTATGGAGAGGCATCCTTTCAGTATTATGGCCCTCGTTTGTGGAACGGTCTGCCAGAGGATCTAAGAGCTGCAGAGAGCATAGATGTTTTTAAGAAAAGGCTCAAGACCCACCTTTTTAACCTGGCGTTTAAATAATTTTTAATTTGTATCTTTTACCTATTTATCTATTATCTATTTTATAATGTTTTATAAATTTACAATAAACTATTAATTTATTTTAAATTCCTCATAATGTTTTATTGTTGGTTTTTTAGCTTTTAGCAATGTTTAGTTTTTAATTTTATTTTATTTTGTTTCCAGTGCTTCCTCAGTTGGGTTCTCTCTCTCTATGGGTCGGCTGCCGTTCAGCTGCGGCGGCTCTGGATGGGGAACTGCATCGCTTCCTAGCTGTGGTGAGGCGGGTCCCTGCTTGTGTCGCTGCATTTGGTTGGCTGTGCCGCTACTCACGGAGAGAGAGGTCCCAACTATTTGCGTTTCTAAAAACAAACTGTCATGCTCAGCCTGTTTCTCATTGCCAATCTCCATCAGTTAGGGGGTAGGAGGACTGAAAGGGGTGGGGGTTGTGTACAGATCTGAGGGAGGGGACTTTATGTTAATTTATACTTATTTTTATATTATTGTTTGTTTTTATTTGCTCATTTAGTACCATTATTTTGTTTTATTTATTTTTATTTTGTGTAAAGCACTTTGTGTTATGTTTTATATGAAAAGTGCTATACAAATAAAGATTGATTGATTGATTGATTCTTTTAAATATGGGGGGGGGATAAAGAGAGGAAAAAAGAAAAGGAAAACAAGAAAAAACAAACACAACAAAACAACGTAAACATAGAGGGGAGAGAGATAAACTGCTTTGACGAGATGGAGGTGTGGATGATTGATGAGCCGATTTTCCATTAATTTAAATCAGATTAGACGGTTTCATCAGCTCATTATGGAAGTTCTGATCGCAGCATCTGCGGGTCTTCAGCGCAGCCACGGGGTGATCTCGGGGTCCCGAAAGAGCCTCAATGAAGGACTTCACCGTGGCCTCTGGGTCTTCTCCCGCCTCCTCTGGAATCCCAGAGATGACCAGGTTGTCCCTCATGCTCCGCGCCTGAAGATCCAGGAGGGTTTCTTTGATGGAGCGGTTCTCCTCAGAGAGACGAGCGGTGTCGCTGCTCAGAGTCTGGACGGTCTCTCTGAGGGCCTGGTTCTCCGCTGCGAGCTCCTGTACCTGCTGCTGGCTGAACTCCAGGGACTCTCGCAGGCCTTGGAACTCTTTATGGAGGATCTCCAGCAGGTTTAGACGGCAATCAAGGCTGCAGAGCTTTTTATCAATCGATTCCAGGATTTCACTGACGCCGCTGCCTGGAGAAGAGGCGGCCCCGGGAGAGTCTTCAGGACGGCCGCGTTTGGAGGAAGGAGTGGTGGTGTTGGTCTTCCCCATGACGAAGGTATTAAAACACTCGTCTATGAAGCTCTCCAGGTCCTCCAGGCTGTCAAGGACTTAATAATCTTTTTAAAGGTTTAATGAATTTTGTTGTAATTGTTACTTATATGGCGGAAAGAGAAAATCAGGTGGAAATGTTTGTTCAACCACTTTCGCGCCGCCAAGTTAACTCACCACACATGTCTCGTCGATTCTCGCGATACTCACAGCATCTCGCCCTCCTCACAGCATCCCCACGGCATTTTTTTTTTTATTTCTAAGCTTCTGTCCCTGTGACTTCCACTAATTTTCAGTCCTACATATTTTCTTTTTTTTTTTTATTCATTTTTTATGCTACTGTCCCTACGACTTAGGGCTAATATTTAATCATTCTTTTTCCCTGAATTTTTTTTTTTCATTTTTTAGGATCTGTCCCTACCTGTCCCTAATTTACCTTACTGTTTTTCTACTTTTTTACCTTTTTTTGATTCATTTTTTTAAGCTACTGTGCCTACAACCTAGGGCTAATATTTAATTGTTCTTTTTCCCTACATATATTTTTTTCTATTTTTAGGACCTGTTCCTAACTGTCCCTAATTTACCTTACTGTTTTCCTATTTTTTTGTCTTTTTTTTTATTCATTTTTTTGGGCTACTGTCCCTACGACTTAAGGCTAATATTTAATCCCTACATTTTTTTTTCCATTTTTTAGGATCTGTCCCTACCTGTACCTAATTTACCTAAGTGTTTTCCTACTTTTTTGTCTTTTTTTTTTTTTATTCATTTTTTTGGGCTACTGTCCCTACGACTTAAGGCTAATATTTAATCCCTACATTTCTTTTCCATTTTTTAGGATCTGTCCCTACCTGTCCCTAATTTACCTTACTGTTTTCCTACTTTTTCACCTTTTTTTTTTATTCATTTTTTTAAGCTAGTGTCCCTACAACCTAGGGCTAATATTTAATTGTTCTTTTTCCCTACATATATTTTTTTCATTTTTTAGGATCTGTCCCTACCTGTCCCTTTTTACCTTACTGTTTTCCTACTTTTTTGTCTTTTTTTTTTTTTTTTTTTAATTCATTTTTTTGGGCTTCTGTCCCTATGCCTTCTTGGCAGATGCCAGGGTAGACAGCCGGTTGGATGGTTTCGTAGGACGCTCTGCCAAAGTGATCTTTTTTCCAATACACACCAGAGGTGACTTTTCTTGACTCACTCCTGTCACAAAGACAGTCGGGTCTTTGCCAGTGGAGCTGGTTGAAGGGTGTGTGTGCTTGTCTTGACCAGATGTCCTTGCTGGCCTTTGCTGACTACAAGGCTGTTGATGCGGAGTATCAGGTTTCTCTGCCTTCTTGGCAGATGCCAGGGTAGACAGCCGGTTGGACGGTTTGGTACGACGCTCTGCCAAAGTGATCTTTTTTCCAATACACACCAGAGGTGACTTTTCTTGACTCACTCCTGTCACAAAGACAGTCGGGTCTTTGCCAGTGGAGCTGGTTGAAGGGTGTGTGTGCTTGTCTTGACCAAATGTCCTGGCTGGCCTTTGCTGACTACAAGGCTGTTGATGCGGAGTATCAGGTTTCTCTGCCTTCTTGGCAGATGCCAGGGTAGACAGCCGGTTGGATGGTTTGGTAGGACGCTCTGCCAAAGTGATCTTTTTTCCAATACACACCAGAGGTGACTTTTCTTGACTCACTCCTGTCACAAAGACAGTCGGGTCTTTGCCAGTGGAGCTGGTTGAAGGGTGTGTGTGCTTGTCTTGACCAAATGTCCTGGCTGGCCTTTGCTGACTACAAGGCTGTTGATGCGGAGTATCAGGTTTCTCTGCCTTCTTGGCAGATGCCAGGGTAGACAGCCGGTTGGACGGTTTGGTACGACGCTCTGCCAAAGTGATCTTTTTTCCAATACACACCAGAGGTGACTTTTCTTGACTCACTCCTGTCACAAAAACAGTCGGGTCTTTGCCAGTGGAGCTGGTTGAAGGGTGTGTGTGCTTGTCTTGACCAAATGTCCTTGCTGGCCTTTGCTGACTACAAGGCTGTTGATGCGGAGCATCAGGTTTCTCTGCCTTCTTGGCAGATGCCAGGGTAGACAGCCGGTTGGACGGTTTGGTAGGACGCTCTGCCAAAGTGATCTTTTTTCCAATACACACCAGAGGTGACTTTTCTTGACTCACTCCTGTCACAAAGACAGTCGGCTCTTTGCCAGTGGAGCTGGTTGAAGGGTGTGTGTGCTTGTCTTGACCAAATGTCCTGGCTGGCCTTTGCTGACTACAAGGCTGTTGATGCGGAGTATCAGGTTTCTCTGCCTTCTTGGCAGATGCCAGGGTAGACAGCCGGTTGGACGGTTTGGTACGACGCTCTGCCAAAGTGATCTTTTTTCCAATACACACCAGAGGTGACTTTTCTTGACTCACTCCTGTCACAAAGACAGTCGGCTCTTTGCCAGTGGAGCTGATTGAAGGGTGTGTGTGCTTGTCTTGACCAAATGTCCTTGCTGGCCTTTGCTGACTACAAGGCTGTTGATGCGGAGCATCAGGTTTCTCTGCCTTCTTGGCAGATGCCAGGGTAGACAGCCGGTTGGACGGTTTGGTACGACGCTCTGCCAAAGTGATCTTTTTTCCAATACACACCAGAGGTGACTTTTCTTGACTCACTCCTGTCACAAAGACAGTCGGGTCTTTGCCAGTGGAGTTGGTTGAAGGGTGTGTGTGCTTGTCCTGATTAGGTGTCCTTACTGGTATAAACTGATTACCAGGCAGATTCCTAACAGACGTGAGTCTCTTGTGCAGGTATCTTGTAGGTGCTTTGGAATCCATTGGGTTGGTCTTCTTGAATTCTTGACTCTTGGGTTTGTGCACAACTTAAAGGTTCATGGGGTATGCTGTATTTAAAGACTTTTGAACCTTCATGGGATGATGTCATTCTGACAATTTCTGTTGTTATATTTCTTTTGTGATGGAATGCCTATGATATATGACATCAGATGATGTCATATATCATATATAATATATCATCTGATATCAGATGATGTCATATATCATCAGATGATGTCATTTATCATCATAAATATATATCTGATATCAGATGATGTCATCAAAGTATCACCAATGGGGGATCTTTCTATGTGGAGTTTGCATGCTCTACCCGTGCATGCATGGGTTTTCTCTGGTTACTCCAGCTTCCTCCCACCATCCAAAAACATGCTTCATAGGTTAATTGGTCACTCTCAATTGTCCATATGGGTGTGAGTGTGTATAGCTGTGTGATTGTGGCCCCTGTGACAGACTGGCGACCTGTCCAGGGGTGTCCCCTACCTTCACCCATGAGTGGCTGGGTTAGTCTCTGGCAGCCCAGCAACCCCGAAAGGGATAAAACAGTTGGAGAATGAATGAAGTAAAATATTAAACTCATCATATTAAACTAACATGAGATGGAGGAGACCATATTAAACAAATACATATGCCATTAAATTGCCCCTGCGACAGACTGGCGACCAGTCCAGGGGTGTCCCCTGCCTTCGCCCATGAGTAGCCGGGTTAGGCTCCGGCAGCCCCGTGACCCCGAAAGGGATTAAGCGGTTCATAAAATGAATGAAAACATATGCCATTAAATTGTTAAATAAATAAAAGTATTTCAAATTGGCATTAAATAATGAAACGTGTCATTAAATGTGTCAATGTTTCATTAAATTACCATTTTAAATTATTTAAGAAACGTATTTATGTAATGATTTAATGAAACATTACATGATTTTATGACACATTTTATGATCTGGGTCACACCATTTAATCACGTTTTATCAGTCAAACTGTCCCATCAAACTCAGTGGGCGTGGCTAACTCAGATCATCTGTGCTCCATTTCTCTGGCTTGGACTAAAACTTATGGAGGCTTCAGTGATGGGAACTTTTGTGAAATGTGAAAGCATGGCTCCTCAACTCATGAAACTCAGGAATTTATTCAAGTTTTTAAGGTTTTGTCTGGCACCTCACACTCATTCCCTTCTCCGTCCACATCCGTCGGAACTCCGCGATGCAGCCTACTTCCTCATGGAGGATTGGTGCTTGTCTGGCTCTGAAGAGGGACTCACCAATTCTCTCTGGCTGCAGTGTGCAGTGTGTTTTTGTTTTAGGGAGAAACTCAGTGTCGAGAAGCTATGGTCTCGCTTCATTACCTGGGTGTGGAAGGAACTCGCGCAGCCTTCTCCGCTGTAGGGAGGCTCCGCTTCTGCTGCGAAGCTTGCGATGAGTCGTGTGCTCTACAGGCAGAGAGGCCAGGGAGACACTCAGGGAGCAGAGCAGGACGGCAGTGCCTAAGACACGGGACTCTTTTCCGACCGCTGGTCACCAGTCACGGGGATGCCTGCTGGACCGTTTTAAATAGTAGCAGATCGGAGCAGGCTCCTCTCCACTCATGTCCCGCTCCCTTATATTTTTGTCTTTTTTTCATTATGTAAATTAATAAATGTAATTGTAATTTTAATGTGACTTTTTTTATTTTAATTTGTAAGGCAAATGACATTGTAATTTTTAATTACAAGCTGCATATGACGCTGCATCACCATTACACTCAACTCTCTTTTTTTTTTTTTTTTTTTTTTTTTTTTTATATTGCTTCTGACTTCCCTACCAGCTTTCTGAACTTAACAGAAGAGTAATTTATCTTTACTTGTCTCTGGAGGTAATTTTTTCTGTCATCAAACTCGCCATGGTTCTCTTTATCGCTGCCATCAATAAATATTTGTTGCTCTTTAGATTTGAAGAGGAAACCATGACTGGGAACTCTGATGGCTTCTGGGCAATGTTACATTTCCAAATGAGTTATATTGTAGGCATTATTAGAAAACTACAACATGGTTAAAGGAGCATGCCCCCAGTAGGTATATAGTGCAGGTATGTGCATTAAGCAACACAACATCGGTTTGGCGAAGGACCCCTGAAAATGGCACCTGTGAAGAGACACGCTTACGCAGCACAGTTTAAACTGCAAGTTATCAGCTACGCCGAGGAATTATTGCGGGAATTATTTCGGGAGGTTTGACGAACGAGTTGCAACCACTGGACATCAGTGTAAACAGGGCTTTCAAGGTAAAGTTGCAAACGGCGTGGGAGAAATGGATGACTGATGGCAAGCACAGTTTTACAAAGACTGGGAGGCAACGCCTAGCAAATACAATTTGTGACTGGATTGCAGATGCTTGGGCTGACGTGTCCTCTTGTACTGTTGTTCAAGCTTTCACAAAAGCCGGCATCATATCTGAGGAGCCGCACGGCAACGAGACTGAGTCGGACATTGACAAGAGAGAATCTGGTGTATTAGATGAAGAATTAGCCCAGCTGTTTATGTTGGATACAGAAGATGAGGACTTTGATGGACAAAACAAAAAAGCAAATCTTGATCTTAAAAGTTATGCTGCTACTTTCTTAAAAGTGTTTTTTAATTCTCCGTTCAGCTTTTATTTTGAAGAGACCCAGAATTGCCTTCTGTTTGTTGATAAAATATTAAAATTTGGGGTGACACAGAATTTGTTTTAATGGGTAAAAAACTTTTTGCAAGAAAGAGTTATAGATATAAAAATAGGTAGTGAGTTTTCTCCTAAGATCAACATAGAGAATGGAACTCCGCAGGGTAGTATAATCAGCCCATTATTATTTTCCATAACTGTTAATTATGTTTTGATGAGGTCGAGAATGATATGACTATCTCTTTTTGCTGATGATGGTTCTATTTGGAAGAGGGGTAGGAACTTGACTTATTTAGTCAAGAAAAAAGTGCAAGAAGGATCCAGTTGATTACATTAAAAAATGGTCAAATAAATGGGGCATTAAGTCGGTGGAGAAAACTACAGTAATTGTATAACTCGAAAAAATTCGGGAATAAAATGTATTTGACATTTTATTTACATTATCTTGAACAAGTGAGGCATTATAAATATTTAGGTTTGGTGTTTGAGGAAAAATGGACATGGTCATTACATATTAAACAGGTAATTAATTGACAAGTGCAAGAAGATGTTAAACTTGATGAGGTGATTGGAAGGAAGGGACTGAGGTGCTAAAAAGATCTCTTTGAAAAGGCTTTATCCAGGTCTTATTAGAAGTATGTTGGATTATGGAAGCTTGGTTCATGGTTCAGGAGCAGCCAGTACCCTGGTGAAACTCTATAAAATTCAATATGAGTGATTAAGGATAGTGACAGGAGCTTTCAAAACAACAGCTACAGCAGCACTCCAGGTTGAGATGGCGGAAATGCCTCTGGATCTGAGACAACTTCAGCTGGGATTAAATTACTGGGTGACAGAAAGTGGGTAAAGAACACTTAATTAACTATAGTTAATCAATTTAAGTGAATGTAAGTGTTTGTTTGTTTTTTTGCTTTGTTTTTGGTTCATTGCTCTGCCTTGCCACATTTTTGGTTCTCCAAGCTTTGTGCCATGGGCTGCACAATGGCACAGTGGTTATCACTCTTGCCTCACAGCAAGAAGGCCCCCAGTTCAAGTCCCAGCTGGGGCACTTGAAACAGTGTCACCAATGGGGGACCTTTCTGTGTGGAGTTTGCATGTTCTCCCGGTGTGGCTGGGTTAGGCTCTGGCAGGCCTGTAACCTCAAAAGGGACAAAACGGGTATAGAAAATAAATAAATGAATGAATGATTTTGTCATGTCTCCGTTTTTTTCTTTGTTTTTTTATTATAACTTAGTTTCTTACAAAGCCTGGTTTCCTGTATTTTGGGTCCTTCGCCACCATTTCCTGACACTAGCAGCAGGGTCAGGTCAACTGCTACTATCATCATGTTACAACAACATTAAGAAATTATGTTGCACCAACATAATTGCATTTAGATCTCCCAACACACATGTTTATTGCTATATTAACACATTTGGTTTAATTGGAAATACTTTACAAAATTGTATTGTGTTCACCCAACAAATGATTTTTGTGAGTGAAGAAGGAGCTTCATTTGCTCTTACTAAATTCTTCAATGATCAGTATAAAAATTGTCGTTCAGGAAGCAGACCTGACATCTTATTAAAGATCCAACAAAACACCTATAGATTACATTCAATGGGAATCATAGCATTTTTCTTATGTTATTCTTATGTATTTTACTGGGGCTAAAATCTATGAAATTACTAATTCAATTAGGAGAAAATTATTAGCTATCTGGCAAGAGAGTTGGGAGTGGGAGAAGACAGGGAGGTGGGTTTACAATGTGAAGAGAACGGTTGGAGAGATGGAAGATGGAGAACAGATTAGGTGGGAGGAGGTGGTCCTTTCTGGACAGTGTTGGGGGTAATGGAATACAAAGAAACGAAATACTGTAATTTAATTACTTTAGTCAGTAACAGAGTAACGTCAGGAATTACAGTTCAAATTTCGGTAACTAATTACAGTTACTAGACTTTACAAACCCTTGTTACTTCGTTACTGAGCAATGGGCTCTGACATTTTCTCTCGGATAAATGAAACGAAACAGAGATTTTTAAAAAAGAGCAACTGCTGCACATACGCGCACGCATGTGCGCGCAGAGTTGGGGATCGATCAAAGTACAGACATGTCCTCATTTCTACAGTCCCAAATCTGTCCAAACTGGCTCAAAGATGACACGAAAAGAGACGCTGCAGGGAGTCCTCTCAGGTGAGCAGCAGAGCAGAGACCTGCTCCATGTGGAAACGCCTCTGCAGCCGCTCTGTAGTTGTGAGCGACAAGAGCACATAACTTCCTAAAACCGTTATTTTCTGTATTGAATCATTCTGTCTTACTTTATTTTTCTCTCTAAGCTGCACGTGACTAGTGGTCATAATGAGCTGGTTTGAGCACAATGCGCTCCGTAGGAGGGTTGGGGGGGGGGGGGGGGTGCATAGTTCGTGCACTAAGGACAGACGTGCAACTCGTAATGCAGTGTATCTCAATCATTTTCTCTTACCTTTGAAGAACTTACCATACAACTTTCAGCTGCAAATCAAGTAGCTCAAATTAAAAGTTTATCTGCAGGACATTGTGTCCTTATTATCATTAGAGAATACAAAAAGGAAAAACATGGATCATCTTATGAATAATAAATAACTTTCTTAACATCGTTAATTTTTTTATTTAGAATATCACATTCTCCTCAAACTTCTTCATTTCGTCTAATGCACCAACCCTCCCTTTATTTTCTTCAAATCTCAGACAACTGGTTGATTGAAAGAACCCCGGGCCCTGGTGCGTTCACTGAGCTCCGGAGCTTGGCGTCCCCATAAAGACACACAGACCAATTCAGTCCGCTACAATATTTCATTTTGTTTTTATTTGTATAGAGTCTGCAGCAAAACAAAGCATTTTGTCAGAAAAAAAATGTCGACACAATTTAAACAATCAGTTATAATTGATCAGTTCTTCTGGCGTTTGACATTTTCTCTGATGCTTTTTTTTTTTTTGCTGGGGATGTCCGGGGCTCTGTGAACGCAGCATACAGAAACGCTCGGCCATTGACTGTGAAAAACAAAAATATTATGTAAATATACAGTTTATATTATATGTGCTCAGCGACCCGCAGTTTGTCATTTTCAGTGACTGATTATTTAGGCTTAAATAGCTGACAGTGTCTTCTGTTTAACTGACATCAACTGTTGTAATGGAATACATCAATTCAGCCAGAATTAACATGGAAGCATTTAATAGTTCTTTGTGTTTTCAAAAGTCTGGCTCAGTTTCAGATTTGATAGAGATGAATATAGAGATGAATAAAGACGTAACAGTATTTTCCACATCTGAATTTGAGCTGTAGCACAGACCACATTTGTTTTAACTAAATTTTGTGTCATTTTTTCACACTTTTGTCTGAATTCTAATGAAGCCAGGTTATGTCTTGAACTATGTTCATACCTTGTACAAGGTTGCTTTAAAAATATATAATTATTATTATTTTTTATTTACCTTTATTTAACCACAGCAGTTCAACTGAGATTAAAAATCTCTTTTTCAAAGGAGCTCTTTTAAATGGAAAAACAAGAGGATTTGGTTTGTGTGAATCTGTTCTTCACTTGAGAATTTTTATACAAGTGGAATAAAGTGAAGTAAAGTAACGAGTAGTGAATGACTTTTTCAAATACCTAATGGGTAAAGTAATTTAATTACAAGTAAAGTAACCGATTACTTTTTAATAGTAACTTACCCAACACCGTTTTTGGGTTAAGATTTGGACACACCAGTCTTAATTACTGGCTTTGTGCTTTTAGAAAGCATGCAAATGGAATATGTAATTTTTGCCAGCATAGGGAGACTGGAGATATGTCATTGAAATGTCAGCATCACACTAGACACAGGGCCACATTAAGACAGCAAGTTGAAAATCTGAAAATTAGGTGGAATATTTATAAAATTGTGGGAAATAAGCACTGTTTTGTGTATTTGTCTCAGTTTCTAAGGGAGACGTGTCTTTTTGGGAGAATATAAGTTGCGTCGGGTAGAAGATAAATATTGTGTTGATGAAACTCAGCCTTCGACTCACACTCCAGACCAGGTGGTGGCGACAATGCATCATTCTGTTGTTTGTCACCCGCCATAAAACAACTGCGGCTGAAAAAGAAGAAGAAGAAGAACTGCTTCCGGTTCAGATGTTTCAAATGATAGCATGTTGCTAGCAGCCGTGAACTTGTAAATACATACAAAACATGGGGAAAGAAGGTTATAGGTGTATCGAATGTAGCGGTAAAGCGTTGGAACTCTACAGGGATTATAGTAACGGAATCCTGAAGATAACTATATGTGTAAGTAGATGTTTACATTAGATTTGAGCGGATGGTAGCTAACCAACAACGCAAGCAATGGAAACGAACTGTTGTAAATGTTGTAGTTTCTTTAAAAACGAAGCCATCTGGTAAATCCGAATGAACTTTTAGCAAAACTATAATTAAATTATGTTAAAACAGAGCTAAAGAACAGTGGTGCATCTTAGCAAACCTTTAGTGTTTTCTTTTGTTTTTAACAAACAGTGCTACATTTTAGCCAGCACAGCTACACACTTTATGATGTTGCTGTTTTTGTTTACCCAGGACTCCTGCCAAAGGCCTGTTGATAAGTACATTGAATATGACCCAGTTATCATCCTCATTGATGCCATTTTGTGCAAGACTCAGGCTTTCAGGCACATTTTATTCAACACAAGTCTGAATGTAAGTAAACTACAGTTTCACCTTGATGATGATGACCTTTTCACTTTTGACTAATGCAAAATTTCCTCCATTTGGATACATCCACTTTCAGTTTTTCTTGTCTGTACTGGAATCTGGCTCAAAACTGTACAGCTGGATAGTTATCTATTACCGTTCACCATTTTTGTTGCACAGCTAATGGAAGTGTGAGAGGCTGTAAGCTAGCAAGAGAGAGTGTAAACAAAGGGATTATGGGAAATGAGCGGAGGCTTACTCCATGCTAACAGACCCACCCACAACTTAGAGGTGAATTGTCTAATAGAACGTTAAATAACCTCTGGGAACACTTTGAAAATAAATCAAAATCGGATTGTGTGGGACTTTAAACACAGACAAACTCACTGCATTTTGAAAACTGGCATAAGACAAAAACATACAGAATCAGAGTCCTATTTATTTTGTTCCAATAGTGAGTTGCAACAAAATTGGAGCAGCTCGAGACTGGGAGGCACTAGAAAGTAAAAAGAAATCAGTGTGCCAAGATGTATATTTTAAAAAAGAATATGATTACAAACTTATAAAATAAATATTAATCTTAAAAAAGAGTTTAAAAGTACAAGTCTAGTACAACAAATAAACAAAGAAAAGATAAGAAAAATATAGGAGCAGGACCCCAATTGCCAGTGACAGAGCGTAGGTATGTTGTCATTAAGTGGGGTGCTACTTGTTTTTTTGTAGGTGTTCATAAAATGACTGCTTGTGGGGAAAGGCTTTTTGTCAGTCTGGTGGTTTTGGTCCTGATGAACTGGCAGAGTCTGCCAGAGGGCAGTAGGTTAAACAGGGGGTAGACTGAGTGGGTGCATTCTTGATGATGCAGGTCTGGTTGATGTTGGGCCTCCTGAGCACCCTCAGAAAATGGAAGTGCTGCTTGCCCTTCTTTAGGATGATCTTGAAATTTGACGTCCAAATAAGGTCAGCTGAGATTGTGTTGTCCAGGAGGGTGAAGTAGTAGACCCTTTCCACATACTCGTCTCGCATTGATGTGGAAAGGAGGGGTGTCACTAGTGATGGGAGTATCAATACCATGGTATCGTTAAATAGATACCCGTAAATCATCAATTTTGATATTGACCACTCTGTTAAAGTACTGGTGAGTAATTAATAATTGAGAGGATAAAAAGTGTATATGTCATTTCTAGATATTTTTGGTTGTTTGGTGAGTTACTCCAGTGTTTTGTGCTGATACACCCTGCAGCCCTCAGCATATTGAACTGCTCCAGTGGAGAAGCTAGAACATTGCTTAATGGGAGGGGCGGGAGGAATTGGAAGACTTTGAAAGGATGGCAAAGGAGAACAGCAGAGTGGAAGGCATCGCAAAGGGAAGGGTTAAAAAATCTTTCATGTTTCAAAATGTTGTATTATTTTTATTAATATTAAAACAGCACTTCTTTTAGCTGAGGTGCTTAATGCTTAAAGAAACTTGTATTGATGAAGATAAAAAGACTATTGGGAAGACTTTTACAATAGTTTAGAGAAGGGCTGGGTGACAAAAGGATAGCTATTGATATGGCGATAGTACTTTTCCTCGATAGTAAAATGAGCCTATTGCAATAAACGTTTATTTTGAAGGGTCCACAATTAACACGCGCCATTTTCTCCTCATTGGCGAGTAAAAGTTAGAGGGTTATTCACCACATGGAAAATAAATGTTTGTGTAAACATAGTCATGTTTATTAGCTCTTCTTTTAGTGAATTTCTTTTGTCCTTTTTGTCTACCTTGTCTACTTTTTGTCTGCACGTGAGGTAAACAAAGCACACGTGACACAAGACACAACACCTCGCCCCCGCAGTCACTTCACCTGTGCTCCAGTCAGAACTGGAGGATAAAGCTGCTTCACTTAAAACAGCAACAGAAATATTAATAATATGTGTTGATTTGGAGACAGCGCTGTTATTAGACACTGACGCTATGATGCTAGCTTTTTAGCCGCTATACTATACTATGGTGCTAACTAGGTGTTCTGTGTGTCCTGTGTGATCACAGACCGGTTAAAAGTTGGAGAATATTTTCACGGACCGACCTTTCAGACGCGGCAGACAAATACAACAAGATTAATTCACTGAACATTAATGAAAACTGTATTTTCTCAATAATAACAGAATTGAATCCACTGGTTTTTTTTCCGGGTCTGTGTAGCATAACTGTCTGTGTTACACTGAACACTGTGACCTGTCAGATGTTCAATGTGCTCAATCCTCCCGCCTCCTTAAAGCTGCAACTTTAATTTCAATAATGATATATACTGACAATAACCCAAAACCTTATACTGATTTCAGGCATGTTTTTGTTATGATTTGATATAAAATGTGAACACCTGGAGGCAGAATTAGGAAATCTCTACTAAATCTGCCCTTGTCTTCTCAGCATGTTTGAATTTAAGTTTACAGTTAGATGACAGTAAATACATGTTCATAACATTTATAAATTACTTTTATGCAATTTCATTTTCTTAAATATAAACCAGGAACATTGTCAAAAAAGTAAAAAGCCTGAGATATTTCTGTGGAAAATAGTGTTAGAATATGTCTGATAAAATATATGTTTGGCTGGTAGATCTTTTTTTCAACCGTCCAACTTGACC
This sequence comes from Oryzias celebensis, assembly GCA_014656515.1. Taxonomy (NCBI): domain Eukaryota; kingdom Metazoa; phylum Chordata; class Actinopteri; order Beloniformes; family Adrianichthyidae; genus Oryzias; species Oryzias celebensis. Next base: position 17,450,005 of record BNCR01000018.1, on the reverse strand, counting down.
AGTGTTTCAAAAATTTGATTTCGGCCCCTGTGTGGAGGTATTTTAGCTTTTTAAAATCAGACAAAAACAGAATAACGTACACTGCAAATTGTGCAAAAGGCATGTACCTTCTAAAACTGGGAATACCACCAACCTTTTTTATCACATGAAGCAGTGCCAATGAGCATTCTCAATCTCAGACTGAAATAAACAGTAATTTTCCAGCAAAAACATGAAAGTCAAGACCTTTGGAGCAGCAACAGTCTAAACTACTGGAAGAAATTCTGAGAATTTGTTTTTAGTTCCTAGCTTAGTCACAGCATGTTAATAAACACTTTGTCAATTTTGTGTTTGTTCTGTAAAACTTGAAAACATTAGTATTTATTTGTAGAATTAAGGATTTATTTTTAAATGGAACTGATCAAGCAGTTTAGTGTTCTGTTTTACTTATGTTCTCTTTTGAAACTTGCCTTTTTTTGTTTTTGGGGGAAAAACAGTTGTATCCGTCAATTCCGTCAGTGCATCTGTTATGTTTAAAGTATGATTGGAAATAAATATTTAAATCTAAACAACCCGCTGATGTTTACACATACTCTAATGAGCCACAGAGCATTCAGATTTGACAGAGATAGGTATTTGTTTTATATCATGATGTATATTGTTATCACCTGATATGATAAAAACAATATTGTGATATAAAAAATTCCCTATCTCCCAGCCCTAGACCAGAGATGTACAAATCCAGGCCACAAGGGCTGGTGTCCTACAGGTTTTCAAACCAAACTGCCGTTGAACCTCTTTTTTTGGCCAAACATACAAGATCCAGGTAATCAGTAGCAGATAAGGCAGGGTTTCTGGAAGACCTGCAGGAAACCGTCCTTTAAGGCTTGAATTTTGACACTACTGCAACAGGAAAAAAAAGCGATTGAAGTTGGACTTTAGCTAGACAAAAAAAAATTTCGTGTAAAGTTTGGCTTTTTAACTTGGAGTCAATAGGAAATTGCTCCCTATTATAACAGCCTCCAGTGGTCATTTAAGGAATTGCAAAAAAGAATACTATTGCGTTTTCATTCATGTTGGAAACAGACTTTAAGGAATTGCACTTTTTTTCCACATTCATTTGTCATAAAGAATAACATTTAGCTATTTCTGTTATTTTGTTCAACTGTTTCTATTAAGCTAAATTTGGCACTAGTGGTTTTTTTTCTTTTAGGTACATTTACACCATCCTCGGTTCAAGCATTCACTCCCAAGACCATGTAAATGTGCGTGAGACTTAATCATAAAGGAGAAAATAGATAATTGTGCTTAGTGTCCACCCATATTTTTTTAACACCAAGTCTTTCATATATCTTTATAGCGCTATGAAAGAAAAAAACTGGCGCAATATTTACAAGATTTGCACCGCTTTAACATTTCACACCAAGCCGGTTCCAGATGTAGGTGGCGGACAGCTAGTATTAGGAAGTGGCAGTCCAGTGGGAACACCATGAACTAAACACATTCAATAATTGCATGTTTAGCACGTTCTTGAACGAACGTCACATGCTCTATGTGAACGTAGCTTAACAGGATAAGAACATGAAAACTTAAATAATTTATTTCTTGCAAATGTACTTTTTCTAGACACTATTCTATCAATAACAGGGCTGTTTCCCCAGATTCACTGGAAGCTGTGTGCCTTCTGCCTGCTGTGCGAGGCCTACCTCAGGTGGTCGGCGCTCCATGGCTCCGAGCGAAGTGGCGACCCAGCCGACATCATCAGATACACCAAAGAATGGGAGTTTTATGCCATGTTTGGATTGGCTGCTCTTGGTATGAGGATAACACAGGTTCAAAGCGTTGCCATGCAGGTCACAGGGTACAAAACAGTAATCAAAGACCACCAGAAACATCTATTTCACAACAGAAAAACTCATGAAACGTCCGAATAGATACTTTGCTACTAATTCCATTTTCTGCTGATGATGAAATCATTCATCTTGATTGGGATGGATTCTGATTTATCAGGCCTTTTTTGGAAACATTAAACCCTCTTTCCTCTGCAGAGCTGTCGGCCTTCTGCGGCGGTGTTCTGCTCTTCCTTTGGCTGTGGGTTGGTGCCCTGCAGGGTGGGTCTCTACAGCTCGGACCTCTCCTCAGAGCCTTGCTGCTGTCTTGCTACGGCAAAGTCCTCCTAGTTCCCGTTGTCATCTGGGACCACGAATACTCCTTTTTCTGTCTGGGACTCATCAAACTTTTTGTTCTGACTTCAAACTCTCAGGCCATCAGAGGTAGGTAGGCGACACATCGTTTGTGGAGACCTGCACATTTCTGTGAGCATAAATGTGGAGGTTAATTTATTGTTCTGGTGAAGGCCTCTTTAACAAAATTATCCTTAGCATACTTTAGTATATGATATGGAGCCAGTCTGATGATATGGTACGAACATTAAGTAAGCTATGGCTACATAATAGTTCAAACATGAAAATGAAATACAAATTTGTGGTCACAAAATCGTTACTTTGTGGCAAAGAAATACTCAAACACCAAAAAGACAGTTTTCATTGGAGTGGGTCTTTAACATGTTCTTTTCACATGTTTCTCACAATAGAACATCTAAATAACAATAATTTATGATTAAAACTGGGTTTCTGACTATTTCTTAATTCAAATCACATTGGATCAGAAACCAGATGCTCCGAGCCAACAGTCTCACTCCAGTCTTTTTCGGGGGGGGGGGCCAAAATCTGCACAATTATAATTAAAAGACTACTGGAAGCAGTTTTACAACGTAAAAAATATGGTTTGAGTGGGACTTTAAATTGTTCAAACAAAACACGGATTTGTGGCTACAAAGTAGTTACTGGAAATTGTACGCATAAAATACTAATTCAAAGTCACAAAATAGTTAAATTGTATCAGCAAAATATTATTTATGGTGAAGAAATTGTTCAGTTGTATACAGGAAATATTAATTTATGGACACATAATCTTTAAATTGTTAAAACTAAATACACATTTTTGTCCACAAAATAGTTTAATTAATACTAACAACATACTAATTTGTGACCCTAAAAATGTAGAATTGTGTGTGGAAAATACTATTTTGAGGATATGAAAGTCTTACAAAGGAAATACCTATGTGCCATCACAAAATAGTCTAATTGAACAAACCAAATGCTAATTCTGGGTCACAAAATACTTTTACAAACAAAATGTTAATTTAATGGTAATGAAAAAGTTCAATTGTATGTATGAAATACTCATTTGTGGCAAAGAAATAGTAAATTGAACACTTTCTTAGTGAGTTTCTTTGCGTTTGTCAGAAAGCATTGACTGGTTGTGACACTCGGCTCCGTCATCTTCATTGTGTCTTCCTGTGGTCTCATTTGCAGTGATCCTGAACAGCTGCAGACGTCTGTCTGCGGCCGCTGTCGTTCTCGGCTTTCTGTCAGAAACTTGTGTGGCCCGGGCCTGTCAGCAGCTTCCATGCAGCATCCAGGATGTGTTGGTATTTCAGTGATTCATGCTGGAACATCTGCTACCTTCAGGGTGAAGTCTGGACACAAAAACACTTTACTTTTTTTAAAAAAAGGATATTATTTTTCAGGTTCTTGCTCAACTGGAAGCTCATAAATGAAACTTGTACCAGTACAAGAAGGACAGAAATTAGTTCTACGTTTTTAAAGCTTATCAGGTGTATATTTATTGTGGATTGATGAGCAGGTGTTTCTGAGCTTTTCTTTAAACAGCAACAAAAAGGGAGAAAGTCATGCAAACATCCTCCAACCAGATTATTGTTTAGTACGCTCCAGTTCCTTAGTCACTCTTCAGGAATGACAAACAGCCCCAGGGTTGTAATTTGTTGAAAACTACCTCTCTGCCTGGACAGGCAGCTCTCTGTTCTTTTTTCCAGTGACGTGCAAAGAGGCTAAAAAAATCACGAGACATAGGTCATCTTTTAAGATTACACCACATTTTTATACACTTGGAAAGAGAAATTAATAAACTGTTTCTGTTGGAAACTGACCACCTATTTAGCAACCAAAATCTCACAGGTTAAGCTAACATGTCAACATTATTGCATGGGAACAGTAACATGGATCAGTTGTTGATTAGCAAGCTGCTCCACCAAATCTTTTGATGTATTTTCAGAGTTTGATCATCTAACAGCAGCCATTAAGTAAGAAAAGCAGCAAGAATCCATAATACTTCTACCGCCATGCTTCGGAGTCATGAAATGTTGATTAATTTGCTAAAACACGTGACCGATTGCATTTTTTCATTTATTTTTGTTGCTTCTGTTGAATTTTAAATGTGTTTCATAACATGTATCAGCTGCCTTTTTATTTTCCACCTTGTTTGTGTGACAATAAAGAATGGTTTATTTTGGAGGTGTGTGTTGTTTCATGCAAATTAGCTGTTAGAGTTGTCAATATTCTGAACACTTATAGGTTGACTTTTCTTTCAAATATCTGTGCATCCATGCAAGTTAAATTGTAGATTTAGAAAGTGTTTGTTCGCTTTGGCATGCAGCATGGTAATCTGAGTTAGAATAATCAGATTATGTTAACAGCAGGTGCTTTGTTGCCTTCAGCAGCGCGTGAGTCAGGAGCAGAAAACAGCTTAGCACTCAAAGAGTTTAGAAAATACTTGAACTATTATAGATTCTTTTCTGCACCAAAGTGCACTTTTGAGCATCGTGGAATGTGAAGTTTCTAAACTGATCAAAAAACCTTTATTTCTTACATTTGCTTTTTGTTTTATAGTAAAGTAAGAATTAGCATCCAGATTTTGCACAAATTTATCACAACCTAAATGGTGTTTACTTATATAGCACTTTACTATCTTCTTAGAAAGCCCAAACCTGCAATTTTCTGATCACAGGTTGACCACTCTACCTCTGTACCACAGCTGCCACAGATTATTGAAAGTGTAAAAGTTTTATTGAACCCCTTAAAGACCCACTCGAATGATGATTGCTATTTTTGGTGTTTTGAACATGTTCTTGTAGCATTTTTCTGATGATGGAGGACATATTTCAACAAAATTAAGATTACAATTTTATTTCTAAGTATTTCTTTATTAAGTTTGAAGCAGATTAAAGAATGCCGTTAAAAGACTAGTTATGTACAAACTACAATCAGCAAGCCACACGCTCCTTGTGCTCCATTCGGCAGACAAATAGATCTATGTACGTCTTTGTTTTCCTCGTCTGATCTGGAATCTGTATCTAAACTGTACGACTGGATTGCTCCAATATTGCTCACCATTTTTGTTGCTCTGGTAATGTTAGATCGGGGGTTGTGAGGGGCTGTAAGCTAACGGGAGACAACAGGGGGATGATTGGAAATGAGGGCAGGCTTTCTGTGAGCCAATGGTCCTGCCCACGACTCCTGCTGCTCTGCAGAAACTATGTCCTGGAAAATGACATGTTTTTTTTCCCTAAAAATGGCACAGTCGTCGTTAAAAGACCACTGGGAACGACTTTACAGCAAATCAAAAGGTGATTGGAGTGGGACTTGATGCAATCAGAAATAACAGTTAAAGCAGAGACTGATATGATCATTGAAATAAAAGAACATGCAAACCACAAACACATCTACTAACTTTAACTTCAAAATACCATCACATTTTATTCCAGTAGGTTATTGTGAAGAGAGCAGCTGTCTGCGCTGCTCGGATTTGGCATACAGCCCTGTTTCTCCCTGTGGAGAGAGTGATGCGCACCTTGGATTTGCTCTGTCAAGATTATGGTAATCTGCTGTAATCTCTGAACAGACGCTCAGACTGCACGCACGTAGGGAACAGTCACAAAGCAGGCTCTGAATGATGCACACAGACCAGAAACAAACTGGATTCCTTTTCTCCGCTGTTTAGTGTGAGACTCTGGAGGAAACACCACAAAAGATGAGAAGCCCATAACGGATGACCCATTTCTTCACTGCAATGTTACTGTCAGTGATGGAAGAAACTAACATCAAAGCCTCCTGCTGCATTCATAATCAATTACACTGGAAACTGCACAAGCCTGGAAGCAGCTTCATGCAGCAGCTTGGTGAATTTAAATGCAAGTCAGGGATGAAGAAGTAGGGCAGTCACAAAGACCAGCAGAGCAGTTGGAGGATGGTTTGGAAGAGATTCTGTGGGATTTCAGGGAGGAATCCAAATCTGTGCTGCTTAATCTCATAGAAACCAGTTTTTATCAACATCTCAACAGGTCTGCTGCAGATCACCATTGAAGATAAAACATAAATCATGGCACAGGTTTCAGGAGAACTGATCCTCTGAACCTAATTCTAGGAAAATGTTAGCTCAATGTCATGTATGATCCAACACAAATGACTGATCTGTCTGTGCATCTTAAGTGGGTTAAGTATCCATCTATGTTTGAACAACTGAAGGAGATATGTTATGCCACCTTAAAACTTCATATTTGCCCCCCTCCCCAAACATGAAAATGTTCTTCATTTTAGCTTTGTCACAATAAAAATTAACTGGTGGCTTTTGATGATTTTGTTTAAACGATTTTAGCAGGTAAAATGATTGTTTACAATGATGATCATCAGAAGAAACACAAGAGTTTTTTGTATTTGATGTAAACTCTTTACATTAGCTGGTACATTTTATTGAAGGTTAAGGTTGAAGGGGATCCTGTGTGATCTGTAGTTCCAGTTTCCTGTTCTTAGCTGATAGGAGTGGTACCCAGTGTGTTCTGCTGCTGCTGTAGTCCATCTGCATCAAGGTTGGACATGTTGTCTGTTCAGAGATGTTCTTCTGCAGACCTCGGTTGTAACCAGTGGTTATTTGAGTTACTGTTGTCTTTCTATCAGCTGGAACCAGTCTGGTCATTCTCCTCTGACCTCTGACATCAACAAGACAATTCCACCTACAGAACTGCTGCTCACTGGATATTTTCTCCTTTTTTCTCTGTAAATCCCAGAGATGGTTGTGGATCAAAATCCCAATAGACCAGAAGTTTTTTTATGATGAAACAAATGTTAAACTGCAAAAAATATCTAAAATATCTGTTGTGCATCCATCCATTTTCTAAACCTGTTTTGTGCCTTTTGGGGTCACGGGGCTGCCACAGCCTAACCCGCCCACTCATGGGTGAAGGCAGGATACATTCTGGACAGGCTGCCAGTCTGTCGCAGGGTCCCCAATCACACACCTAGGGACAATTTAGAGTGACCAAATCACCTATGAAGCATGTTTTTGGATGGTGGTAGGAAAGCCATAAACCCCGGGGAAAACCCACACATGCACAGGGAGAACATGCAAACTCCACACAGAAAGGTCCCCCATTGGTGACACTGTTTCAGGTTCCCCAGCTGGGACTTGAACCAGGGGCACTTCTTGCTGTGGGCACTTCTGTGAGGCAAGAACTCTAACCACTGCCATACAATGCAGCAACTGTTAAACACAAAAATGTAATCAAGAGATCAAAAACCAAAAATTTAAGAAGCAAAACTTAACCCATATGGAAGACAAAATTTCAAGAAATTAAACATCAAACTCCCAGAAATTCATACAGGATTTGCCATCTGATGGATTTTATTCTCATATGGTTCTTAAAATTTCTTTTATTTGTGCATGTTTTTACTTTAAGGAAAAATAATAGAATCTGTCTATACAAAAAAGAATAACTTTGAGCTTTGATATTTGTTTCCTTTCTGGAAGTAAAACCAAAGAGCTGATCGATCATTTCACAGAAGAACATACGTTTGCCCAAAATCATTATTTATTCAGACATTTTTCATCCACTTAATGACCAACTATGAGTGATATGCATTACAAGAAAGCTTTAGGTTACATACACTTGTTTTTTTTCAGAGCTTCTTTCTGATTCCCCTGTAAATGATAATCAGATTGGATTATTTGCTTAATCTGATCCAAAAACCCAGATTTGCTAAAAAAAAAAAAAAAAAAAAAAAAAAAGTTTTCCATCCAGGAGTGAGTGCTAAGGCGTGACCACCATTTGAGATGACCTTCACTTCAAACAGTGGGCCTCTGATCCTGTCTGGAGTTCTCTGAACTTACTTTGAGTGACGATTGTTCAGAGTTAGCCACATTCAAATCAACTTGAGAAATATATATATTTTTAGATCACAATTCAATGATGACACACAGAGTAGCCTTGGTGTTACATTAAAATGGTCCAAACGCAACAAAACCGTGTTGATGACATCGTTGTGTTTTACATCCATCAATCACATTAAAAAGGGGGAAATTCAGGTTCGATGAGCTGGTGCTGCTTTAAAGTTCATTTCTGAATTCTGACTAAGGATCATCATTCACATTGTGTGAAAACATCGACTGGATTCAAATCTGACATAAAAGACAAAAATACATTGAAACGTTTCATCATATGATAGAACAGAGAAACTTCAAAGAAACATGTTGAATGTTAGAACCCAACAATTTTAACGGTTTTTGCAGTCTACTGTATTCTCCTTCCAAACCTCGTGCTTTTATTCTGGAAGTTCATAATCCAACAACCCCGGGTTTGCAGTGAGTCATCTTGGGAACAGTGATGCAAAACACACAAAGGATTTAAGGAATAACTCTTAACATCCACATGCCCTGCAGCAGCTTTCAACCCAACAGCATTTGAGGTCTGGACTGTTCTCTGCAGGCTCTGGAAAAGCAGCCATTGGTTAACAAAGGCACTGAGTGTGACCACGCCCTGGAAATGAAATATGAAGATTAGATTTCAGCTAACAAGGTTTGAATTTTTTTTTATAGATATATTGATTTTAGGTTCAAAGCTTCTCAACGTGATCAAGAGTTGAAGCCTTTAAGTTGTGATTAACATCAACCAAAACCTGGAGAAGATTTGCTGTTTTGTGCCCGTTTCACAATAAAAGACTTCTCAGTTTCCGGATTAGATTTATAATATGATGCCGGAGCACAAAGCTGCCTAATGCCTTCTCCTGCCAAACTCACTGACGTGGTTTGTGGGTGTTTTCGACCGACCGGACACATTGGGCCCAGGTTTAGAAGGGACGACTGGAACACTTTTAGGTGGAGATCCATCAAGAATCAGAATTTAGCAGCTCTAGAAAAGAGGTTGGAGATGTCAGCTGGACATAAAAACTTAAAGTTCCTTTGAAGGTTTTGGGAACTAAAGCTGAAAAATGTTTCTTATGAGTAAAGTGAAACTAGAGGATGTGGACAATGGAAGTTCAATCTGTTCTGAAAGAACACACATTCAAGAAAGGAAAAACTTAGTCCTGAAGCTAACCATGATCCTTTTTAGATCTACCAAGGAGATCTAAATTACCAAGGAGAGATGTTAAGTTAGCCTGGAATCACCTGATCCAGCTCTCTACCAATCAGGGTCACACATCATGACTGGGGTTAGACTGCCCCCACTGACAACAGTTTATTAAAAGCCCTTTACAACGTCAGGATGTACCAGCTTCCATCTACCACACATGGGTTCCAGCTTTAATTTTTGCTCATGACTTGGACCAAAACACACAAACATGTTAAAAAGGTTGAAATAAGTTAAATAAAATGAAAATAAGTAGCTGATGACATTACAAGCTTTGAGGATATGAGGTGCTGTTGGATCCAAGTACATTTCTTTCTTGGTTTAGGCTGATGCAAAAGCTCACCTGGACCCTAAAGTGGATCAACATGGGGGTTCTGGTACTTGCAAGTGTACCGTGATGTGGATCACTCAAAAACATTGCAGTGGGATCTCCCAGGTGCGGCTGTTTTCTTTGATCAGGGGGATCCAATGTAGATGTTCTCTGTGATCATGAGTGGGAGTGGGGTTGGGGTGTGGACAGATCTCCATTATTTATTTCTTACATCGGCATCAGGCCAAATTTCTCTTTTTAATTTTTTTGTTTTGTTTTTGAAAGACGTATCAATTCTATAAATCAATTTGCATTACTTTAGTTTAAATTGCTTTATCAATAAAGTTTGATTTGATTTAAACGCACAGAGTAGGTGATGCAAGCACTGTCACTTTTGAGTACAAAAAAAAAAAGAAAACAAAAAAGCTTTGTGTCGAAATAAACAAACATGAATCACAAAAACAGTCAAATATCATCAGTGAACCTTGTGGGTGGAGATGTGGAGGGTCCTTTATGAGACCACCCCAAACAAGCAGCTGTCAGAAATGTGCAACATTTGAAGAGGTTGGGTATGCAGCGTGAAATTTCACCACCTAAAACATCTGCGAAAGATCTGTTTATGAGACTGTTTATGAGAACTGGACTGACTGACTCCTCTCACCTCATGTCCAAACAGGAAGTACCCACTGGCTCCAAGAAGCCAAAATCTCATAGACATCTATAGAGAAACAAACCGCTATTACTTAGTCTATTTGTCAGAATAACCACTCTTGCTCTCATAACATTTTAACATGTTCTTGATAATCCTAATGTTTTTTCCATTATATTTTTGCTACAGCGCAAGATATTCAAGTTCTAAACTGACCAATCAGGTGTCTCAGTAAAAGTAGGTGGTCTCACGTCAAACGTTAGAAACATTTTATTGACAGAGTTCATGTAGCAATCTTTCAAGTGGTAGGGCTGCGGACTTCCAACAAGCTCACTGCTGAGTGGTGAGAGTGGTTGCCATAGAAACTTGGACTCATACAGACTCTGTCCAATTACTGGCATCGCCTGTCTACAAAATGGCAACAGAATTGAGACACATACTCAGCCTAGCTCTCATATACTGACAATGGTTGAACCCAGACAGAACTCTGCCACATAACTACTAAAGTATGAAAGTTGCACACGTGACGATCTTCAGCTGATGCATGATTCAATCAAACCCACAAATATATTTTTCACATTTTTAAGACATCAATTATTTTTAATTCAGACCAGCACTAGACTGTGATGGAAGATCCTGATCTGCATGAAACATTTTGCAGACACTTTCCACCTCAGACAACTTAAATCCTGAAGTTCAGCCTCTTTAGAACCCATGACATAAGTTAGAGGAAGCAGAGACATTCATGCTTGACTGATGTTCATGTAATATGATAAATAAATGGAGTAAATGCTGCCAGAACTATAAAAATGTGCAAAATGAAGACCTAATTTTTGTCTTCATTGCTCCTCAGACATGCTTCTTCTTTGGCCTTCACTACTTCTCCAATACATTTTAGAGAAAATGTGTTTTGTTTGCTCAACGATTTGGCAACCACTTCCAAACAACTGACCAGTTTAGTTTTTTTTAGTTACCAATTTAGAACACATGATGTGTCACAAACATCCAGAGAAAAAAATCCTTCAGAAAAGCTGAAGAACCAGAAACCCCACTGATAACCACTATTTGCTTTAAGTTCTTGTTTGTCTAAAGCTGGTTTTGTGGAGAAATGCTGTAAACATTGACCCTTTAAGCAGAACCAACACTGTAGCTGTGCTTTTTGGGCTCTGGTGTTTCTTTATATGAATGCATCCGTTATTCTGCCTCATTTCAGAGCTGCTCCACGTAAAAACAAGACAACTCTGTTTCCACACATTCAACTGACTGTTTTTGAGTTTTGTGTTTCTTATTTCTTCTTGCATTCGTGAGGTTAAATCCCATCCTTCTGCTGTCAAGTTCAAAATTGAAGGATTTGCAGTTGATGTTCTCAGTCTGGACCTCAATGGTGAAGAACAATAAGTTCATCTTTATATTAGATATATATCTTAAATAATAAATTTTGTTCATATACTTCTGAGGACATAAAACAGAAAGGCTCTGCTGTAGTAGAGTAGTAGGTCTAGAAGCAGTAGTTTTTGATCAGAAGAGTGTCCTGCTAAATTCAAAGTGCGAGGACTTTGAGCCACAATGAAAACTTCTGGAGGAACCAGCAGCCCAACTCGGCCCACGGAGAGTGAATCCGGGATATTCAACGAGCCGGACCTCAGATGTTGACGTGAAAGGAGGGCCAGCTGTCATCCCGGTTGGGCACGTTCCCGTTCTTGGCGCCTGCCTCCCCCTCCTCCCTATCGGGCTGCTCCCCAGTGGGGGTGGTGCCCGGCTCGCCATAATACTCGTCGTCCTCGTCGAAGAAGCCGTTCTCCATCATGCTGAGGCTGGAGGCTGCGCTCAAGTCCTGGCAGCTTCCCTTGTACTCCTGGATGGACTCATGAAGTGACCACAGCTGACACAGCAGGGACATGTCCTGCTGACGCAATCCCACCTACAGAGGGGGCGGAGCAACAACACTGATTAGCATAAAATATTTGAAGCCAACAAAAAAAAAAAAAAAAGGATTTCCTTAGAATAAACTAACATCCCCAAAAACTTTTTAAAAGAGAACAATAAAGGAGTTAAAATTTGTAACCGAATTATTCACATTTTCACAAGGAAGTGCTAATCTAAATCATCTAAATGAAGCTATAAAAGCACATCTATCAAAAAGTCCCACTCCAGTCATCTTTTGATCTTTTTTAAAAGAATTCCGAGCGGTATTTTATTTATGGTTGTTTTTAGGCAAAATTTTTTTTAAAAATTAAAACTCCTTTTCTAGGTCATATCCTCTGCGGAGCGGCAGGAGTTCATTAGAAATTGACTCTGATTTGTGGGAGGGACTGTTGGAGCAGAAGTCTCCGTTGATGTACCATCATCTTTCCGTTTACACTGTCTCGCGTTAGCCTACAGCTCCTTACAACCCCACCCTAACATCAGTGGTGCAACAAAAACGGCAAGCAATATTGGAGCGATCCAGACAAACAGTTTTGAGCCAGATTCCAGCTAAGGTGAAGAAAAAAAGACGTCCATGGACCAACTTGTCTCCAAGTAGATGCATCAGAATGGAGTGTTCAGGGAGCTTGTGGCCCACCTATTTTTTCTACTTAAACAAATAAGCTATTTTTACAAAATGCATTTTTATCTGCTTCTGATTCACAACGATTTGAATAAAGAAATACTCAGAAATGCAATTTTAAGCTTAATTTTCTTTCAATGTGACATGATGAGATAATTGCTACAAGAACATGTTAAAAACACTTTTTCCATCAGAATCGATCTTTAAAAAAATAATGTAGGTCAACATGAGGAGCAGGATGTCTTTTTTTGTAGCTCCTTCAGTCTAAAGGTTCTTTTCCAGCTTTTCAAACTTCCCAACTATTATGATGCGTTTGCTGTCAATCGGAAACGGGATGCACCAAAGTCAAAAGAATTTCAAACTGACCACACCCCAACCCTAAACACTTCTTACTTGCTACTTGCTTTGAAAGGCAGTTTTCAAAAAGCATAATGTTATGTGGGAATAAGAATATAGTTTCTACTAGAAATGATTTTCACAAACAATCAGTTGTTTTTCCCCAAACACACGGCACACAACCACGTGACTTCTAAAGATAATTGACAGAACTAGTAAAGGAAATCTGTGTGTGCTCTGACCGGAAATACGTGTGCGAAAGTTACCATAAGATAAACACAACGGGGTTCATTAGAAGCAGCACTGTCCAGCGGACTGATACAAAGAGAACAGGCGGAATTGTTACCATTTCTTTCCGCAGGAGAGCCAGCGCAGCGTCCAGGTTGGCCGGTTTGTTGGCCAGCAGGTTATCGGCGTTGTTCCTGCCGCGGCTCAGGTCGTCCTGGATCATGGTCTTCTTCACGTACAACCTCTCCATGTCCCTCCACGAGCCGCCGCTCGAGTTCAACAGCCCGCTCAGGCTCTTCGGCAGCGGCGGCAGCCCCTCGATGCAGGCCATCCCCCCCGCCGTACCGTTCGTGGACTTACCGTTCATGGTTTCCGGTGTTACCGACAGGAGAAACGGCGGGTATTTTTCTTACGAGAAAGTTCCCCGACAGCATAAACACGACACACGCCCAACCCCAGCGAGCAACAGCCGCTGCTTTCTCCGCGTAAGGAGGGAGGCTGGCTACGCCAAGTCAATTTACCGGAACTGAGTCACCACGGCTCTGCTGTGATACTTCAAAATAAAAGCAACTGCAATAAACACTGCAGTCATTTTAAGCCTTTTCTGGACAAGAATGCCTACAGATATTTTATAAGCAAAAATTAGCACAAAAATATCTAATGCATACAATTTTCTCCCTGTTTCTATTGCTTTTGGGGTTAGTTTAGACTTAAAGACCCATTTTTTGTGTTTTTGCATATTCGTGTTGCATTTCTCTGATGGTAGAGGATAAAGAAAAATAAGCTTAAAATTGCCTTTCTGAGTAGTTCTTCATTCATTTTTGGGGAATCAAGAGAAGACAAAGAAAATGCCATTTGGAAAAGATTGTGCTTGTGAAATAAAATTACAATCAATGGCCCACAAGCTCCCTGCTCTGCTGCATTCTGATGCATTCACTTACAGATGACTAGACACATGTATGTTTTAGTTTTCCTTGTCTGAGCTGGACTGTGACTCAAAACTGTGAGGCTGGATAGCTCCAACATTGCACACCATTTTTATTAATGTTTGATTGGGGTTTAAGGAGCTGTAAGCTAGCAGGTGAATGTGTAAAGTGTAAACAGAGACCTCTCAGTTATATGTGATGGGAAGGGGGGCGATGTTGCTATACTTCTGTCATGTCTAATGATCTCCTGCCACCCTGCAGAAACTCTGTCCCACAAAAAGACACAGATTTTTTATTGTTATTATTTTGTCTTAAAATGGCATTATCATAATTAAAAGACCCGTAGGAAGAGTCAGCTAATCACACAGTACCAGATCATAATGTTCCTTTACAAGGAATGGAGAGTACAACAGCCTTAGGAGTAAATCACCTACAAGATAAATGAAGACACAGAGAGAGACATACTTGCAAAAAGAGGGCCAGGATTCTGACACATTACCAGGAGAGACTAAAGTAACCAAATGACTAAGAAGAATAATAAACAAACAAACTACAAAAAACTACTAACACAAAAAGTTTTATAATACAATAGACATAAACATTAAACATATAAAAATGTTAATTTTTCCCTATATTTTCAAGTTACAATACAAATGGAATGAAAGTAAAATGATTTAATAACCATGAAGTTATTCCAGATCTGCAAAAAAGAGGGGAAAAATAAGTTTAGGTAAAAGCAATGGCTTCTGAATCCCACATTTGACTAAGTAAAAGTAAAATATGAAAGATACTCCAAGTAAAAATGTATTAATCACTACCAGCTTCTGCGTACTAATCAGAAGCAACATCTCTTTATAGATTAAAATTATTAACTATTTAAAAGAGAGCACTGTACCTTTGTTTTCATTCATATTTTAGATTCATGATAGTTTCAAATGTTATGATCAAGACAGAAAGGACTGTCAATGGAAAGCTAACATTACAAGGTAAAACATGGATCGATGGATGAAGAAAATCCAATAAGCAGCAATAAAAATGTAAAAGATTCGATAGTGAGTTTAATATTATGTTCATTAAATGAAACAATTTCTTGAGCTTGGCAAATCATTCTTGAGCTTCCTTTGAATTTACTGTGGTCAAAACTGACAATTGATGTACTGAAAACTGCAGGCTTTTACTTTGAAATCAACATGAGTCCATGTTCTCTGTGATTTTTGTTGGGGATCAGTGTGGAGTTGTAAACTGTCCTCTCTGGCCATTTACACAGTAACTACTGGGCGTTCCCTGCAAACATTAAACAGTTAAAACTGTGGGGAAACTGTCTGTTTTTTTTAGTTTTTGTATTTTTAAACTTTATTTAAAAAATTGGCATCTTTATGAGCTTCTAATCATTTTATGACAATTCTAAATAAATATTATTTAAAAATGTCCCCATATGATAAATACAGATTCATATTTTGACATGAACACTTTTCAAGATATTTATTCAATGGATTTAGACAGGAAAGCTGAGGTCATGACAGAAGTATGGCTTTAATGGGCAATAGTCTGAGTACAAAAGACAGATGGTAGACCTTACCCCCCCTACACACACACACACACACACACACACACACACACACACACACACACAAACTCACACACACACACACACTCACAGCCAGTGCGGCATTATTTACAACAATGACACAATAAGAACCTTGAAACCAACAAAGAGCCATCACACACATCCCTGCGCCACATGCAGACACATACAAATTAATTCACATTTCCTGTAATTAACTGGATTAAATCTCACTTTATTTATCTAGAAAAAAATCACATAAAGATTGCTTAGAGAAGTAGAAAACAGGGTGAAGCCAGAAGAGGTGCCATTTAAGAAAAAAGACCCAACATTTTTAGGACCTTATGCAAATGTTTCTGAAACGACCAAAGAAAATATTTCATATATCATATACATAATTCATCATTCAAAATAATTTTGGAATGTGATAGCAAAGTGTTTGGTTTTGTTTATATCGTTTTCTTTGTTAAACCCAAAACAAAGAAATATCCTCTGTTAAAATCAAGATATGAACTAACATTTCTGAAGCTGGGTTCTCACCGTTGCATGTTCAAGACTACACTAGAAGCCCATTCTTGAACATGCGTTTATCCCTTGATGTTCACATGCAGGGAGAGGCTTCTTCTTTTTTGAGTTTACGAGCGCATGTCTGCCGCCTACAGCTGGAAGAGGTTTGGTGTGAAATGTTGAAGCGGTGCAAATCTGGTGAATCTTGTTCCAGAGTTTTTCTTTCACAGCTCCATCCCGATATATGAAAGACTTTTTCCAAGATTTTTAAGATTCAGGAACTGCGTCTGAGTCAAGAAAATCTGGTAACTGTACACACAGCAGTGGACGGAGCAATGCTGTGGAAAAAACATTTTGATGGCTAATTTTTTGAAAAATTGAAGAAGAGCTTAAAGGTCACAGAGGCCTATATGTGTTATTTACTAAGACAGCAATATATATTATTTTATTATATTTGATGAAATCCTCAATACATGATGACATAATTTTTAATTCCATATATTGTAGATAGTGTCAGTTATGATGCGTTAGTGATGAGGAGATGACGTTTTTGGTCACAACAATGTTAAAGTCCCACTCCGATCAAATAATAATTTCGTCTCAGAAATGAATCAAATATAACATGAATGGTTCATTAGAAAACTAAACTTCTAAATGAATGTTTTTGGGCTTGTCTCTCAACTTTATAATCCAAGTGGGTGATCATCAGATTATATGATTATTTTTCCTCCTCAGTATCTGCTTTGGCTGCCTTTCAACCAGCAGCTGTTGTCCAGGCAGCTTGATCTGATCTCAAGTGTAGTTTAAAAGCAAACCTACATTTTTTTACTTTAAAGTGCTTTTAGCCTTTAAAACGGTAACTCTAAATGATAACTCAGATAGTCAGAATATTAAAACTGTTTTATTTGACAGAAAACACATGAACTTCCAATAAATGTAATCTACTTTTAAGCTCAGAAAAGGCCACAGAAATTGAAAAGGAGGTTCCTTAAACATTCTCCAAGATTAAAATCAAGAGTTTGAAAAGCAGACCCGAAATGTTATCCTACTTTTCATTTTTAGCTAAAGAAAAAAATAAAAGTGTTATAACGGAATAAATTCAACTATCTCCTGATTGTAAATTAGTCAAAACATGAAAAAAATGATCATTTTTACTGAACTATCACTACAGGTACAGTTTTTTCCTGAGAATTCTTCAATATTCGTTAAAACAGCAACCAGTTTTCTACAAAGTTTGAACAAACTATCAGACATCTAAAATTGAACAACAAATGTGAAAACAACAACATTTCTTTAGACAAGACAGGAATCCAGATGCTCGTTGATCTTTAGCTCCTGCACTTCTGATTGGCACACTGGACAGCTGACCATCAAGATGGCAGACGAGGTGGAGCTGCTGCTTGGTCCTTCAAAGGTCTGCGATGGGGAGGTCAAAAGTGACGCACGGTTTGAAGCAGCAGGTATTTTTGTTCTGACGGACTCTACCGAAGCGGCTGAGTCACCCGCTAAAGTCTTTTGGAAGAAATCGAAGACGCCGGCTGAGCCGCTTTGGTTTTCCCGCAACCTCTTTCTGGTAGTTTGGCTTCCAGCTGCAGCTCCTGATGCTCTGACGCCGGGTAGAGTCATTGTGCCTTCAGAGACGCCTCGGCGGTTGGGATTTTCAGTGATGCTGAAGGAGGCAGAACTGGAAGAAGTTGACAGCCTGTCTGTTGCTTTATTTTCGTCTTTAGAGCTCGGACTTTCAGAATTCCGGAAGGTTGAGTTCTTGAAAAGTTCCTGGATGGACTTCTGCTTCCTTCTATCAGCCCCTTGAGCTCCACTGCCAGCCCTAACTTGGGGGATTTTCACCGGTGAGCCGTTGATGTTGATAAAAGCTCTGGTGTTCCCAACAGACCTTACAGTGGGATTTTTCCTGGAGGAGATGATGAAAGTTCTCTGGGTTTTGTCAGAGAACCCTGAGTGGATCGGACAGCCGAGACTGTTGACTGAAGGAGTAGGGGTTGGGAATTTTTGAGGGGAGGAGACAGGAATCGATAAAAGTGTTTTTGTAAAAGGTGTCGCTGTAGTGTGAGGCACAGAGGAAGATGGGGAATTTTGGGAAATCCCTCCTAGGAGGAGGCCTTTTCCACTAAACGGGATGATGTTCCGGATATCCTGTGATCTTGAATCTGAGAAAGAAATAAGAGAATGTTACGGTTTACTAAGAAGTCACTTTAATCATTCCGGTGGGACTTCGTTCCTCGCTTTTGTAAAAGTGTAAAAGTCACACAAACTCCAGTGTGAAGCAGAAAAACAAACCAAAGTTTACCTGAAAACAAACCATAAAGAAATGCAGCTGGGGTACACTTGTAACTTCATGTAGAAAAGGCTAAATCAGTCATCAAACCCATGGATCGGTTTTCGTTTACAGCTACTTTTTAAATTTTCTTAAAATAAAAAAGATTCTTTTTAAGTATTTCAAATAAAAAGCAAACTTTTTATAAATAAAAGCTCTATCTTTGTTCACTTAAAATCTAAATACTTGCAAAAAACTGTTTTTCAGAACCAGACAAGTTGGTTTCTGAATGGAAGTTTAAGAGCTTGCACTGTGGTGCAGTGGTTAGCACTTCTGCCTTGCAGTGAGAAGGTCCTGGTTTGTATACCCAATTTTTTTTTCAAATAAATACATATAAAGGCCACAAGACAATATAACAAAAGAAAAAAAAAAGAAATTATTTAAAAAAAATGTTTTAAAAAAATGACATAAATATATAAATCAAAAAGGAGTAGGAATAAATTTTAAAAAATGTTGATTCTACCCCTAAACTTATACCTTGTGTTTATACAATATAATCTACATCAGACACTGGCATTAAATACCTTTAGTTATCATCAAACATCTACCCATGTAATCAAAAACCTACATGCAAACACTTACATATATACAAACTTACCAGATTTGTCATTCTTGAACTTTACCTGTCCATAATTCTTTCCACTGGGACCTCAACCCCAGCCCCTGTCATCCTCATCAATAATAAGCAATACACACAACACATTAAGTCATTTATATAAACAAGCATCTACGCAAAAAATAACCTGCACGAGTAAATTCAATGTATCTTTCGTCTTCATGACCATTTTCACTGACGATTATGATCTTATATTTTTACTTAAAATGGTTCATACTTTCGCTGGATCACAGCTCATCATTTAGAATCTTCCATAACTTAACTCCATTCCTCTGGTTACTTTGGCCAAGAGGTCATGGATGCTTTTGTCAGAAAAGGAAACATTTGCATCATCAGCAAATAATATAAATTTCATTTCATGTGATGTTTTGACAATATCATTATGTATAGATTAAATAAAACTGACTCGAGAACTGAACCTTGAGAGACACCACACACCAAGACTTTTGAGCTATGGTCTCCCATCTTCACAAATTGCTGCCCATCTCTCATTAAGCTTTTCACCCAATCTAAAGCTGGTCCTCGCACTCTAACTTTATCAGTTTTACCAATCAGAATATCATGATTTATTGTATCAAATGCTTTTTTAAAAATCTATAAAAACTCCAACTGTATATGTATTCTCATCCATGACATTAGTTATTTCTTCAGTTAATTCCATTAGAGGCAGTGATGATGATCTGTTCTCTCTAAAACCGTACTGGCTCTCTGCAAGTATATTATGTTTATTAATGACATTTACAAAGTCTATTTTTAAAACGTTTTTCCAGGATCTTAGGAAATTGAGGGAGGAGGGAGACAGGCCTGTAATTTGTGAGATTATTATTTCCATCTTTGTACAGTGGGATTGAGATTGCAGTTTCATTTTCAAAGGGAATTTACCATTCTGAAATGCTAGATTACATACATGAGATGTGGCTTTTGAAATGTCTTCAATTACCTTTTTAACTAATATGACAATATCATAGCAGTCTGTAGACGTCTTGTTCTTACACTGCTTAGTGACTTCAAGTACTTCTTTTTCTTCTACTTCTTCAAGAAACGTAGTATTGATTTTACTTTCTGTTAAATGAGGACCTTTCCTTATTATTGGAATATCCTTACTGAGACTTGATCCAATATTAGCAAAGAGGTTATTGAATTGATTTGCTATATCTTTTGGATTTTTCTGTCTGATGTTTTATGGTCTCCATCCAAAAAATCCTTGGGATAGCTTGTGTATTTTGGAGAATTCCTGATTACCATATTGAATATGGTCCACATTCATTTTGTATCATTTAAATGATTCTCCAGTAATTTACTGTAGTCTGCCTTTTTACACTTCCTCATAATCATTGTCAATCATTTGTTTTTGTATGTCTTATCTCCACTCAGCCTCTTTACCGCTGTGCTTTACAAATTCTTTGTTTAATTAGTTGGGACAGGCTCCAGCAACCCCATGTCCTAGAAAGGGATTCAGTGGGTTCTTTGAAGCTCCATTTAGCAAAGCTTAAGACCCACTCTGATCATCTCTAGAACCTAATTCCTTCCCAGTGGTCTTTTAATTATGATTATTCTGTTTTTAGCCAAAAACCTGTGTTGTTTCCTTGGCAGAGCGACCGGAGTTCATTAGAAATGTGCGTATGAGTTGTGGGCGGGACTGTTGGCGTGGAGTAAGCCTGCCCCTTCCAGTCATCGTTTTGTTTACATGCTCTCCTGCTAGCTTATAGCCTTTCACAACCCCAAACTAACATTACCGATCCAACAGAAATGGAGAGTAATATTAAAAAGAACATTTCAGATAAAGAAAAGAAAAACTTATATGGATCTGTCTGCATAAAATTAGATGCATCAGAATGGAGCGGAGCAAGGAGCTTGTGTTCCATACAGTGTACTTTTTACACAACAAATACAATCTTTTTCAAAGCACATTTCTTTTGTCTGCTCCTGATTGACAACAATTTGAATAAAAAACACTCAATTTTATATATATATATTATTTTTATATATGTCCTCCATCTTCAGATAAATTCTACAAGAACATGTTAAAAACACAATTATCATTGAAGCAGGTTTTTAAAAGGTGAATACTAGAGCTGTTTCTGGTGAAAGGAAATAACAAGTTCTTCAAACTCTTGAATGATGATGTAAATAACACCTCCAGTCGATTCTGAAGCAGAGAAAATCCGCTTTGTGCCGATATACAACACTTTGCTGTAGTGAATTGTTCACGCAGTCAACAGCATATCAGCTGATTCTGTCACAAGGAAAAGCGGCTTTGCCTTTAGCTGCATCACTTTATGTTAGTAAAGCGCAATGCCGATATGAAATGCAGCTTTTGTCCGTATCAGAATCAGCTGATTCACTTTGCGCAAACTGTTGAAGATTTATTAAAGAGCGAATGTTTTTTAGGTGTCGCTTTGGCGTTAAAGGGATAAACAACAGGAGAAAGCTGCTTTGTTTTCATTCATTAGAATAAGTTATGTTACCTGTAGTTGTGTTTGAGGATTTGCTGGTTCCTAAAGCCTTCTTCCCATCTCTCTTGCCTTTTTTGCCGTATCCGTCGGGTTCTTTAATTTTGGTGTATGTCCCCCCACATGTGATCCGGTGATCCTCCCACCAAGGGTCCAAAGAGGAAGGAGCTCGGTTCATTGCTCTCTTTACATAGCCGTAGTAGGGCCTGCGGTTCTGACACGGTCCGTCACATCGCCACCAGTGCTGCCGGTACACGTCGACCTCATCGTGGAAGGTGTGGTAGATCTGATGGGGAGCAGAGCAGACATTTCCCAGCATTCTCCAGAAAACATTCAGAGCCTACAGAAAAAGCTGGAAAACTCACAGTGATCTTACTCCCACTGGCCTGGTTGATGCGATTCATATGTTTACAGAACTCTGGGCCATGGCCGTCTCGGTCTCGATTGTTTTGGGTCACAAACAGGAGGGCGTGAATCATTTCATGGAGTAGAGTCTGTAAGAAAAGCATCTTTATAGCAAACACAGCAAACATGCCTCAGCTCAGTGCAGCAGTGACAAATTAAAATGAATCTGAATAAAACTCCCCAGCTTTCGGATTTTGAGGTCAAATAGGTCAAATATGTTCAAAAATTTGTTTTAGTATTAAAAGGAAATAATATCCTGTGTTAAAGCTTTCTGTTTGCACAGAAAAAGTTTTATAGCCTTGCTAAAACATAAGAAAAAAATAAACTTCAGGGTCCGGGATGGAGTCTTGTCAACTGCAATCATAAATGCAAACATAATTTTACATTTTCTTCCCCAAACCAAATAGTTTTTCAATTGTTGATTATTTATGGTTGATTTGAAAGTTCCAGCCAAGGACTGGCTGAGCTGAACCAAAAGAAAAGCTCTCAGTTTACTGGTTATTGAACCTACACATAACATTATGAACTCTGGGTCATAGAATCCAGGATCCAGAAAACAAGCGGCTGAAACAAGTCTCCTCCACAAGGTGATGGAGTGAGGAGGTCCTCCACATCGACAAAGGCTAGTTCAGCCAGGACGCCTACTGAGGAGGTAACTCCAATGCAGCTCTTTCATACAATCATTGTTCGAACTTAGATCTTTACAAATGTAATGATTTTTTAGTAAAAAAAAAATATGATGTGCAATTCTATCCTATCCCCTGTCCCACCTCCACTAAGTCTTTCCTGGGTCTGAGCTTCAGCAGAGGTTCACTGAGTCTGATAGAACACAGTCCACCTCGACCTTCATAGGAGCAAACGCCAGCACACCTACGAGAGGAAACCAAAGAGAGTGGAAGCATTTTTTAGACATAAAGCCATCAAAAACAATAACTGTATACTGATCAAATGACAATTTACACACAACATTCTCAGGAAAGCTTTACATTTATGTATTTACTAGCATTTATTGATAGCAGTTTGGTGTTTTCATCATTGTGTGTCTGCTTTATTTAAGTAAAAACATAAATACACAAAATGTGACGTCAGTTCATGCTTCTCATCTTCAAAAACTGCTTGATAATGTCCAAGGTCAGAATAGACTCACAGGGTCATCCTGGGACTCCACTTGACCTCCACTCCGCTGAGTTTGCCCCAGAAGAACATGTCATTGAACTCCAAAAACATGGCTCGAACATCCGGGCTGGGATCCAGCATCTCCCAGGAATCATCAACGACGCTCAGCGGCCGCTCCACGCCGGAAGTCGGCTTTTCACCGGTGCCGCCGCCGGGGAGCTCAACCTTCCGCTTTTTGTTGTTGTTTCCGAACTTCCCGTCCTTGAAGTTATGAGATGAATCCAGCGAAGATTCATATTCATGGTCGAACTGCTCCTGTAACTGAACGGCAAGCAGATAATCCTCATCCATCACTGCTGCTTAGTAGCTTTCGGCTAACCCGAACTTCTATAAAAACAATCCCTGCGCCAGTTACGCTGCATTTAGTAGTGTAAACAACGAAGGAAAAACTCCAATTTATTTTTCATTCCATTATTTTTCACAAAATAGAAACTTAAGCAATAGAACCGAAAACATTTGATGAGCATCAGTTTGAAGCGTGAGCCAACAACTTCGTGGCAATTTCCACAATGCTAGTTCCGGTAATGTCTTTTAAAAATAAAAGAAATATCTCAGTTTCTTATTTTTTCTTTTTTTATTTGTCCCACTGACATTTTAAACCTAAATGTAGCCACCAGTATATATTATTTTGTTTTTATTTGATCATTAATGATAATTAAAAGCTACATTTGAGCCGCATAGCTTTCAACGGTTAATATTAATTTCATTTTAACACATTTTTAAAATGCATCCATGTATTTTAATCGATCTTTTGCTGTTGTTTTTTTTAAATATCTAGACAGACGTTTTTGTTCTAATGCGTGGATACATTTTCATTCATGATTGGCATATTATATATATATATATATATATATATATATATATATATATATATATATATATATATATATATATATCAAAATTGCCAAAAACAAATCAAAATTTGTTTTTATTTTAGATAATCTAAAATAAAAACAAATTTTGATTTGCATAATTTTAACGATGATTTTTTTCTATTTGGATCTAAGTCATTTTATTGTCTCTTGCTTACAACTTCCGGTAAAGGTTGACAAGCTCCATGAACACAAATGTTAGCAAGGAATTCTGGGAACTGTAGTAACACTCCTCTGGTTCTTTAGATTTGAATTAAATTATTGGATTTCTAAAATTAATCAATCTTTACAAACTATACAAACTATATTCATATTTTGTCTAAACTTGGTGAAATGAATTTGTATTTTTAAAAAGCGTTTTTCTTTTCTTCTGATCACATGACGTTCGGGTGTTGCAGCTTACAGCTTCCTGTTGGAGTGAAAGCGGATGCGAAAGGACGGATCTTCGATTAACTTGTCCTGCTTGTACATTTCGTAGCTATTTTACCAACATCTCGCGTTCATAAATCTTCGCAAACACAGCTAAAGATGTCGGAAACGGGGAACCGGCTGCGGAAACTTCTCGAATCTCCCAATTTCGACCCGCAGACGTACGTCAAACAGCTGTCACAACAGTCCGATGGCGACAGGGATCTGCAGGAGCATCGGCAAAAAATCCAAAACCTGGCCGACGAAACGGCCCAGAATTTAAAGAAAAATGTCTACAAGAACTACAGGCAGTTCATCGAAACGGCCAAAGAGATTTCCTACCTGGAAAGTGAGATGTACCAGCTGAGCCACATCCTGACGGAGCAGAAGAGCATCATGGAAAGCATCACCCAGGCCTTGCTGTCCACAGACAAGGATGAGACCTCCAAGGAGATGCAGGCGGCTTTCCCCAAAGAGACGGAGGAGGTGAAGCAGAGGACGCTCACCTCTCTGCTGGAGAAAGTCGAAGGGGCCAAAAACATCATGGACACTCCAGGGAGGCACCTAGTCTACAACGGAGACCTTGTTGAGTTTGACGTGGACAACATGTCCCCTATCCAGAAGGTCCACGCTTTCCTCATGAATGACTGTCTGCTGATAGCCACCTGGCTGCCCAACCGCAGAGGCACAGTGAAGTACAAATACAACGCTCTGTACGACCTGGAGAGCTTCGCCGTGGTCAACGTCAAGGACAATCCACCCATGAAGGACATGTTCAAGATCCTCATGTTCCCGGACAGCCGCATCTTCCAGGCAGAGAACAGCAAGGTCAAGAAGGAGTGGCTGGAGATCCTTGATGAAACCAAGAAGAGCAAGGTCTCCAAGGAAAGAAACAAGAAGGAAGAGGAGGCCCCCACGTCCCCCATCAGATCGGAGGTATCCACCAACCCTTTTGACCTGGAGGACGATGAGCTGGCAGATGCTGAAGAAAGCGTGGAACTTGGCCTCGAGTGGATTCAGGAGCTGCCTGAGGACCTGGACGTGTGCATCGCCCAGAGGGACTTCGAGGGAGCCGTGGACCTGCTAGACAAACTGAACGAGTACCTGAAGGACCAGGCCTCCACTCAGAAGGTCAAAGAGCTGAGGTCCAAGGTGGATGAGCGGGTGCGACAGCTGACCGAGGTGCTGGTGTTCGAGCTGTCTCCAGATCGGTCGCTCCGTGGTGGGCCGAAGGCGACCCGGCGGGCCGTGTCGCAGCTCATCAGATTAGGTCCTGTTTTGATTCTTTTCTTTCTTAAATGTCTTCCCAGTACAGAGAACAAAGAATCTTTGAGTAAATTCCAAACCCAGATATTTGTTTGTTAAAACCAAAAAAAAAAATCAAAGTTTCATCAAGGATTGTCAGTGTTGTTCTCCTTTGTGTTTTTCACAAAAAATATTTTCAAAGCCCACTCCTCTGGATGTGTCATGCGAGTAAGACATGTTGAAAAAAGGGTTTTTCAGTTTATTTTAGGTTTAAAGTGAACATTTTAAGGGACCAACCAGTCCTCTATCTGCATGTAATCCTGCTTTACTCCTGTTTTGGGTCATGGGGTCACTGAAACGTTCCCAGCTACTGTTGGGGTTCACCCTGGACAGTTCACAGCGCAAAACACAAAACGCTGCAATTGAGCACGCATCAAAAGTTAATCCAGTTGAACTTTAACCACACTCAGATTTGGTAGTGACAAATAGATGGCACCCTTATGCAGGAGAAATTGCTAATTTCAGTTTGTTCCCGGCTGGAATTCTGGGACACAAAGTCTTTCATATATTGGAATAGAGCTCTTCCAGCTGTGAGTACATGTGGTAGTATCGGGAAGCGACAGTCCAGTGTGATGCTAGAAGCGCGTTCAAGAATGTGCATTTAGTGTCACACATGTGTAGTGTGGATGTAACATAATAGTTAGGCTGCCCACAAGTAGCGCACTTGAATAGCAGTAACGCTCTCCTTGTGCAGGATTTGGGAGGTTGAAAAAATCTACAACACAGTTGCATCTCACCTACCTCCCCCATTACTTATTCTTACGTGTTGTATAAGTTATGGTATGACCTGCTGCCTGCAGCATTCCCAAAGAAAAAAAATGTGTGAGAACATTTTGACTCTGCATTTTCACAGAGTGGTCTACAGCCTTGATATTTTGTGCGGGCCACCTGTGTACCCCATACAGGTTCTCCCATTTTTCACCCACAGACAGCCTGTATCCACCTTTGTTTGGGAACAAGCTGAATTTTGATTAGATTTCAATTAATTTTTCAAATTCTTATTAAAACCCAATTTTTATGGTTATCTTTTTTTTTCTTTTACACAACTAGTGATTTCAAATAAGGAAAAGTGGAACTTCAGTTACTTAAAATAATTAATTTATGTCTATTGCAGGCCAGTCCACCAAAGCTTGTGAACTGTTCCTGAAAAACCGAGCCGCAGCAGTCCAGACGGCCATCCGGCAGCTTCGCATTGAGGGAGCGACGTCGCTCTACATCCACAAACTCTGCAACATCTTCTTCACCAGTTTGCTGGAAACTGCCAAAGAGTTTGAAATGGACTTTGCCGGGAACACGGGCTGCTACTCTGCCTTTGTCGTTTGGTCCAGATCTGCCATGAAGATGTTTGTTGACGCTTTCAGCAAACAGGTAAACAACATGTTACCAAGAATATTGATCATTCCTCAAACAACCTTTTTGTCAAAAGAAAAGTTCAACTCTTGGCTGATGATACTGTGGTTTATTGTTTTGTCCTTCTTCCTCATCAGGACTCCAGATTTTTTTAAAACAAGCCTCCCTTTGATAAGAATTATCCGACAAACAAAGCTTAAAGTCCACTCCGATCATCTTTTGATCCATTTTCAAAGTGTTCCCAGTGGCCTTTTAATTATTATTATGATTCTTTAGCCAGAATCAAAAACCTGTGTCTAGGACATAGTTTCTGCAGAGCAACAGTAGTTCATTAAAAATTCACCTCTGAGTTGTGGGCGGGACAGTTGGCGTGGAGTAAACCTGCCCCCAGTTCCCTGTTATCCATCTTTTTACACGCTCTCCTGCTAGCTTACAGGCCCTCACAAGCCCAAGGTTGCATTAGCTGTGCAACAAAAATGGCGAATATTATTGGAGCCATTCAGCTGCACAGTTTGAAGCCAGAGACCAACTGGGATGAGGAAAAAGGAGATGTACATGGATCTATTTGTCTTTAAGTGGATGCATCAGCATGGAGTGGAGCAGGAAGCTTGAGGCCTCTCGTTGTTGGTTCTACCTTGCAAAAATAATATTTTTCAAACTGCATACTCCTCAAAACTATTTAAGTAAAAAAATACTCAGAAATATAAGTTTAAGCTTAATTTTCTTTATAAATGTCCATCATTATCAGAGAAATGCTACAAGAACATGTTAAAAACGGCAAAAACCTCATTTTCGTCCGAGTGGGTGTTTACTTATAAAGACAAGAGTGTTAATCATGAAAATCATCTACTGCTGCCTTTCTCCCAGGTGTTTGACAGTAAGGAGAGCCTCTCCACGGCTGCAGAGTGTGTCAAAGTGGCCAAAGAGCACTGCCAGCAACTGACAGAGATCGGCCTGGACCTGACCTTCATGCTGCAGTCGCTGCTGGTCAAAGACATCAGGGCTGCCCTGCAGAGCCAAAAGGACATCATCATCGAGGCCACCAAGCACCGCAACTCTGAGGAGATGTGGCGAAGAATGAACCTGATGACCCCAGAGGCTTTGGTCAAACTCAAGGTACATTCTGTTGCTCTTCTGTAAAGATAAAGAAAATACGGCTGGTGATAACACAGATTAAAATATAGTGAGATTGAGATTTGTACACCTTCAGAGGAACAATAGGTAATAAATAAAAGTCAGGGCTGACGGACAGGAGGAAGACATTTATGAATGTAGTGAAAGGAGGACATGAAGAGAATTAAATCCTTGATAAATATTGTATACACATCTACTCTGAAACATATTGATATCTTTTTAACTTTAGCTTTATTTTGTAAAGGGTAAAGTTAAGGGAAAATCTTTATGGCATTCAAATGGGTCATATGTAAAATCTAGTTTTTAAAAAAAAAAGTTTCAAGCTTCTTCAGATATTTTACAGAAGATGAAGATACAATGAAACAAAGTTACTGTTTTGTGAAAGCTTGTTAAAGGAAAAAAAAGAAACATTTTGCTAATGCAAAGCGAAATAAAACAACTCTCCTGAAAGAAACTTTAGCAACGAAAACATTTCTATGTTTAAGAAAATTACTCAATGAGCCAAGATTTAGTGACAAATAAAAACTATTATCTACCTTCTTTCCCTAAAGGGAAAAATTGCGCTTGAAGAGAGTTAACTCAGTGACCAGGACATAGTTTCTGAGTTGGCGTAGAGCAACCCCGTTCCCCCTTCCCCCATTATTGAGAAGCACTGAGCATGGAGCTTGTGGCCCAGCCAGCTTATTTTCTGTCACACATACAATCTTTTTCAAACTGTGTCTTTTCGTCTGCTCCTAATTCACAACGATTTAAAAAAAGAAACACAACTTTAATCACAATTTTTTGTACATTTGTCCTCCATCATCAGAGAAATTCCACAAGAACATGTTAAAAACACCAAAAGCAGCATTTTCACTGTAGTGGGTTTAAGTAACTTTTAAATAACTTTTTTCAAACAATGTTGTTCATTTATCTCTCTACCTGCAGGAGGAGATGCACAGCTGTGGCATAAGCTTCCAGCAGTACACAGGAGACGGCTGCTGGGTGAACCTGAGCTACACCATGGTGGCCTTCACCAAGCAGATGATGAGCTTCCTGGAGGAAGGCCTGAAGCTGTACTTCCCAGAACTGCACATGGTGCTCCTGGAGAGTCTGAGGGAGATCATCCTGGTGGCTGTGCAGCATGTGGACTACAGCCTCCGCTGCGAGCAGGACCCAGAGAAGAAGTCCTTCATCTTGCAGAATGTCACCTTTCTCCATGACACCGTGCTGCCGGTGGTGGAGCGCCGCTTCGAGGAGGGCGTCGGCAAGCCGGCCAAGCAGTTGCAAGATCTGAGGAAGAGCACAAGACCAGTGCGGGTCAACCCGGACAGCACCACGTCTTTGGTCTGACACCCGGAGGAGCCTCTTTAGCTCGGCTCTTACCGCAACACTCGCTAAAATGATGCTGCAGGACAGAGAAATGTCCACCAGACACGTAACACTCAACATTGACTAGTGGTTACACTTGTTTAACTTTGCACAAAGGCTAACATGTTTTCTTTGCTGTTAAAATGTTTCTTGTGATTAAAGACGTTTGCAAGCACTTGTTCTTAATTTTATATATTAACATTTTTGTTGTTTCACCACTTTATTGTTTATTCCACACATTTTTACTCATAATGGAAGAAAATGCTAAAATACCACAGCATATGAAATTAACTAAAGCATCAAAAATAAGAATATGTGCTAAAATATTTGACTGTATGTTTAAATTAAAGGTAATTTTACCCAAATGAGTAGTTTCTGTCAATTAAAAAGAAAAAAGTTTACATTTTATTTTAAAATTAGTTATTAGTATCAGTTTTATAGACAATAACCTGATAATAAACTTTTTTAGGAACAAAAATAACACAAAATGTAAAACTTTAGCTCAAAATCAACATCTTCAAATGTTAGCTCTCGTTGGTAGTTTTGTCGCCCTCCTGTGGCAGTTCTGCATCAGAAACTTCCAGAAAATATATAAATATTTCTGCTGTAAAAATATCTTGCTACAATGCCTTTCCTTTTTTATTTATAATAGTTTTATTGTTTTTTAAACAGTTACAGTCAAATTGAATCTGTGTCTAATGATCCTTGGTAACATGAAACTTCCTGCAGACAACATCTCTCCGTGTCAGTTATTCTTAGCTGCATCATCATTCTATGATGTCACCTCATTATGATTGTTGATTTTATGAGCCAGAGGAGAGTTATCATCAGACTCAAAAAGAAAAGGAGCGCAGGAAGTAGAAGTGGCATTTTGAGCGGACATAATGGTAAATAATGTTAACACTTACAGAAAATCAATTTGCTCCGAAGACAAAAACACTTGTAGATCTTTCTCAAATATTTATGTAATATATATTTTTTTATCATTTAATTCATAGCTAAATAATTCATTGAATCTGTTTTTTAAGCTAAATGATTTACATTTATTTGAGGAGCTTATTAAAACATTAATTCTTTTTAACCAAAGATTTAACTTGAATAAACCCACAAAATAAGTTCCTAAATTTCTTTGTTGCTTTCAGGCTTTATAAAAATACATACGACGAAAACATTAACAATTTTTATCTGCATTTAGTTCTTTTTTCCCATGTAGTTGTGGTTTCATGTACGTAATCTTCTCTGAAGCTATTTTGCTTTTGAGTGCTTTATCTAATTAGACATTTGGAAATGTTTTGTATTTTTTGGGGAAATTGCTAGATTTTATTTTATTTTTTGTATTATTTTTTTTCCTTTTTTGTGATTTAATGTTGAGAACCATGAACTCACTCATTTACCTTTTAAAGGATTTGATAATAACTATAGAAAATTACTATTTAAAAAGACTGTTTCCGTTTCACTTATTTATTTTGACAAAATTTTGCATTTATTGGTCAGTTTTAACAATGTTTACCTTTTATGCTAGTTTTTTCTTATCCTTAGAAATTTTCTAAGCTAGTTTAGCTTTCTTTTTACTGTATACAGTTAACCCTTAGTTTAACAGCAGAGGTATAGCAAACATTGCATTTAGTTTTTACAGAAATGCTATCCTTACTAGCAAGATCTTTCAGATGATGAACTGAATTTTGTTGTTTTTCAGTAAAAATCTTATATTAAAGTACCTACATTTTAGAACAGATTTTTACAATGTTTTTTAAGATTATGACATTTGCAGAAATAAAATCAATATTTTGGGTTCAGCTTGATTCAAAACATAAAGTTTAACCCACTAACGAAAAAGTTTATCCCTAATTCAAAATGAACAAATTAATGATAATACCACTGATGAAACAAAAACATATTTAAAGTTTAAAAAAAAATCTATGGGTGGTCCTAAAAAATGTTTGTGTCTTTCACATGCTGTTCCGAATAAAGAAAAAAAACTGCCCTTGTTTTATTTATATTTGAAGTTGAATTTCACAGACAAACAGACCTAAAGGCCAGGTGGTATAGAATGGAACGCAAACAGGGTCAATAAATAGAACCAGAGGCTAGTGAAGGCCCCTGAGGAACTTCAGTCACAGCTGCTGTCCGCTCAGTTTAAGGTTACAGGACTAGATGAGCTTCAAACAATTCCAAGATAAAAAAAACAAAAAAACCTTTTCTGCAATGAGCTTTCACTGATACAATCAGGCCTCCTTTGTCTCTGGTTGACAGGCAGAACAAATGCAGAGCTGCAGGCACAAATGATCGGCATTATCATCATTGTGAATGCAGACATCATGCCAGTTAAATATCTAAACATAGAAGTCTACTGAATCTTAGTGGAGACATTGATTGAAACAGAAAACGGGAAAGTTATGTTTGAACAGCAGTGTCGTTTGTCATTAGAACTGTTCAAAAACTTTATAAATACACACAAAACTGATAATCTGAACACAATGAAGTGTCACACAAAAGTATATTTTAAACCAAACAAAATAGGCAGAAAGAGCTCTGGAAAAAATATTGAAATGGTTTGAAATAGGTCAAAACAGGAACTAATTACTATTATTTTTTAGCTTGGATTTTAATTTAGTGTGCTGCTTCTACTATAATCAATTCCCCTCCTTTTCAGCCATCTTGTATAATATCCATCATTAATAATTCATTAAGCAATTTTAAAGTAGACAGTGGCCTACAGGTTTTCTTTAGTTGTTTATTCACTAACTTAGCATAGATAGGCATTTCTTTCTCGGTTTTAACACTAGCTCCTCCTTTGGACACCTTTTGTCAAACAAGCAAAAACATTTTTTGCTTTTATTACAACATGTGTGGCATTTTATTGAGCTTTAAAAAAACCAAAAACATAAACTCCATATGTTTTGATTTCCTAAGTTGACATTTGTTAGAAGTGTTAAAGAAATATTTGATTTGTTGGAATCTGTCCCGTTAATTATTGATGAAATTTGCCATGCTTCCTTTTTGATTTTCAGTTTCAACGTTACATGTTTCACAGAAAATATTGACGTCTTATCTCACATTTTTTGGGTCTACTTTTATTTATCGTTTTGTGTTTTTTTTCCCTTTTGTTATGCTTTCATGCCATTTAAAAAATATAATTACTTATGTTTCTATTTTCAACAGTAGTTTAGAATAATTGTGTCTTTAAATATTTTGGAGTTGTGTTATGTTCTTACACTGTACTTTTATATTGATATATTTTTGTACTGTATTTTTGAAAAGTTCAAATAAATAAATAAAAAAAGATTTAAAAAAATAAACCAAGGAGTCACATGATCCATCCCGTTACCCTCACAGGTCAAAACAATGCAGTGATTTCACATCGCCAGCCTCTCGGCGGCGCATGCGCAGATCAGTACGGGGAGCTGTCCGAGTCAGTCGGTGCTGATGTGAAGCGGTTTCTCTCGAGCCACCAGCACAGTCCAGAGCGATGGAAGAAGAGCTGAAATGTCCCGTTTGCGGTTCCCTCTTCAAGGAGCCCATCCTGCTGCCGTGCTCCCACAACGTCTGCCTGATGTGCGCGCGGAACATCACCGTGCAGACGCCGGACGGAGAGACGCCGGTGCAGAGCCGAGCCTCGGGCAGCTCGGACTACGACTACCTGGACATGGACAAGATGAGTCTGTACAGCGAGACGGACAGCGGCTACGGCTCCTTCACGCCGTGCCAGCTCAAGTCCCCGAACGGCGTGCGGGTCTTCCCGCCAGTCCTCCCTCAGCGGCACTGCTCCCTCACCTGCCCGCTGTGCCATCGGAGCGTCTCCCTGGACGAGCGCGGGCTGCGGGGTTTCCCACGGAACCGCCTGCTGGAGTCCATCGTGGCGCGTTGTCAGCAGAATCGCGCCTCCTCTTCCTCCTCCTCCTCCTCTTCATCTGGAGCGCCCAAATGTCAGCTGTGCGACCGGAACCCCGTGGACGCCACAGTGATGTGCGAGCAGTGCGACGTTTATTACTGCGCCGCGTGCCAGCAGCGGTGCCACCCGTCCCGCGGGCCGCTCGCCAAACACCGTTTGGTGCCGCCTCCGAGGCAGGCGACGGCGGGCGGCGCGGCGATGGCACCGGGCGGCGGTCAGCAGCCGCCCCTAGCCGCGCGGAAGCCGGCGACGTGCGTGGACCACGAGGCGGAGAACTTCAGCATGTACTGCTGCAGCTGTAGGGCTCCGGTCTGCACCAAGTGTCTGGAGGAGGGGAGGCACGGCAAGCACGACGTGAGACCGCTGGCTGTGATGTGGAAGCAGCACAAAGTGAGTGGACACACATCCCACCCCACCAACCAAACCAATCCACCAGGAGAACAAGCCTGGACCCAACCAGACCCACCACAGGGGTGCAGGCAGAATAACAGGGCGGCTAGGGTGCGCCGACACCCGAGCGACAGATCCCTCCAAGCCCCCACAATGCAATATGCTTTTTATCATTTCAGTTCTGGTATCCATATATCTAGCTCCTTCGATCTATTTGAAATGTCCTCTCAGTTTTATGTTGAGTGCTTTTCCTGACACTGTGCTTACCGGGCTTGGGTCCAGCACAAACAGGACACTGGTTGAGGCTGTATTTATCCTTTTATCATTATTTTATTTTATGCATATCATTATGCGTATCCCCTTTCTCTGACTGTCCATATGTTTTTTTAACATTTATTTTTAATTCTTTAGTTATTTTTATATTTTTGCCGGCCATCATGTTTGGTGGATCCAGTCAAAGCACTTGGAGGACCTTGGTTCTTGGAGAAGAATATAAACTAAGAGATTAGATAATATCTGGATATAGATTTATAATTTCCATAGTGAAAACATTCCCTCTTATTTCTTTTTGGATGCCAACTGTGTTTACAACTCCAGATTCATCCTCTGCTTCATCTGCTCCACAGCATTTGGTAAAGTTCTACTGATTTCCATCCAAATATCTTCTCTAACTAGCTTTGTCTGCCAGATGACACCAATAAATCATCTTCTGTTTTAATTAAAGGAGGATTAAAGTGAATTATGATACACTTTTCTCCTTTTTTCAAATATAATATAAGGTTATGCTGCTCAAGGGTCGGGGTCATTGAAGTTCTTCTTTTTTAAAGTTACATTTTGACCTGGTCTATAAATTACATTTAATCTCTGGCAGTTAAATGTCATTTTTGACAGTTATACTGAAGGAAATCCAGAATTCAGTGGAGGGGGAACAGTAGGATGGACTTTAGTAGGGAAGCACTTTTGTAAAGTGGGAGGGCCTTTAAAGTGATTCAGGTCATTATTTAAGGACCCACTTTTTTATTTTCAATTCAAACAGCTTTCATGTCAAAAGAGAAGTTCAGCTTTTGGCTAATGATATTGTGGTCAATTACTTTGTCCTTTTGCCTCATTAGGCCTTCCGATTCTTTTTAAAACGATCCTTCCTTTGATAAGAATGATCACACAAACGAACTCTTAAGTCTCTCTCCGATCATCTTTGGGTCTGTTGTAAAAGTGTCCCCAGTGGTCTTGTAATTATGATTATGCCATTTTTGCCCCAAATCAAAAAAGCTGTGCCATTTATAGTTTATGCAGAGCAGCAAGAGTTCATTAGAAATTTGCCTCTGAGAAGTGTTTGGGAACATTGGCACAGAGCAATTCTGCCCCCCTTCCCGTCACACATAACTGAAAGCTCTTTTTTTACATTCTCCCTGCTAGCTTATAGCCCCTCACAACACCAAGCTAACATTACTGGTGTAACAGAAATGGCGAGCAATATTGAAGCTATCCAGGTGTATAGTTTTGATTCAGATTCCAGCTCAGACAAGGGAAAGTTTTAATTTACAAAAATGTAGAAAAATATTGAAGAATAAACTATTATTTAGAAAAGACAATGTTTTGGTATTAAACCTTCCTGATAAAAGAAATGAGAAAAAGTCGGTAACATTTTAAACAATGAGGCAGTTTTTGTCTTATCAATTCTGAGCTCTTTCAAAACATCACTTTAAGGTAAAACTGTTAAAAAATTAAAGTTAAAGTTAAAAAATAGCCAATATTTTGGAGAATAAAATCATAATCTTTCTCATGTTAATGCTCTCAACCAAATGTTTTTGCTTCATGTTTCTTACCTGCTTTTTATACTCCTTCAATCAAAACATGAAACAACTGTTTGACTTTGTCCACATGACGCAAAATCTCTACAAAAATAAAAAAAAAAAGTTTTTTAGGGGCCAAATTTAAGCTTTAAACCACAAGAAAATTATTTTGTGGGAAAACGTTTAAGCACATGCAGTTTTGAAGAAATACAGCTAAATCTGTACTAAAATAAAGAGTCAACGTACAAGTGACTTAGAAATTGCAATGCATTACACACAGTAGTTCCTTACCTTCATGTATATCACTGAACTGTATTGAATAGCAGAGCTCCTAATAGAGCAAAAAGAAACATTTAAATGAAAAAACTAGTGGGAGATTATGAATATATAGCTGCAGAGATGCATATCGGAGGAATCAGTTTTGTCTGGATCGAACGATGCAGTGTAAAAGCTTTCTTTAATGATTGACTGAGACATTTGTCCGTTGTATGTTAGCTTTGTTCCTCTACGTACACACTGGGCATGTGTGGCACATTCAAGGATGGGCTTTTTTCAGATGGTGTTCACACAGATCTGTCGCTACCCAATACTAGTCCATGGACTCACATTGGAAAAGGCTTGGTGCGAAATGTCAAAGCGGTTAAATCTCAAGAATCTAGCTCCAGGCTTTTTCTTTCAAAGCTCTGTTCTCATAAATGAAAGACTTGGTAGCATATAATTCTGGCCGAGAACAAACTGCAATTCGTCATTTCTCCTTCATGATTGATTTTCAACCAGTTGGCACTCCATGTTTTGAAAGGGAAACCATCTTTACATCACTACCAAATCCACCAAAGTTCGGCCTGGGGTAACTATTATATTATATTATATTATATTATATTATATTATATTATATTATATTATATTATATTATATTATATTATATTATATTATATTATATTATATTATATTATATTATATTACACAAAATTGCAGCGTTTTGCATGTAGAGCCCAGAAATGGACTAAAACAAATGAAGCAACGCACAAACACGAGAGTTTACTTAGCAGTTTATAAGCAGTTACTTGAACACATGTTTCTGAACCTGATGTGAACATAGCTTAAGAGGAATCAGGGTTGTGTGGACCAGTGCAGTTTCAAAGCTTTGTGCAATTATTAACTGAAGAGCTGTCTCGTGTTTCCTTTGTCTGATTTTGTTCCTCTTTGTGTTTCATAATATATTCCAGCCAATGTGCAGCTTTTATGGTGTGTGTGAATGAAAAAGCCATTTCTGCCTGTCTCCCGCTATCTGGGCCATTGTGACTAATTTCTCTGTCTGACTCCTTTTTTTTACGCAAGCCCTTCCTTCTATCTTTTATCCCCACATGTAGCTACACTTTTTCTTTTTTTGACATCATTGGGGGTCTTCCTGTCTGTCATATGTACATTGACCCCTCACATTCAGGTAGTACCTTTACCCACCCTGCATTAATATGTGTGATAAACCAATCCGAACGCAGGAGTGAGAAGGTATTGAAAAGCATGAATAAGAGATGGTCAGTGCTTGGTTAGTACATTGTCCTTCCTTTTACAGGAATGCATGACTTCATGTTTGTTCCATAGCAGAAAAGCTGTAAAGAGTTGTTTATTTCTCATTTGAAAAAACTAACCCTGTGCACACCTGTGCAAAAGATTTAATCAATCATCAATCATCACAACCTACTGAGTTGCTTTCAGGGTCACATGGTTGCTGGAGCCTATCCCAGCTACCATTGGGCAAAGGCCGGGTACACCCTAAACAGCTCACCAGTCAGTTGCAGGGCAATTACATGGGACATTACCCATATTTTTTATTTTATACCAATCCAGTTAAGTATTTTGTGTGTTTTTGCCCCAAGGATTCATAATGTAAGCCACAATAAATAATACATGTTGGAGCACAAACTACCAGAAGTTATGAAAAGCACAACAAATAAGAGGAAACATTCTTGCCAAATGGAAAAGCAATACCTATTAAAAAAAAGACATTGCATGAGACTTAAATTTTAAGAAACTTTTACCTTTTCATTTTGCTAAAAATCATTTAAAAGTTTAGTTGAACCAAAAAAAAAAAATAAAAACTGGTGGTCGCTTAAAGTCATTGCATCTTTGTTTTTTTGTTTTACCTTGACTTTATTTCTATATGTGACAGCTGTGTTTACATTGCAGTGTCTTGTTCTGAATAAAATCGGATAATTAACTTGCATTTCCATCAGAAATTTCTACTTGACGTGTCCGAATTCTCCATTGTTTGGCTCCTAGAAGATCTCCTATTCTTACGACACGTTAGAGCCTGAGATACTAGGCCTCCTGTTGGTCTGTAAATTGTGTCTCGATTTGACACAGCTAAAACTTCATTTTAAAGCTACAGGACAGTATGCCTAGTGGAAGCGTGTTAAATTTGAGTAGAGCCAAACTAAGCTGCACTGAATATGCACATGTACAAAAGCATGCAGCAAATTAATGTAGCAAATATTTATAACAATAAATATGCTAATTTATAGCAACATTTTAACAAAAAAGTAGTAACACACTAAAATCCTTATTCTCCTAATCCTTAAATTATTGAAATAATCATTAGCCGATGCCGTAGTTCCATGGTTTTTCTAAGGCAACTTCAAGAGAGGTTTTTTGATGTTTAAAAACTACAGTGTCATCAGCGTACGGTTGATCTTTTGATACAGTTTCAATGAAATATTTTGCAGTTTCACTCCACTGTGATGATGATTTTAAGCACTATTTTTAGTGTAGCATCCAGTCCTTTATCTCAGTTGCACTCTTATCCAGTTTTCATGCATGTTTATTACAAATGTGTACAAACTAAAGGTGTTTCCATCATGCTTAGACTGAACAGTCACTAGGAAATTCAAGACTACGCATGGAACAGAGAGGTGTAATATGACATTAAATCTTTCGTATATCAAAGCGTTGTAAATCTGGTAAATCTTGCTCCAGGTCTTTACTTTCACAACTCTATTTTGAAATATGAAAGACTTACTGCCACATAACTCCGGCTGGGCACAAACCACAATAATTCATTTGGGTTGACACTTGGGTGAAATAAAGAAATAAATTTTGACCTGGTTCAGCTTTCAATGGCCCCATGTTTTGTACATAGAGTTGAAAACGGTCTTAGAAACTTGCATAGCGATGAGTGAACACAAGGAATTTTTTCACAGAAGCCCAAAACACGAGCTTACAAACTTCTCATTGGAAGTGCCTGCTCTGTCATCCTGCTCCACTATTCGCCTAATCAATAAACATCACCTTCTCATCTTTTAAAACATGTCTGCTCTTGGGTTCCACCCACCTCTTTGTGCACAACACGTTTATTTTAGTGATGCACGATAATGACTTTTTACAACTGATACCGAGACCCAATATTTTCCTGTCTCTTGTAGCCGATACCGATATCAACCGATATCTTTTTAAAATACTTGAGAAAAAAAATGTAATTACAATGTAACAGCGTTACCATGTATTCCAACAAATTTGCAGGACTACTTTTAGCTACAAAAACTTCAACCTGTGGTTGTACAAACACTTTATTAGCCTTTTCAATCTGCCATACATCATTGGAAAGAGAAAGTGCATTACAATGGTCAGAACAAATGTTAAGGCTTTAACTTAAATAGCAATGAAACCCGTACATTTTTTAGTACAATAAATGCCCAATATAAGATGCTAAATAAATACCTTAATCCAAAAGTGCAAAAATTATTGGCTCGTTTTAAACTCAAGTGCAAAAGAATGAACTATAAATTTTTTAACTGATTTGCAAAATAAATGGTTGCTCGTAGAAATGAACTTTTCAAAAACAAAGGCATTTGAGCCTTTGACAAACCAGAATGACAAAAAGAAAAACCACAACTATTACATTTCATTTTTTGTTTTTAAGTGTGGTCGGATCAGTGGGAGATTTTTCTTGACAAAAAGTAGCATCTCTGCTTTCTCACGTTAGCCTATTTCTTTTTTTCATCCAGCACATTTGCAGCAGAAGAAAACAAACGTTCACTATCAATGCTAGTGCAGGGCGCTGAAAGGTATTGGCGTGCAAAAGCTCTGCCAGGTGCGGGAAACGGTACTTGTTGCAGTTCCAATATTCCAATGGTGTCATGGTCTTCTCAAGGTTTTCAGGTAGGATCTGAAATGAATGTGCGTGGCAAGGGTATTGTACAACTCAGGCAAACAGCTGTCTGAAAAGTAACAGCAACTTGGTATTTCATAATGTGGCTCCAAAAAGTTTATAAGCTGCCGAAAAAGAAAAAGGCTGGTCAGCGCATGCTATTAGTTCCATAATTTTGTCGGTTATGTCCTTAGCTCGTGGATCGTTCTTGTTTAATTTATTACTCTTGTCAAATGCTGCAGCAATAGTCACCTGTCCTGACACTTTACGTTTTTTTTTTTTCAGAATGAG
Source organism: Oryzias celebensis (assembly GCA_014656515.1). Lineage (NCBI taxonomy): Eukaryota > Metazoa > Chordata > Actinopteri > Beloniformes > Adrianichthyidae > Oryzias > Oryzias celebensis. The sequence continues at coordinate 17,409,782 of BNCR01000018.1, read as the reverse complement.
CGTTAGCGCTAGCAATGACGGCGGCTTCAGATTCTTTCCACACATCGCGGTTGTGAATTTTCAAATGGCTTGTGAGATTTGTTGTGTTGTAGCTTGAACTTTTTTACCCTCATCGTGATACTTCGGTCAAACAAATTTTGCAAACAGCGTGTGATTCGTTTGTCTCCGACACGCTAAAATAAGCACACACCGGTGAGCACTGCGCCATGTTGCCGACAGGACTCACTAGCACAAAGTGCTGAGACGTGACATCACTTACGTGCGACAGAAGCTTGTAGAATGGGCGGGGTAAGCAGACAACTTGTAAGTATCAGTATTGACACAATACAGTGCTTAGGACACAACGGCATTATCGGTCCATTTTATCGGCAATTTTTTTTCATATCGAAACCATCATGATGACGTCAAACTGTCAACTATCAGCCGATAATTATCGGTAACCGATATTATCGTGCAACCCTAGTTTATTTTGCTGCTGCAGCACCAGTGCTGACTGACATTGACACTGCTGGCTTTTTGAGTAAATGTTTGTCTGGTCAAACACACATGAGATTCTGTTTTCTTCATAAATCAACATTCTGGCTGCCCATGATGAACAAGTGTTTTGCAGTCAGCTCACTCACCATGGACGTGTGACACAAATCTGTCAGAGGAAATGGAACACTAGGGCTAATGCAGACAGTATGCCATCTGTTTGGATCACATTCCAGCGCAGAAAAGCATCATTTAAAGCTCTCAGTTAACATTTTTGTCATCTTGTTTAGTTTCTCTAACATCCTGACAAAACATTTTGACATCTGAGCCTCCTACTGCCCGTGTGGTTTAATATATGATGCATCTTGTGAGGCTGTCACAACCTGCAGCCACAGCAGCCCTGTGGAATATTTGCCATTTCATGCATCAGTGTTTACATGTACATATTGTGTGTTCTCAGTGATAATATATATATATATGTATATATATATATATATATATATATAGTAGTGTGTTATAAGTAATGCGTTATGACATTATCCAGTGAGAGGTTGTGTAAAAAGCACGTGACTTGTATTTGCAGAAGAAGAAGAAGCAGTCGGAAAATAAAGTTGTGTGGAAAAGTTCGAGTTCAGCAACGTGGCGAAAGTTTTTCTTCTGTGTTTGATGTGATGCTGGATGCACACGCCAGGACTACTGCGTGAATTACAACTCTGCTAACAGGTTATGGGCCCAGGATACCTGAAAATTTCCACTGAGTGAAACGACGCAATGCACCGCGGGTCCCAGTGAGCATTAGTATTGTTAGTGATAGCAACATGAGTAGACGAGCTGCAGAGCCCGCAACCCACTGGTCTCGACTGGTGTTTGACGGAGAAGAAAAGAACTATGAACTGTGGGGGACAAAATTCCTTGGCCATCTGCAATTGTTGGGTCTAAAGGGAATAATTTTGGAATCCGATGACGAACAAGAAGATGAAGAATCGAAAAACACTGAGGCCTACGCTGAATTAATCCAGTTCTTGGATGATAAAAGCCTATCACTGGTGATGCGGGAGGCGGCAGATGATGGATGGCAGGCACTGCAGATCCTGAGGAATTATTATGCCGGCAAAGGAATGCTGGGGAGTCGCTGAGTGATGGGCTGCTTATAGCGATGGTCATGAAAGACCTACCAGACGCATTTAAACCTTTCGTTATCCACGTAACACAGAGTGAAACTACAGTGACGTTTGCTGAGTTTAAAACTAAACTGTGGAGCTACGGGGACACTGAGAAAATGCGAGTACCAGCGACTGATGACAACGTCATGAAGGTGAAAGTGCAGCCGGGGAGAAGACCCGCAAAAACAAGTCCAAATGGCGCTGACGGAGTGGATATAGTTTGCTTCAGATATGGACAGAGAGGACACAAGGCCAAAGCATGTCACCGCAAACAGTGGTGCAGTCTGTATAAGAGTGGCACACATCGAGACTCGACATGCAGGCGGCAACAACGACGGGATGATGCAAGAAAAACCTCCGAGGGCACCAGCAGTGGAGAATAAGACAGTAGCAGATAACGGAGGAAGAGGCTTGATGGTTAACACAGGAATCACGTCGCATGTAATCACGGATATGGCAAAGTTCACAAAGTTTGAGCCAGAGAACTAGCTGATGGCACACGATGCAAGGGAGTGGCAGAACGCAGAGGAGATGCTGAGATAAGTTTGATCGATAGCGAGGGGATGCAGAGGACAATGCTAAGACAGGCGCTGTACATCCCTTCATATCCGCAGGATATTGTTTTTGTAAGAGCAGCAACTACTAATGGAGCAACAGTGATCTTCAAGCAAAGAAAAGACTTCTTGAGACACAGTGATGGAACAAAATTCCACATTCATGAGCATAAAAGGTTATACTTTTTACAGACAGAGGATGAATGTGATGATCATTGCAAAGGTTGTTTTGATGTTCAAACATGGCATGAGATTCTTGGTCACTGTAATTATGAAGACATTCAGAAATTGCAGAATGTTGTTGATGGGATGACTATCAAGGGTAAAGCAGAGAAACAATGTGAAATTTGTATGCAGGGAAAGTTTGTTCAAACAAGGAACAGAGCACCTGACAGAAGAGCAAAATCAGCTCTAGAGTTGGTTCACACTGATTTAGCAGGACCAATAGAGCCAGAGTCCAGAGAGGGATACAGGTTTGCACTGCCATTCACTGATGATTATTCCAGTGTTATCTTTGTTTGTTATTTTCTGAAACACAAGAGCGACACAGTGCAAGCAACTGAAAAGTTCATTGCGGATACAGCACCATATGGAAAGATCAAATGTGTAAGGTCTGACAGTCAAGGTCAACAGATTTGTTGCCGAGCTCCTGTGCCTGACTAACCTCATTCCAGACTGTAGATGCCGGTCAGTTCAGCCTGAGTCATCTCTCACCTCAGGCAACAAGAACACAGTGGCAACTGTAGTAGTGAGCATGCAGTACTGTGTGAGGGATCCTGTAACGATTCCCAAAAAGCCTGATATTGTGGTCTCTGTATTATGAGATTTAAAAAAGCTATTATGGTGTTTAATTTTAATTTAATTTTTTTCATAAATGATCTAATTGTAACATCAAATTTAGTCATACTTAGTATGGTGAAAAAAATATGGGCAATACTGACACCATCACCACAACCACCCCAACATCCATTTCAGTCTAAACCCTCATAATTCCTTGAGTGAGGCTACATGGGAAAAAATGTTGAAGATTTTGAATGGCGATCGTTTGGTGAGCTCGCTAAAGTGGTGTTTCTCTGAAACTGCACGTTTTACTGGAATATTGTGATGTGAACATAGAAAACATGAATCGTTCGCTCAACCTGATTAAAACAATATAACATACGATATGACCACATTAGGAATGTAGGCCTGATTAGTAAATAACTTATGTTGCTAAGGAAATAAAACCTTTACTTTTGTAAATTTTTCTAATAATTAGATAGACCTGTTTGTCAACCCCAGGTGACCAAAACATAAATTGTTGCTATGGAGAAAAAAATCCATTAGAAAAGCTGCCAGTTTGAAAAATTGTTTTGTTAATGAAATTGTTACATGCAGCTCTGACAAGGCTGACAAAGGTTGAGGGGAAGAATGAGGGGCCTGAAGTAGCTGCCGGATCTAAGGGGGCAGCGAGGGCAGGGCGGGTAGCGCCAGCAGGCTTTACAAGCTCTAACATTAGCATTGTTTTTGCACGAACGCAGTTCGATTTCATTATACTTTTCAATATAAACATATTTTCTTCACCTTTTTGCACACAAAAACATTTTTATGATGCTCCACCAACATATAGACCATAAAAATGTTGTGTAAACCAAGTAGAGATATGTGTGTGCAAAGCTTGACCCAACATTGGTCTTTAATTATGAGGAAATTGTGCACATTTTCACCTCGACACAGATCCATGCATGAAACGACATCTCTCAAATGATTTCAAACTGTTCTGCACTAAAAATCCTTTTTCATTTTATGGCACAATGTTCCCTCTCGATTTCGCTGCTCATCTTTTGCAGACTTGAAGTTTCCTGAATAATTTTCAATGCAATTTTGCATGTTTTTATTCAGTTATAGCACATTGAGTTTTACATCCTGATTGGCTATAGATTGTTGCCAGTCAACTTCCTCTATGCCGTATTTCCTGTACAGAATGTGATCAGCTTGATAAATCTTCATGAATCTTTGACAGGGATCAGATCTTTGTTTTTATTCTAAAAAACTGGTCGTACTGTTCTATGAAGGTTGGAACTTTGAGTTTAGAAAAGAGCAAAAAGTGGGAAAATGTTCATATCTGTCTCAGAAAGTGTAGTGAGGAATTTTAAAGCCTTAAAACATCTGTAATAATAGTGACAAATAAAGATGACTACTTCGTAGATCTTGTGTATTGCAGGTTATTTTTAGAATGTAACTCCTGCAATAAACACTGTATTTCCCCCCACACCAGGTTTGCACTGCTTGATGCTGACAACCTAAATCAGATGTGTTCCATCAATCAAGATGTGGAAACACTTGACTCAGCTAATCAGGAAAAAGCTAGCCGGAGCTGGAAAACAGGCATGGTTGAGGACGACGGTTGGCCACCCCTGCCCTACAGTTTAAAAATTCAAATAAATCTGATTTGTTGCTTCCACTTTGACAGTTAAGGTTAAAGTTAAGCAAACATTTATGTCACATATTATTGGTTTCTACACAAAAATGATGTATATTTAAAACAACAGATGATTTTTCCCTTAAAAGTTAAGGGAAACTGGATGCCAAAAAAAAAAAAAAAAATCAGAAGCTAACAGGTTGGTCCGTGGCATGAAAAAGAATAGGGACTCACTACTGCAGATCAAATAGGTAAAATCAAAATTCAAAGTTAAGTTACAATAAAGATTTTTTTTTAAAAAACCCACAAAAACTAAAAACTATGTATATGTTTTTTTTCTGTTTTGTAAATTCTTCCTAATATTTCTTTATCCACAATCCAGCTCTTATAATGTTAATGGGAAATTCAATTGTTAATGATTCATTAAATGATGGAGCTCCTAAAGGTTAATGCTACATGTATCAGCTGACGTCTGTACTGAGCATGCATACAATCACTTTATTATTAGTAACAGCAGGAACATGAGGGGGCTGCAGCACAACTGTGTAGGCGGTAATGATATTAACAGGATTGTTCATCTTCATTGGGGGGGAAGTGGTGACTCAAAAGTACAAATGATGCTTATGCACTTGTGTTGCAGTGGTTAGCGCTCTTGCCTCACAGAAAGAAGGCCTCCAGTTCAAGTCCCGGCTGGGGGATTTGAAACAGTGTCACCAATAGGGGACCTTTCTGTGTGGAGTTAGCATGTTCTCCACTTGCATGCGTGGGTTTTCTCCGGGGACTACGGCTTCCTTCCACCATTCAAAAACATGCTTCATAGGTTCATTGGTTACTCTAAATTGTGTACAGGTGTGTTATTGTGGCCCTGTGACACATTGGTGACCAGTCCAGGGGTGGCCAGGTTAGGCTCCAGCAGCCCTGTGACCCCGAAAGGGACAAAACGGTACAGAAAATGAAAACAAACAAACAAAAAAAAATGATTTATTGAGCTTTTCTTAGCTGTTTCTTAGAGTTTTTTCCCATATGAGGCTTTCGTCCTTATATTATGACTAACAGATCAGCTTTTCTAAGATGTCAGGAGCAGACCCTGCACCACAGCAGCCTTTGTACAGCAGCACTTCTGCAGTGAATGTAGGTTAATGCACTCTTTGTAGCACTTCCTCTCATTTCTGCTGAAACGTCCTCTGGAGAGACGCCGGCGTGCACATGTGCGTACACCCCCGATCTATTTCGGGTAACGGTGCGAGTGCTGATGCCAGACTTCTGAGGAGTGCACGGACATCCTGTATTCAGCACTGTTACCATGGTTACGAGCATCAGCCCCCCCCCCCCCCCCCCCTTTTTTTTTTTTTAAATGGGGATCAAATTAAGAGTTAAGTCTATTTTGATTATTTTCACCCAGAAGCACCTACATTTACACTAAAAAGGTTGCCTTATGTAAACCAGCATGGTTACATCTTCATAACCTGACATTTTTATTTATTATTGATGCAAATGAAGGGTCTTTATTCTTCTGTGGTAGATCACTGCTCTTCTTCAGAGGCAAACTGTCATGAGGGGATACAAAAGCAGCTACCGATCTCCTCTTTGACTACCAAACGTTCCTCTTTAGTCTGTTTTGGTGGAGAACTGGCATTTTTCCTTCTGTTTTCCCTTTCAAGTCAGTTTTTTTCCATTTTTTTACTTTGTCAGATTGCTTACTGTAACATTTAGGTTTATGTGGTTCTGTAAAGTCAGACTCCAGTCATCTTTTGATTTGTTGTAATAGTGTTTCCAGTGGTCTTTTACTTATGCCAAAATCAAAAATCTTGCATTGTTTTCAAGGACATAATTTCTGCAGTGGGGCAGTTGTTCATTAGAAATTCACCTCTAAATTGTGGGCAACCCCATCCCCACTTCCCCTTACTGTTGCTGAGAGCTCTCTGTTTACGCTCTCTCCTGCTAGCTTACAGCATCTCACATAACCAACCGAACATTAGCAGTGCAGCAAAAGTGGCGAACAATATCAGGGCCATCCAGCCGTACAGTTTTGATTCAGATTCCAACTCAAACAAGGAAAACAAAGACATATATAGATTTATTTGTCTACACATGGATCTTTCAGAATGGAGCAGATAGGGAGTTTGTGGCACGGCCAGTGAATTTTCTACAAAAAAATGTTCTTTTTCATTTGTCATTTTTTCATCTGCTCCTGATTCACAATGATTTACATTAAGAAACACTCATAAATCAATTTTAAGCTTCATTTATTTATAAATAAATGTTCTCTCATCAGAAAAATGCCACAAGCACATGTCAAATACACAATTGTAATCAGGAGAGGGTCTAAAATGGCTCCACTACCCAATCCTTTGCTTTTTAGTGGGGCAGCGCAATGGAGAGATGAAAGGACCAGAGATTTTGTTTTCACCCGCAACACATCAGAGCAACTCCTACTGCAACAAGGTAGTAAACCCCTGGAGGGAATTATTGCTCTGCAGCACACCTGACTGCAGGGCTGGGGGTAAAAGCACACAATATTGTAAAAACAAGGAAGCTACAAGCAGCCTTTCGTGACCTCAACTCTACACTAGCTAAGCATATTCAGTGTGCTACACATATTTCACCTGGGGCAGAACTAGTTGGGGCTAATATTATATAATGATAGTGATGTATTAAAGAAAAGGTTTGCAGTGTTTTTCTTTGGAAGTGCTGTACTTCAGAGGGGTAACTGCATTCTTCTTCCTGTTTGGAGTTAAAATATGTACAGAGCAGGGGCTCACATTGCAGCATAATCATTTATCAACATAGTTTTCTATCAGCCACAAAATAAACAAAATGGGAAACCCCTTTGCTTTCAGACCAGAGTGATAAGAACAGTATGATTTATTTTAGTTCTTTGAGACAGATTTGTTTATCTTTTCGTGTTCAAAGCTGACAAACCAATTGAAATGCCTGTATTGTCATAATAATAGTTAGAGTACATTTAATTAATATTTCAAACCCACACAGTCACTGAAATGAATGGAAATTAGGAAAATTCAGGAAAGAAAAAGCACACAGTACAAAATTCCATAAAAACCAAATGTTAAACCGTTGTTGGTTTAACATAAACAGCATTGGCACAAAACAAAAGTTATCAGAATCAGAAAAGCCTTTATTGTCATTGGAACAGTACAAGTACAGGACAACGAGATTGCTAATTTGTGAAGGGGGTAGGCAAAATACATAAGGCGATCAGCTGTGGCAAAAAAAGAATATACAGCTGTATTCTGCTCATAACGGGGCAGAATATAGGTGTAGAGGAAAAAAGACCCCGCTTATACAAGAAAAACACAAACCAAGAACAGTACATGTGATAGGAGCTGTTAGGACAGGGTATGAGTGATGGGGGAAACCACTAATGCACTGCTATTGCACTGTGGGCTGCAGCCAAAGGGGGTTAACAATTCATTACCAAATCTTTGGGGACCAGCTATTTCAATACAACAATTCTATCAAACATGCAAAACAGGAATACTATTTTAAATTAATAGCAGACAATTATTCAAAGCCAAAGATTCTTTTTTCTGCCATTGACCGGTTAATCGTTCCAATCTCTCTTAGCCCATGTACTCAGCAATACAAAATGTGAGGAGTTTGCAGTCCACTGACTGACCCAACAACCACTAACAGTTCTTTCCAGTGTATTCCCCTTGGCTTGTGAAAACACACCAGAGCGTTTTGCCTTAATTAATGTTGCAAAGCTTCGGAAAGTGATTTCCCAGCTTAAAACTAAAAACTGTTCTCTCGATCCCATCCTCACCTCACTTTTCAAGTCAGGAAGTTCATCCTGTGAGGAGGAGCTTGTGAACATTGTAAACCGCTCTCTTCAGACTGGGATCTTCCCTACGTCCTTACAGACTTCCATGGTGAGACCCACTCTGAAGACGAGCGGTTTGGATGCTTCAAATTTAGACAATTATAGACCAGTGTCAAACCTGACATTTTTAAGGAAAAATTTTAGAAAAACTAGTTTTTATTCAATAAGTGATTTTATTAATAAAAATAGTATTTTAGAAACATTTCAGTCTGGTTTTAGACCCGATCATTCCACAGAGATGGCACTAGTCAAGGTTATAAATGATCTCAGGTCCAACACTGACACAAAAACACCATCAGTTTTAGTTTTGCTGGACCTTAGTGCAGCCTTTGACACAGTTGGCCACTCCTTTCTTTTAGGCGGACTGCATGATATAGTCAGATTTACTGGAACGATACTCAGCTAGTGTGAATCCTACCTCACAGGAAGAGATGTTATTGTCAGCGTAAATTATTTGTCATCTGGGAGATACACACAAGGCTCCGTCTTTGGTCCCACACTTTTTGACCTTTATATGCTTCCGTTTGGAGATCAGGAGACATGGGATAAACTTTCATAGCTATGCTGATGACAGCCAGTTATAAGTGATTGTGTCTCCTGACGACATGGAACCCATTGATGATCTTCTAAGTTGTATTTTAGATTGAATCATGGATGGGAGAGAACTTTTTAAAGCTCAATCAAGAGAAAACAGAGATTTTAATTGTTGGTCCTGAAACTGAAAGAGATAGGGTCCACTTTTATTCTACAACTCTTAACCTGAATGTGTGCAGTAAAGTCAGACACCTCGGTGTAAGTTTAGATGCAGATCTTTTCTTTGAAGCACACATAAACCATGTTACAAAGACTGCATTTTATCATCTTAGCAATATTGCCATAGTGATACCCTTTCGCTTCAGAGCCAGTCCTGAAATATTAATTCATCCTTTCATAACATCTAGAATAGATTTTTGTAATGCCCTTCCTTCTGGCGTTAAGAAAAACAATGTCAGTTGGCGGCAGCTAGTCCAAAACTCAGCTGCACGTCTTTTAACCAGAAGGAAGGAGCACATTACTCCAAGTTTGAAATCTTTACTCTGGCTCCCAGTCAGCTTTAAGATTAATTTTAAGGTTCTTATATTAGTTTATAAAAGCTTACATGGAATTGGACCTTCATTTTTATCAGATTTACCTTTAGTTTATGAACCCTCAGGTCCTCAGCTGCAAGTCTGCTGGTGGTCCCAAAAGTTAGAACCAAAACCCACAGTGTTATTAAGGCTCAGCCCCCTGTGAATCTAGTACTTCTTCTGTTGTTTGTAAAGTTCTTCTTTGTGGTTTTTGTCGAGCTCTTCTTCTGTGGTTTTGTTGAGGAAGTTTCTTCTCCATGTGCTCAAGGTAGCAAGCTAGAGACATAAAGTGCCAAGAACCTTCCTTGACCTTTTTTGTTCCGGTTGCTGTATGTTGATTGGAGTAATTGAGGAAATGTGGCAGTGCTAACTTCAGGATGTTAGCCTCCTAGCAGGGTCCCAGCGCTCATTCGCGGCACCTACATTACCAAATTAATGTTTTAGTTAATGTTTCTTTGATGTTTGAGAACGATTTTAATTTGTTGTTAAATGTAATGGTGTGTCAAAGTAAAACGGGACTCGCGTGTATTTATCGTTCATCGGTGCAATGTTTTTCGTGGTCGCTATGTGTCACTATTGTGCCACATCGGTTAAGGAGTCGTTTTCAGTGTCAGGAGAAGTGTATGCCAGTGATGACACATTGAGTCCATTTTTTCTTTATTTGTGCGTTATTTCACTTACAAGTCATTTAAGTTATGCTGAAAAGAGACTGTTTGTTGTTCACAGAACATCTTTGGAATCATACAGCAACGGAATAAAGCTGGAACGCCATCCAACTGAAGTCCCCTCTCTTTGTTTACCCTTTCCTGTGCTCTGACCGGCACACCATCTTGTTTCCTGTTTATCCCTGTTACGAGTTATTGACACAGTCCTAAAATCCTCCTTTACTCACGAACACACAGCGAGGCCACATTGCAGCACTATTGTAACAATGATGCGGAATCGTTTGGATCCATATGCAGCCAGGTGAGTTTAATGGCACCCAAAGCCGACAGGGTAAAACACAAAAGAGTAGTCAAAGGACAGGCAGGAGTCAAACATGGAGCGAGGCAGGGAGACGAGAAAAGAGGCGAGGTCAAAAACACGGAAAGGCAAAAAGTAGGACTTCTTAGAATTGCTCAGAGAAAGAACAATGCTTCACGTGGAGAGGAGTCCAGATGAGGCTTATAACATGATGCTGATGAGGATGATGCAAAGCAGCTGGTACAGACGAGGAAGAGAGTAACAGCAGAGGTTAATACTCCAGAGAGGGTTCCCTCTCGTGGTGGGAGGTGGGACTCTAAGTCTGAGCCCTGACAACCATGGACCTTGCTTGTGGAACAGTCTGCCTGAGGAGGTGAAGGCCGCATTCACTGTGGAGGTTTTTAAGAAAAAAAATTAAATCTCATTTTTTTAGTATAGCTTGTAGGTAGTTTTTACATGTCCACATGTTTTAAATTGATTTTATAAATTTTTACTACTAATTAATTTCATTTCATTGTACTTGTGGGATGTGTATGTGTGCTGGGTTTTATGTTTTTATTTATTTTTTTAAAATCATTGCTATTTTAACTATTATTTTTGGTCTTACTATTTATTTTATTATGGAAAGCACTTTGCGATTCCTTGTAGTAGGAAAAGTGCCATATAAATTAAGTTGAATTTAAACCAAAATGAGTCTCACAAAGAGTAAGAGAGCCTGAACTTATTTGACAGAGTCAAAATGAAGAGGGGTAGTGAAATCAAACGCAGAGGTGATGGCATTAAGTTAAACAGATAGGACAGTAAAATGGACACATGAGAATGCTAGCTGGTACAGGAACATGGAGTTCAGTGAGGTGCAAGGGGGAGATTTAGTGAGTGGTCTTGTGGGTAAAAAGTAATTTGTGAACTGAATGCGCAGGAGTTGCTGCAGAACAGGTGTACTGTAATGGGTGGATGGGGTTCTTGTTATGATGCCGAGTTATGAGCAAGGTCAAGTTAAAACCTTAATCACATGCCTTCAATAGGAGGGGTTTACTCATACAGGGGCTGTGGGCTTTTAGGTTGTCCATACCTTTGGAGGGTTGTAGAGAGGAGCGGCCACATCTTTTAGGGAACTCAGGTGTGTCTTGCAGTTCCCTTGACGCTTCTGGGGCCTTAAAGGATGTCATGAAAATGGAACGTACCGTTGTTGTCCATTTGAAAAGTGTTTTGTGAAGTATTTGTTACAATAATGTAAGTTACACCCACTTGCGTGCACGGACTCCTGTGCACGTAAATGGTAAATAACTTGTAGTTATATAGCACTTACCTACCTTATTTAAAGGCCTAAAGTGTGTCACATTCATCCATGCACACACAAACATTCACATGGCGGCTCCGCTGCCAAACACCAACCTTTAACCACCAGGAGCAGTGTGGGGTTCAGTGTCTTGCTCAAGGATACTTCAACACATGGAAGCCCAGAGTAGTAACTGAACATGCAATCTTCCAATCAGAGGTCAGAGTGTACACTAGTAAAATCCACAAAATAATAAGAGAGACTACTCAAGGGCCATCAGGTTTTTTAGCACGACGGTCACATGACTTGCGTCGCGACACGGCACTGAGAGAGGGAAAATTGAAAATGCGATAAAATTCATCTTTACATAAAGCTAATACATCGCAGATCCTTCATTTTCTTCCATCAGAAAATATATTATTCTAATTTACCAGCTTTACGCTGGAGGAGCTGACGGATCTTGAGAGCTCTATCGACGGATATTTTAACAAGTTTAATATGGATCCCGACGCCGCAGCTGAGTCTCAAAAATCAATCAAAAGGAAGAAGACTTCATCTACGGATACAAGCGATCTTCCAACAACTGAAATAGAGGTTAGGTTGCTCATTTACATTAGGACAGGAAAGCAGTTAATCTTCATTACAAAACTTGCACCAAACTGAATTGTTTTTGTCTTTGTTTTCAACGAATTGAAAATAATTCAAATATGTCCAGCTGCTGTATGTCCCTAGTTGCCCCACGTCTGTAGTTCCGCTCTCTTCATCTTACTTTGACCAATCTCCAACTCTGCATTAGTGTGCATGCATGCAATGTCAATAAAGAGAAAATAGCTTTTTTTTTCATACACCATTTTGTTTTTTATTTTGGACAAAAGCAAACACGAGTTCTGAAAAATAAGACAATTTGATTCGGAGTGGACCAAGGCCAAAAATAACAAACAAACAGGCCTACCTAACAATAACCCAAATCTTACCTAACAAAACAAAATAAACCAAAACACATGAACTTACCTCCTTAACAAAACAAAAACAAGAGAAACCGTGATTCAATCTAAAAGGCAGTCCACTCCTACAACTCTAAGCTCCACACAGCTGGCTTTGGGAGAGGTGGGAAATGTAAAAATGAGCCTCCCTTGGTCTCTTCCTGGTTCCTTTTATAGCAGGTGTGATTCCAGGTACAATTTCCAGCAGCCAATCCACTCCTGGTGCTGGAGCACCCCACCAATCGCAGCCCGACATCTGCACCCTGACACTTTCAGGGGAGAAAAGGAAAAAGAAAACAACCAAGAGAAACGTCCTGGGACATAACAGCAGATAAACTTTACAGTTTATTTCACAGTTTCAGGTGATCCTCAGCCATAAACTTACTAATCTGAATAAAGAAAATGTAATAAATGTTCGAAAGAAGACAGTATGTAATTCATAAGAAAGTAGGAATTATTTTTAAAATGATTCAAAATGAATTTTTATTCGTCCATAGAAGCAAAATTGAAGGTAAAAGAGGCTTTTCGTTGTTTGAGTCTCAGTAACAGACATCATGTTAGGTAAATACAGCGATTTGATTGGATAAAATTTAAATCATCAGCAGGCTGTTTGGTGGCAAGTATGTCACAGGAAACTGAAATTAATAAACACAAAATCAAAGATAAAGCAAAAGCCAGATGAGAGACAACGCATCTGCAAAGGTTTGTGTTGCAAACGCAAAAATATCTTTTCAAAGCAGAAAAAACATTTTTGAAAACAAAAAAAAAAATTTTGAACGCAAATATTTCATATTTTCATTTGCAAACTGTGATGTTTTATTTTTGATTAAAAATGTACATTTTTTTGTAACTTAAGAAATTTTGATTTAAAAACTGTGACTTTTGCTCATAATATGGTGGCAGAGAAAGTGACAGAGAAACAGAGGTTATAGTTTCGTGATAACGAGTTGTTAACGAGAAGTTGTTATCTCGAAACAACACGTGATCATTTTATTTCTTTCTGTAGAGAAAAATAAATGTATTGTCTTGACCAAAATATGCTATACTTTTTTCGTCATCTCAAAAAAACCATTGTTAGGATCTGATTATAACACATTTTTAAGAAAATATCCCGAAATGATAAGCGATCATTTTATTTTGTTGTCTGAATAAAACAAAGCTTGTTTATCTCAAGAATTTAGCTGAAAAAAATATTTGCTGAGATGACCATTCTTGACTTCCATAGAAAGGCAGAAGTTGCCCTTTTTTAAATCACAGCTGTTTGAAGTAGATCTAAAAACACAGACTGTAAAAACATGACTTGAGTTCTTGACTTTTGCTTGTTCATATGGTGTGATTGACAAAAATCCTGCATGGGAACCGTGACACACAGAGTGGAGGCGGCTGCTCCCTCCTGCTTGTTTCACAAACTGACTGTTGGCTGCAGACAGACTCACCCTGCTGGGTCCAGTCTTTTCTGTATGGCTTTACATGCTTTTTTTGATCCAACACAGTGTCTAGAATACTTACTGTATATTCTCTTTTTAACAATAGCCTGTATTTATATGGTCCATCTGTGACATATCTTTCACCTTATAAAGTGTAAAATAGCAAAAATCTGACATTTAAAATATACTTGTTGAAAAACAGGTCGCCGTCTTCAAAATGGATTGAAAAATAGAAAAGCTGTGCAGGTTTAAATCTGAATTTGGGAGGAAGGCGTTTGGCTCCTCCTCTGCACGTCCCTGGGGTGCTATTTTTGACAAGGTCAACACTGGAATCAGCCAGCTGACAGGCTGAACACTCAAGAGCTGCCTATTGTTCTGCTGTGTGTTGTTCCTGCTGCTGTTTCCTCCAGTGGTCACACAAACCATCACAGGCTCTGCTTTGTTCCATTTTTTTGCACTTTGCATCAATCAAATCTAAACATGATGTCAAAATACATAGACATAAAGCTTTAAACATTTTATTTTAGTCTGATCAAAATCCTAAAAAATTCTAGCACATTCCAGTCTATTATGTAGCATTAAATATTTTGGCTGGACAGTTAGAGACTATGGTTGCAAAGGAAAATGGAAAATAAAATGGGTTGGAGACACAATTATCAGACACATTTTTCAGTCGGACATGTAAAAAAAGTCAAATGGTTGCTGTGGTCTATTGACTTTGTAAAGGCTGCCATTTTGAATCAAGATGTGACATAACATTTGATCATGTTAAGTGCTTATTTAACTCCTTATAAAATAAATCCATTCATGGCTGCAATGGCACTTTCCCTGCAGCTGTAAAAGAGCAGGAGTTACATTTTTGATCCTTTTGTTAACATAAATATGAACATTTTTATTGGAGCTCTAAAAGATGAGCAGTAAAGTCTTGTTCACTGTAAAATACAATTATATTTTAGAGTAGTGGTAAATAGGGTATTTCAATTTTGGTCCCCACGAGCATTTCTGCTAGCAGTCATGTTTACACCTTGGCTTAGTTGCTGCTGTTCACTGAGCAGAATGAAATCAGCTTGGTGCTTCCATGAATGTCACTGCTTTCTGTGAATGTCACAGACTAAATTAATAGTCCTCCATTAGATGCAAAAGAGCGTAATAAGATAATGGCACTTGCTATTCAGAGCGAAGTTCAGAGGTGCTGACAGCAGAGAAAGAACAATTACATTCTTTATTGAAGGAGTCATTAAAGATGAAAAAAAAACAGGTCAAGAGAATGAGAACAATGGAAAAGACAAATCTCTCCACAGAAAGGGCTTCATTTGGATTCAAGATAAATCCTTTTTTTTGGTGTGGTTTTTATTTCCGTCTCTGACACAATCCTCCAGGATTTTTGTTTCTCTTTTCTTCTGAAACTTTTCAATGGGCTGCAGCTCCCGTACTGCTGAAGGGAGATGTCACATTTCAACACGGTTTTTCCTGGTGTCTGCTGTGGGCTGACACATTGGGACCAAAGCCAAGTTTATTCCTGGATCCCGTGATGAGGGGGGCTACCACTGACTCGTGTTAATGGAACGAGGACGCCACGAACCCTATAACATCTGTGACCCACTGAACCATATTAAAGTGATCTGAATGAGCAGAGAACTCAAGCCCGAGCTTATTTTATCTACCTGCTGCTCACTCAAGTATTTATTCTCTCAACTCCCCCCATCCTGATGACCTACTGGTCACTAGTTTATCCCTTATGTCAGCAGCCAAGTCTGTGGCTGACCATGGAGTGAGAAAACGTTAGACTAGAAATAATGTTGAGTCATGGTTAGGATAAAACAAATTGAAAATATATAAAAACATGCAATCTGTCACATAAAAAAACAATTAAAAAGAGACTGTTAGCTCCTATTTTAGTTTCAAAGTTTTAAAGGTAAATTTTAGTGTTTCCAAAATCACGTTTGCTTTTCTTAAAAAGTATATTAAAAATAAAATATCTAGAACCAGGACACTTCTCAGAGTAAACTTGAGGTTTTTTGGGGTTTTTGGAACAACCCCTTTTGCTCCAAAATACATGACCCGACTTTACAACACATATATTTTTGTTTTAAAATTGTTTTTTAGAGCTGTGGTTGGATGTTATTTTGTAAAACAAATTTAATTCTATAAAACTGTACTTATATTTCTATGAAGGCTTGAACTTTGACAGTTTGAACACGTGTGAAAATGTTCATGTCTGAGAAAAGTGAGGTTTGCAGTTAGGAGTTTTGCAGCCCTAAAAACCCACTCCGAACATCCTTTTCTCTATTTTAAAAACGTTCGCCGACTTCGGCCAGAATCATAAAACCTGCGTCTACATCTGTAATTAAGAAATAAAACTGACTACTTCATTTATTTTATTTTTTGTGACTTATCTTTTGCTGCAACAAACGAGGGACGACTGTGGTTTCTAAAACAGGCACGGACCAGCGAAGAGCAAACAACTCGCCCCGCTTTGACTTTCACATTCTTACGTAGGTCACAGACGAGACGTTGACGATGATGTAGACCAACAGAGCAGTGTGAAAGCGGACTGTGGTCAGACGATTGTAAGTAAAAACATAAATGCTGCCCTGTTTGGTTGTGACTTATATTTTGCTCTAAAAAAGGAAAGCAGCTGTGTTAAACTGATTGTGGGTTGTAAGTGAGGGTTAGAGTGAGAGTCGTCGTGTCTTGGAACAGAAGCCTCACCATAAATCAGTCTCCCCTCAACCTTTGTTCTTTGGGTCTGCCTGGACCCTCACAGCGAAAGCTACGATTCAATCAGCATTTTTATGGTGACTACAAAGTAACAGGCGAGGAAAATCAATGACTGCATAAAACATGCGCTTGAAATTGGATCCGGGGAGTCGACAGGCTGGGTGATGGAAGTAAATCAGAACTTTGACCTAAATATGTGGCGAAACAAACCAAGAATTAGGATGGATGTAAAAGAGAGGAAGGGATGCAGCAGATGGGTACTCACTCAGGACATCCGTCATCCTCCTCGTTAGCATCTTCACACACTACCACACACACGTGCGCAAACACAAACTGGACAGCTTGCTGGGCCAGATGGCCTCTTCCAGGAGCAGAGAGAAGTGGGTTCGGCTTGGTTTGTGAATTACGGCATCCATCCCATTTGACCTGATGCAGCACATGGACCACAGAGGGGCTGGCAGGGGTTAGATCACCATGTGTGGTGTGGAGTGATGGGACTGTGAGTACAGAGGCAGATTTCATTTCAGATGTGAGCGATTCAACCCAAAAATTTGGCAGAAAAAACTTCACTGGTTGTTAAAAAAGCAGAACTTATCTGTGATTTGATTCTTGATTCTTTTCATATCCCATTCTATGTTCATCTCATCGTATGTTCACGGCATCCGCCTCCAGTAAAGAAAAGGCGGATGGGTGTGGCACCAAAGGAGCAGACTCATCACAGCTTGTGTTTCAGTGGCCCTCCTTTGTCCTGTCTTTTCTAATTTAACAGTGATGGATGGGCCTGCATATGCAATAATACCTCCATCTTACACTCAGTTCCTTTTTTTCTTATTGTTTTTATATTTCAAATGTTGTTAAATGTGCATTATCTGAAGACTTTTGTGATAAAATGTTGCATTTGGAAATCGAGCAAAATTTGAATATTCATGTTTTTGAAATATAAATGTTGTTGAAGTTCATGGAAGTAAAAGAAAAAAAAAAGACACATTTTGGGCAGCATTTTTAAATATTTAAACAAGATTTTTTAATATTTTTTCTAAAAAATCAATCGCAACTGCTATAATAAAGATGTCTTTCAAGCATTTTATTAGTTTTACATTTGTAGAAAAACAATCTCAGTGTAATTATTTATGAGCTGTTTGAAGGACCTTTAGGTCCTAAATAAAACAGGAAAGTATTAACAGCAGGGGGAGAAATGCGTAAAGTTTTGGCATATATTTATGCAGCTCAGATAAGTGGCGCCATGAATATTTTATCTGGAATAGTAGCTTCAAGATCTAGATATCATGAAGTCCAATTACTGCTTTTACCATTTTCAGCTACTTTTAAGAGATAAATAACATTAGATATATAAGGTTTTTTTAACTCAAATTAATTTTGCAGCTTCATATTCTTTGGATTTTTGCACAAGGATTGAAATATTTGGCCTTGTGTTAAGTCAGGCGTTGAAACACATACATTTTTGAAAAAGACGGTGAAAAAAACATTTACCTATTATTGGTTTGTTGAAAACATTTTAAGCAAATTTGATCTGTTGTGTTCTGTTGAGCTGTTGTTACAAGATCTGTTCTGTTGTATTTACCCACGTATGCAGCAATGCATTTGTGATTTTCAAAATAAAATGTCAAATGCTGTTTCTATTCATTTGTTTCTCATTTAATTCTCACTGGGGATCTGATACAGACAGCAAAACTGACACCATTTTTTTCGGACAATCCAGAATTTTGGCTTTCAGAGCTAGTTCCCATCAAGGTTGCTTCAGGCAGGATGAGAAGCAATCAGAGCATGGATAACGGTCTGGTTACATAAGCATCCTCTTTAGGAAAGCTTCCATGCCTCAATGGTTGTGCTGGATGCATTAGTTATAATCTTCTTCTTTCTCAGTTTGAGAGGTCTAGAACAAAACGATATAAACACTGTAATGCTAAAAGATCATGTTGTGGTGACTACCTCTTGCAGATCTTCTCATTAATCAGGAATTATACTCAAATTATAAATGTTATTAAAATTTGTATTTATAGCTTGTTTGTCTTTGTGTGTTTCTGCAGTGCCAGCTTTCCCAGGCTCTGAATGGCGTCTCAGACAAAGCTAAAGATGCTAAGGAGTTCTTAGTTCAGCTCAAGAACATGCTTCAGCAGATACAGGTATGAAGTCTACTCAGCAGCAATACAAACAAATATGAAGCTTTTCTAAAAATGTTAGATGTATAAATTGATGCAATATGCCATCAAGATTAAAGAAAAAAACAAAGAGCAAAATGTGGGCTCTACACTTGGGATCAGGGAAATAAGTCAGTAAAAACCCCATATTCTGAAGCCCTTGTGTGTATTTTTTCCCTGTAGTCTTTGCGAAAGTGCAGATTAAAGTCTATTTGGAAGAACACACATTGATTTATCTTTCAGCAGGACGTGCAGACTGTTGAGGGATAAAGGCTCTTAAACAAAAATGGAGCCTTACTTCCTCTGACAGCTGCAGAGATTTATGGAAAAAGAGAAAAAAAATGAGAGCAGTGTGAAGGAAAGATTTGCTGCTTCCCTGAGGGGATGAGGGAAGACTACAAACCTCACAATCTAACACCTCATTTCAAAGTGGACATAATTTTACTATTCTGTGCATTCTGCCTAAAAATTCTACTTATGGATCATCCGTTCTTTCCACAATCAAAATTCCAAAATAAACCTACATGCTGCATCAGTGAATAACAAAATTAGATTGTTTTGATGTAAAAGCACGGTGCGAGGGTGTAGTCAAAACTAAATAAATTTACCATGCACAAACTCTCACAGTCACACTCACTGGTGATGATCAAGCTTGCATGTGATTAAATCAAACAGCTTCAGCTAGAATTTTTACTAAGTAAATGGTAAAGATAGAGGAAAATCAATCATTCTTTTTGTATGAAATGCTAACAGCAAACCTAGCATACTAGTTCTTTTTTTGAAACCCAGTACCAATGAGTTATACAGGATTTAGGCGTTACACAAGTCTGTTACCATTGTTCAGTGCATAATAGATATAATACCGTATATCTTCCAATAGTAGTCAGCGTCTATTAGAGACCGGCCATTATTAGAAGATATACGGTAGATATAATAGATATAAGGCTGCTTAGTCAGGAATCTATTTAGCATAGGAAATGCAATGTCGATTTTATCCTATTTTATCCATGGTTTTGATTTTATTCAATTCGACATACATACTAAGATTTACACAAACTGTTAGACTTCCTGATCCGTGTTTAAGGACATGTTGGGTGGGTAGCCGAAGATGCCGCAGACCCCTGTGCACGGTCGTTGCACACTGAGTACAGTGCGTCCAGATGGAAGCTGCGTCAGTCTCTGTCCCTCCTGTGAACGGGAGAGTGAGCGTTGTGAGCACTTCAGTCCATCGCGGCGAGTTTTGGGTGTAGGGGCCGCATGCCACATTTGCCTCCAAGCTCTTTTTTGTCAAGCCGGAGCTGGTCACTACGCACCATTGTTGAAGAAAAGTACCCGGTGTTGCGCCAAGATAGGATTTCCCTTGCCAGAGTTTGTATCCCGTTGCGGTATGACTTAAACAACGGACAGTTAATATTTAACACATTTAACGTTGTTTAAGTCCGTGTTTACGTCATACCGCGAGCTGATGATTCTACTGCAAATTACTGAGAGGCCTTGTTGTTGTTTTACTAAGAATATGTGGACAATTAACTTCCAAAAGCCCCAGAATAAACTATATTGTAAACAACCGCCTTCTTTTTTTACGCTCTTTGGGACAAACTATGAGTGTACGAAACCCTCATTTGCCAGAAGTCGTACAGCAACAGGGATTTTGGCGGGGGATACCAAAAGTGGATCCCAAAAATGGATCCCACCCAGCCTCTATTAGGACTCAGGTACCCACGTTGGCAGGCAGTCCTCTGTACGTTACATGTTCCCCGTCCACTCGCTGGATGGGGATCTTACCTCTTCACTTGCTGCTATTGAGGGAATCCTCGTTTGTTAGTTTAGTTTAGTTTAGTTTAAACTTAAGTTTAGTGGGTTCTTTCATCTGATCTGAGGTTGAACACACGTGCAAATACTAGGGTCATCTTCCAAAAACGAAAAAAATAAGTGGTTCTGCCAGAAATCTAGAATGTTAGTTCTTCTTTGAAAGCTAGAACGCTAGTATTTTAAAGCTGATGGAACACGCTGTTTCTTTTGAGATTAAACATGAACAAAAATAAATAAAAAGAACAAAACAGAAATCACAAATGTCTAGCGTTTATATATTAATATTCTGCATCATCTCTGTTGTTTTTCTTTGTAGGAGAATGGAGTGGAGTTTGAAGCTTGCTTTGTGGCACAGTGTGACTCACTGATTGAGGCACTGACCAGACAGAAAGCTAAACTTCTCACTAAAGTCACAAAGGAGAAGGAGTACAAACTAAAGGTATGACTGTGAGATCACTGCCCACACTGAATTTTATGTTTAACAAAAGCTCCTGACTGAGCGGACATATTTGTATGGTGACTAAAAGGTAAAACAATTAAAAATGGAAAGTGTTTAGTTCAGTTCTGTTTCTTCTTTTTATCATAATTTTTATTACATACATGTACACACGTGGACAAAATTGTTGGTACCCCTCAGTTAAAGAAGGAAAAACCCACAATTCTCACTGAAATCACTTGAAACTTACAAAAGTAACAATAAATAAAAAATTATTGAAAATCAAATAATCAAAATCAGCCATCACTTTTGAATTGCTGATTAACATATTATTTAAAAAAACAAACTAATGAAACAGGCCTGGACAAAAATGATGGTACCCATAACTTAATATTTTGTTGCACAACCTTTTGAGGCAATCACTGCAATGAAGCGATTTCTGTATTTGTCAATGAGCGTTCTGCAGCTGTCAACAGGTATTTTGGCCCACTCCTCATGAGCAAACTGCTCCAGTTGTCTCAGGTTTGATGGGTGTCTTCTCCAAATGGCATGTTTCAGCTCCTTCCACAGATGTTCAATGGGATTCAGATCTGGGCTCATGGAAGGCCACTTCAGAATAGTCCAACGCTTTTCTCTCAGCCATTCTTGGGTGTTTTTGGCTGTGTGTTTTGGATCGTTGTCCTGTTGGAAGACCCATGACCTGCGACTGAGACCAAGCTTTCTGACACAAGGCAGCACATTTCTCTCCAGAATGCCTTGATAGTCTACAGATTTCATTGTACCTTGCACACATTCAAGACACCCTGTGCCAGATGCAGCAAAGCAGCCCCAAAACATTACTGAGCCTCCTCCATGTTTCACCGTAGGGACAGTGTTCTTTTCTTCGTTTGCTTGGTTTTTGAGTCTATGAACATAGAGTTGATGTGCCTTACCAAAAAGCTCCAGTTTGGTCTCATCTGTCCAAAGGACATTCTCCCAGAAGCTTTGGGGCTTGTCAACATGCATTTTTGCAAATTCCAGTCTGGCTTTTTTAGGATTGTTTTTCAGCAGTGGTGTCCTCCTTGGTCGTCTCCCATGAAGTCCACTTTGGCTCAAACAACGACGAATGGTGCGATCTGACACTGATGTACCTTGGCCTTGGAGTTCACCTTTAATTTCTTTGGAGGTTGTTCTGGGCTCTTTGGATACAATTCGAACGATCCGTCTCTTCAATTTGTCATCAATTTTCCTCTTGCGGCCACGTCCAGAGAGGTTGGCTACTGTCCCGTGGGTCTTGAACTTCTGAATAATATGAGCCACTGTTGTCACAGGAAGTTCAAGCTGTTTAGAGATGGTCTTATAGCCTTTACCTTTAAGATGTTTATCTATAATTCTTTATCGGATGTCCTGGGACAATTCTCTCCTTGGCTTTCTGTTGTCCATGTTCAGTGTGGTACACAGCTTTTCACCAAACAGCAGAGTGACTACTTATCTCCCTTTAAATAGGCAGACTGACTGATTATGAGTTTGGTAACTCCTGTGATGTCAATTAAAGGACACACCTGAGTTAATCATGTCAGTCTGGTCAAATAGTTTTCAATCTTTCATAGAGGTACCATCATTTTTGTCCAGGCCTGTTTTATTAGTTTTTTTTTTTATATAATTAAGTTAATCAGCAATTCAAAAGTGATGGCTGATTTTGATTATTTAATTTTCAATGATTTTTTTATTTGTTGTTACTTTTGTAAGTTTCAAGTGATTTCAGTGAGAATTGTGGGTTTTTCCTTCTTTAACTGAGGGGTACCAACAATTTTGTCCACGTGTGTATGATTTGTTCTTTTTCATTCATTCAATCCTTCATTCATCTTCTATACCGTTTTATCCTTTTCGGGGTCACGGGGCTGCTGGGGCCTAACCCGGCCACTCTTGGGTGAAGGGAGAAGACACTCCTGGACTTGTCACCAGTCTGTCGCAGGGCCACAGTCACACACCCATAGATCCACACCTAGGGACGATTTAGAGAAACCAATTAACCTAGGAAGCATGTTTTTGGACGGTGGGAGGAAGCCGGAGTCCCAGGAGAAAACCCACACATGCACGGGAGAACATGCAAACTCCACATAGAAAGGTCCCCCATTGGTGACACTGTTTCAAGTCCCCCAGCTGGGACTTGAACTGGGGGCCATCTTGCTGTGAGCGCAAACCACTGAGCCACCGTGCAG
Organism: Oryzias celebensis; assembly: GCA_014656515.1. NCBI lineage: Eukaryota > Metazoa > Chordata > Actinopteri > Beloniformes > Adrianichthyidae > Oryzias > Oryzias celebensis. The sequence continues at coordinate 17,386,262 of BNCR01000018.1, read as the reverse complement.
CTGGTGCTCTTTTTTTATGATTTGTTTTAACATTTATAAAAATTGTTTGAGAGTTTTTTGGGGGCTAACCTGTGAAAAGTAATTCAGCATGGGTAGTATAAATTAGTAGAGATTTGGCTCCTCTTTTTCCTTGTTTTTTTTTTTTTTTTGTCACTAATTTAGCATAAAAATATTTCTAAAAAAGTTATACTTTTTTGACAGTCATCTTTTATTAGCTTATCTAGTTTCAAGTAGCAATTTTGTGTTTGAAAAGTTCAACAAAGGCTTTTTCAAACTTCAGATGAGGTGTTACACTGACCCACAAAACTCCAAAAATAGGGAGGCAAGTTATGAATAAAAAAGGTGTTAAAAACCTTTGTGGGTGTAAACTCTGAAAGTGACTAAAAATATAAGTGTGATGGGAAAGGAATAGTAGGCTATACTGAAACGAAGTGAAAAGAAGAAAACTCAAATATTTTCAAATTAAAACAAGACACAGTAAGGACATGTCATCCACATGAAATGAACATAATAATAAAACAGCAAAAGGGAAAAGGGAAGTTGGAGAATCTGTCTTGAACAGACACTTGCTCATGTCCATGAATGTAACTGACTAATAGTGCATTTTTTATTTACAATCTTAAGTATTATCCTTCACCTGTTTTGTCTTCTCCTGGGTGTTTTGGCAAATGTTTTTTAAAGGTTGGAACACCTATTTAAGGTTTTGGGAGCTGCCATTTGAGCTAGGCCAGTAAGGGATGTTAATTCAGGAATGTTCCGGTTGCTGTTTCTTTAAAAGAAGTCCACCATATAAAGAGAATATTGAGGGAAGGGGAGTGTTATAATTGATGTTGAATCTCTTTTTTTAGAGTAGGAGGATGTAAATGTTTGTTTTTTTGCATCTCAATGATGTTTGCTTGGGAACACCTCAAATTAGCATATAGTTTGTGCTTAATAGATAGATATAAGGCTGCTGAGTCAGGAATCTTCAGTAATCCTTCACTGTCGCAAAGCCTCACTGTCCATCTTGTAACATACTGTCTGACTTACAATGGTAAAGAGACTAAGCTGACGGGTGATTTTATGCGTCTCAGTCAGGAGTTTATCTTTTTTCAAAAGGCAGGAGAAAGTTTTGTTTTGCTCAAACAGAAAATCTATAGGTTGTGTGGCTCTATAGATGAATGAGAGATGTCCTCATTCAGGACAGACGTTTAAGACCCTAAACAAGAGGAGATGATGGAAATAGATGACATTCATTTGAGATCAATCAATTTATAGAATATGTTTAACGACTGTTAACAGCCTCCACATGTGGTTTGTGTCTTCTACAGGTGGTGCGTGACCAAATCACACACTGTACCATGAAGCTGCGGCAGACCACCGGAATGATGGAGTACTGCTTAGAGGTCCTTAAGGAGAACGATCCAAGTGGCTTTCTTCAGGTTTATGACCCACTTTATCCCACTTGAAGGAGTACATGTTAACAGAAAATGTTCAGCATCTTCACACACCTTGCATCAAGCCAATGCAACAACTAGCAATTCTTTCCAAAACAATTCAACATTTTTGTAATTTTTTTGCAATAACTTTGGCATAATAGGTTTTGACTTTGATGTGGTTCTTTTTGTAAAGCTTTGTTTTCCAAAAGCAGCTGTCACTTTTTTAAAACTGTTTGTCTCCCTTTGTTTTGCCCTTTTGTTCGGACAAATTTTAACTCCTAGGCTGCGTGTTTGTTAGCTGTAGCGTTAACTGCATTTCCTCCAGTAAAAACAGTTTAATAGACTTGTTTCTAAAAGTATAATGCATCCCTGCTAAAGAAAGACTTTATTGTCCTGGATGACATTGCAGCACTATATTAAACTATGAATCATCAATAACTTGACCATTATGTCCAAAATATTTCTGATCATTAATTAATGAAACTTTTTTTTCAGGCTTCTTTAAAAAATAACTAGCTCCATAAAATGTTTTTCATCTTATTTTCTGAAAGACAAGAACTTCCATGTTGGAAAACACAGTGAGACAAATAAGTATCTGAAAACCATGGGATTTTTCTAGTTCTCTTACTTAGAAATCATGGAGGGATCTTAGGTGAATGTCCACTAAGAAAGACATAATCTAAAAAAAAAAAAAAAAAAAAATCAGAAAATCACAATGTATGATTTTTTAAAAACAATGTGTGTACGGGACTGCTATAAATAAGTATTTAAACGCCTGTCTATAAGCTAGAATTCTGACCCTCATAGAGCTGTTAGTCCACCTTTAAATATTCCACCTCCATTCCACTTAATAACGTAAATTAGAAGCACCTGCTTGAAGTGGTTAGCTACATGAAGACACCTGTCCAGCCCTACAATCAGTAAAACTCCAGCTACTAACATGGCCAAGACCAAAGAGCTGTCCCAAGACACCAGAGACAACATTCTAGACCTTCACAAGGCTGGAAAGGGTTACAGGGCAATTACCAAGCAGCTTGGTGGAAAAAGATCCGATGTTGAAGCAATTCTTAGAAAATGGAAGAAGCTCAACATGACTGTCATTCTCACTCGGACTGGGGCTCCATGCAAGATCTTGCCTCATTGGTTCTCAATGATCCTAAGAAAGGTGAGGAATAACTTGAAAATAGTTGGGACCACTGTTTCCAACGGTTTTTTTATAATACACACAGGCCTGTCTTAGGTTTGCCAATGACCATTTGGTCTCTTCCAGCTTCTGCCCGACCCTGCAGGCCTTGTTTTCCAAAGGACATGGAATCAACTTGATTTAACTTGAACTGACAAGCAAAGCATTCAACGTAAAACCAGATATTCTTAACATAAATTTATTATTAGTTCATACCGGTTGTGTTGTTGGTTTGGTTTCTGGAACTGCAATGGAATCAAACCAAACAGAAATACAGGTGTGAGCTTTTTCAGTGGTGAATGAGATGTGGCAGGTGTTTGTTGTTGACATGGGCATGTCTGGCCCGGGTGGAGACACTCAATTACTGAGAAGTTGACTGAACGTGACATCTCCCTCTTGAGCTGTTGGTTCTTGAGCCCGAGAAGGTCAGACATCGGTTTCATGCATACTTGGAGTACAGCTGTTCCTCAACTGGTGGAATCCTGATGACACGCCTCCACATCTCGATGTAGGATTGTGGTAGCAATATTTGTTGCAGACTTGTTTTGGTTTGGATTGGTCTTGGAGTTTGAAACAGGATAGCTGGGGAATGTTCTTACATTCACATCCCTGACAACTCCCAACTTATTGCTGTTTACTTTCACATCTCCGCCAAGTCTATATTGACCTCTTAGGGTATTTGAGTCTGCAATCCATCCAATATCTGTCATATGCAGACCGGTCAGCTGTGTTCCCTCTCCTCTTCCTGGTTCTCAAAGCTGTTACTCATTGTAGCTATTAGTTTCAGGTTTAGAAGGAGAGCTCTTTGCATTGGTCAGTGTCGCAGAGACTTGTGTGTTTCCTGTGGTCTTCCAGGTTTTCAAGTCTCCGTTTGTCACATTCCTAATAAAGAGGTTTGATCCAGCAAGTTGGTTCCATTTCTTCCAGAACTTGTCCACTTCTGCTTGGATGGCATTGTGTCTCTTGAATGGAGAGCCTGTAAAGTCAAAGCTGCAGAAGTCACCTTTTGGACTGCTCTTCCAGCCTTTTGTAAGCTAACGGAAAACTTTCGGTTGACTGATCGCTTACAATATCAGCATGAACATCTCTTGAAGCCATACATGAGTACAGTCTTACCTTTTTCTTGCTTCATCTTTCACTTCCTAGGACCCAAATAGATCTACTTTTGTCTACTGAAAGGGTTGTGCTTAATGTGTTTTATATTTTCCCAGAATATTGCACCACAGGACAAGATCAGCCACCATTTTGAACCTTTGTGGCGACAGACACCTTTCTCTATGACTGATCAGAAGGTTGATAGTGTCTGGTCTTTTCTGGTTGAATCTCTGGAAATTTTCTTAGTTGCATTTTTTGTTAAAACTTAATGCACTTTTGCAATCTCATTAAGGCAGTACCAGCTGATGCCCCTTTTCAGTTCCTTGAGGGGTTTTAATTCTGATTTTTAGGAAGTATTCTCTTGACTTCACTTTTATTGACATCCCTCCAACAGCATGATCAATCATTGTAATCTTCTCACGTTTTAAGTTCAATCTTTTGGCTGCTCTGTGAGTAATGTAGTTCATATCAGAAGCCTGACCGATTAGAGTCCCAATTTTCTGACCTGCGTAGGCAGTAACTTCCAACATAATCAGGATCACAGGCAACTCTTTAACTTTGGCTTCACTTTTCTCAACAAGGTTAGTTTAGTCTTTTGAGACTGCAGCAACATTTGAGAATGCTCTTTTGAATTTTTCTGCTATTTCAGGTGAAATTCCATTAGTGAACATTTCTTGCTCTTATGTGAATGTTTTTTTTTTTTTTTTTTTTTTTTTTAATTTATTTTCTACTTTTTCCACTTTCACGTTGTTCTTCTCCATTTGGACAAAGAAAGAAATGATGGTTTGAAGAACCATATTTCCTACAGTCCTTTTTCCTACAGAGGTAATTTGTTGTCAGGCAATCTTCCTCCTCAGAGTGATACCCCAAGTGTTTTTGGCATGCTCCCAGTGTCTTTACTGCATTTGATCTTTTTCTTTTTTAGATTGGTTGAGTGCTTTACACAGTATACAGAATAATATTTTCTCTCTGTGTTTTCCATCCCCACAAAAGATACATCAACCATCCTTTCTGGATGTGTGGGTGGAGGTGTGTCTTCTATCCAGTCTCCCTTCTGACTTCTATGACACTCCAAGCTGCTCCGTCTCAAAGATGTCTTCTTGAGTTTTCAGGAACCTGAGAAGACTGTCAAAATGGTTGTTTGGTGTGACTGCAGGGTTAACCATGAAGCCGAGCCAGTCCTTTTTCACAGTATCTGGCAGTTCGCTTTCAATGCTTTTGACCACAAGTGGTTTTTCAGGGCACTTGAATTTCTAAGTTCAGTGAGGTGAGCAAGAGCTTTTTCTACAGTCGATGACTTTTCTGGGTTGGTTAGCTTTCACAATCGGTATCTTCTCTAAATCTTCAATTATTTCTAGAACAATGGTTGTCTTGTTGCTGTATCTGTTGTCAAGTACTCTGAAGATGTCTTCTGCTGTATCATAGGTTGACAGGCATTGTTGATGGCAGATTTTTTTCATCTATACTGTCCAGTAACTGGAGCTTTACTACTGGGAGCTGGTTGGTTTTTCTTGTTTCTATAGACCAGTGCTTCTCAATTACCCCCACCCCCCCGCGAAGAACTTGTCCTTTTGCACCCCCCCCCCCCCCAACTTTCTGCTGCAACTATCATTAGTCAAGTTGCTCAAATTAAGAGTAAATCTGCAAAACATTGTATCTTTTTTATCATTAAAGAATACAAAAAGGAAAAAACATGGATCATTGATAAACAATAACTTTAGTAACATTGCTTTGTAACATCGCTGACTACGGAAGCTGGAAACTGCACAATTTTTTTTTAAACTGTTTTCTCGTGATATCGAGATAATGATGCTGTTTGAACTCTTTCTTCCGTTCCTGCACTGAGACGCAGAGATCTGATCTGATCAGAAATACAGAGATGTCCGACCGTATTTTGTGGTTGTCAGTTTAAAACAGACAATTGTGCTGCAGCAGATCGTTTTAGACCCAGAAGTGATGAAAACGGCTAAAAAGGAAGTTGCAGACATGCTACTCCACTGTTTAAAAAAAAAAATAATGTTAAATAAATTGGAAAACATTGAAAACATGTCTGTTTTGGATGACTTTATAACGCAACAAATAAATTATAATTGATCAGTGCTTCTGGTGTTTGACACTTTGTGATAAACTTATTTTTTTTTTGTGTTATTTATTTTGTGTCCACAGATCTCAGATGCCCTGATCAAGCGTGTCACGTCCTCTCAGGACCAATGGGTCAAGGGGGCACTGGAGCCCAAGGTCAGCTCTGATTTTGACCTCGTCCTAAACACAGACTCGCTCCTCCAAACCATCCTGCAGCTGGACTTCTGCCATGGCAAAGGTGAGCTCCGTCGCAACAACCAAAGCGTCCTGACGTTCACATTCAAGCAGCTCCATTGTTTTTCACGTTCTGTTCATGCAACAATAAAAAACCCTTCTCTGTTGCAGTCCCAGTGTTATGCTCATGAATCCATGTTTCTTTTGATGTGTAATCAACACGATGCATATTTTATGCATTTCATGCTGCTCCAGCAGCAGGTAGAGGCTGTTTTTCTTGTAGATGTGCAATCAGCAGAACCGTGTAATGATCTGTTTATTCGCGTGTTAAATTGTTACCAGGACTAATTACAGAAAAGAAAAATGGAGTATGTTTGAAATAACAGGAAGTAGATTTATTCAGCCCTAAGGCCATGCAACTGAGGCAAGAACACCTGGAGGTCATCTTTCAGGTCAGCATGCACTTCAGTGAGGCTCTCTGTAATCGGAGTTGCAGTCAGATTTGTAAAGGATAGACGTGGCTTTGATCATCCAGCCTTTGTTCTCCCGGGATGGTGACATAAAACTCATTTCTGCACCCTTCACATCCCACAGAACAAAGTAACAGAGTTTTAAGGATGACTGAGTCTCTGCTGATTTACTGTTTTGCATCCTGAACAGCAACACAGCAGGGAGTCTGGTCCAATGAAATAGATTTGTCCAAAAAATGGACACAATGCTTAAGTAGCATTTTGTTTTTTATTTATGGTTTTGTGGCCATTTATCCATTCATTTATGAAATATAACTTTAGTATTTACAATTGTTAAATTATAACAATGTTACATTTTTCTATTTTACTCTTTTACTTTTGGCAGAAGCATTTTATTTTGAAAACTCCTTTCAAAATAAAATACAGGCTGTATGAAATGAGATTCTCCTGCAGCAGCAGATTTACTTGGTTTATACATTCAACAAAGTTGAACATGACATTATGACATCCTCATCTTTTGTCTGCTTTTATTATCAAATATAAACATGACAACACTGGTGTTCAATCGAATTCAACACACATGGAACTGTTTGTCTACAAGTGGATGCGTCCGAATGGGGCTGAGCAGGGAGTTTGTGGCCTGCCCAGAGTGTTGTCTACGTCAAATTAATAACCTCTTTTTCATCTGCTTCTTAATCCCAACAATTGGAATAAAGAAATGCTCACAAAGCATTTTTATCTTTCATAGAAAATGCCACAAGAACATGTTAAAAATACAATTGTCATCAGAGTGGGTCTAAGAAGTTTGCCTCTGAAAAGTTGACACTGTTGACAGTAAATCAAACCTTTTAGCGTCATTTTAATAAATTACATGTCATTAACTGTAACTAAAAAATGAACCTAAACTTCTAACCCATTTTTAATTTTTTTTTCTTTTTAAATCCAGAGTCACAATGGAAGGAGAAATGAGTTAATGTGGTTCCGGAGCCTCAGGTTGCAGACCCCTGCATTAGAGAAAATGACTTTTTTCTGAGAGATCTACATGAGTGTATTTTCTTGAGAAATCATGCAGGAAAAGTATACTTACTGTGGTTGTGAGTCGCTTAAGGCTATGGAGGTTCAGAAGAGACAATATAACAAATACATACGTATTCATGTAAAAAAAAGATATTTATATATAAATAATTATTCATGAGAATATTGAATGGTTAAATACAAGTGTCAATAATTATTTAAAATTGACATTACAATTACAAACAAAAAAAATAAAAATACAATTGCAACAAAGGCACTGAAGAGTGTTGATCCATAAGCAAACGATTTACTTTACAAGGGCAAGACATGGCGAAGTCAGAATACAGGCGAGGGTCCAAAACACAGGGAAGCAAGGAGAAAAACAAACACTTCGACTGCACAACAATGGTTAGTACAAGACTAGGTACAGAGGTAGATGCTGAGCAGAGCTTATACTGGTGGTGGTTTAACTGCTTCATTATTATTACATCCATCAAAAACAAACAGCAATGCAGCTTTGATACCTGTTGCAAAATATGTCATGACTTTAAAGGAAATCCAATCTTGTAGGTGAAGGTTGGTCCAAAGCATTGTACTGCTGACTCGATTCAAAGTGGTGAAAATTTGGACACAGGAAATACTTTGTTTGTGAAATCTGAAGCTCCTTTTCAGTCGCTCTGTGCCGCCATTTTTCATCCATGTGTATTAAAACATTCAAACCTGAATCATGCTTTCAGATGTGCAAGAGAAACCGTTATTGAAACAAATGCAGGCAGCAGACAGTTGTGAGGCTGAGATGGAGACTGAGAGCCCAGGAGGTATTCCCTTCCTTGAATGCGTTTCGTCCCACCTCCCTCCTCACTCCCCAGTCCTAAAAGCCCTCACAGTCATTCTAGTTCAAAACTCACTGGTCCTTTTGTCCTTAGAGTCTCTGTGATTTCCTCTGCATGGTTATGCTTTGTATTTACCTCAGTAAATGACCCCAAAGCAGAATGACTATTTTTCCCTTCCTGAGGTATTTGTTTCCATCTCTTCTGTGATCACCATGTTTCATACATTCTTTTAGACAACATTTATATTAAAATAAGTATTTCTGCAATATTTTGTATTGATTTTTTTTTTTCATTTAATTTGGGATTTCTACATAATGTAGAACTACCAGGATAACATTAGTTTGTTTTTCAAGCAAAAGGTTCCATTTCGGACTATATTTGATCTAATCTAATGTTAAATGATCCTGGTTACATTTTACAGTGAAGGTGTTAGAAGTTCTCCACATCTGTAGTATTGTACAGATTATTAGGCACAAAAGAGCCAATTTTTTGTTCTCATTAGATAGCTAGCTGGGATTACTGTGCTAGCATCTTATAACCCTTTTGGTGCTAAAAACCAAACACTTTATTTATCCAAAAACCCTCCCTTTCAAGGCAACCGCAGAACTAATCAATTTTGTTAAAATGAGTTATTTTTAAAATTGCTGAAAATATAAACAAAAACCAGCTGTCCCAGTTCTGTTTGTCACTTAAGCACGTTTTAGTATACTGGAGCTGTTGCTGGCGGTAGCAAAATAACATACACTCTTTGACCTACTGTAACTCTTCAACCGCTTGTGCAATTAATGTAATTCCAACAGATTTTGACGAAGAGAAAAGCAGCTTTGGGCCATTAGGAAAAATTTTACTCACGTAAAGTGTCAGAATCAGCTGATTTATGGTAATTGCCTAAACACTTCACTGCTGTAAAGTGTTGCATATCGGCAAAAAGCTACATTTGACCAAATTTTAGTGTTGACGTTTTTACTGACTATAGCTTTCCACATGTCCTTGTTTCTCTTCTAAGAATAATAAGTGTGTCAAAGAAACAAACCAGATGTTTGCATTTACCCTGTATTGCTGTGTCAATTGAGTAGAGGTATTTGTTCATCCAGCACTACAGGGTTTGACAGATATGCTGCTATAATGATATAATTAAACTGGCCCTCGGAGAGCTCATTTATTTTAGCTAAAAGTCAGTTGGCAAAGGTCATGTCCTTCTAGCTCCACACACCTTTTGTACTTCCACCCTGCACAGCATTACATATCCTTACATGGTCACGTGTTAATCCTTCCTCTAATTCCCAGCTGTTGCCCTCGAATTGAACTTGGGGTTGTTTTCACCCATGCGTTTTTTTGGTTTTTTTAAATCTCCCAGTAGATTGTCATTAGAGCTTCTATTTCTCTCCCTTGGACTGTAAAGTCCCAAAGGAAATGAAGACATCCATGTTTGTCCTTCCTTTCTCCCCATCCAGCGTTTGTTAGCCCCTCCCCCTGCTTTTGTTCATTGTCATTCTTCTGTATTTTGTAATATTTCCATCAAACGTCTTTCTGCACAGTGGAGCCGGGACCTTTGGTGCCGGCAGCTCCCATTCTTCAGCTGGAGAAGTGCTGCACTAGAAACAATAGTGCCACACTGGCTTGGAGGGTTACTGTGCCGACTAGCAGCCCTATTGATGGATACATCCTGGAACTGGACGATGGCAACGGAGGACAATACAGGGTTGGTAGTAGTGCATCCTCTTTACTTGGGTATTATTTGTTTAGCACCGGGTTGGGGAACTTCAGGCCTCCACAGTTTTTGTCCTGCATGATTTTTAGATACTGTTGGTCGACATATGGCTTACTACCTGGATCAGATCTGTCCATCGTAAGGTGTGTAAAAGCTGTAAGGACAGGGGTAAAAAAGGAGCAAGAGAATAGATTTTTCTGCTAGAAGTTGGCCTCAGAATTTCTCATTGAAAGGAAATATCAAGTGTAAGTTCTATTTCATTCACAATAGTACTCTAATTTGCTCTTCCAGGAGGTGTATGTTGGGAGGGAGACGGTGTGCACAGTTGATGGGCTGCATTTTAACAGCTCCTACAATGCCAGAGTGAAAGCCTACAATACCATTGGTGTGGGTCCATACAGCAAGACGGTAGTTCTCAAGACTTCAGATGGTACGTTGGCGCAGAAGAAGCTTTTGGTGAAAGAATGTAGACAATATCTTTAAGGACTCTCTTATTTACCAAAAATGGTTCATTAACAGAAAACAATTTTAAAACCGTTGTAAGTTTAAATTTGGAATTGACAAAGTTTCTTGCAAAAAACATCAAAAGCTAAATCCAGATGACCCCTTTTTAAACTTTTCGGGACTACAAAGGGACAGTGTTTGAATTTCTGTCTTTTTTCTGTACTTGCAGTGCCATTTAACGAGGGGCATTAAAAAAGCTCAGAGAGACAACTTTGTAAACCTACAGACCCTTGACACACAGGATAGTGAACTGTACACGGCTCATTGACAGCAAAGTTGACAGCATTTAACAAACAGGCCAATGGGTGGGACAAAGTACAATGAGATGTTTAGTGTCCATATGTCTGTTGTTGAATAATCACACCCAGAATAACTACTGAATGCTTGTAAAAAGAAAAATATTCTTTACAAAACCTTTTAGCTTAAAACAAAAGGATCAGCGCAGAGATACAAAGCATACAAAAACAAACTAACTGATTAACTTAGGAAGCATTTTTTATAAAAGTATTATAATAGAACATTAAATGAAAACAAAACCAACAGAACAGGAGCTTGGTAAATTATAGTCTGATGAAACATAACACTGTAAAAACAACCTGTCCATACTGCTTTGATAATCCAAGTATGGAAAATGAAAATATGAATGAACTAGTGAACAACTTCAATATATTTTTTGTGAATGTTGGCCCAGATCTAGGAGCAGAAATACCAGATGAGGAAATTAATTAATTTAATGAAAAAATCAAAATCAATCCACACTCATTATTCCTCAGCTACTGAAGCTACTGAAGAAGAGGTTTTTCATATTGTTACCAAATGTAAAAATAAACTGTTAACTGATTGCCATCATGTCAACAGCATTAGTAAGAAGAAAAAGGTAATAAATTATATTTAAAAAACTATAGCTCATATTTGTAATTAATCATGTGAAACAGGGTGTCCCAAATTGGAAAGACTTTTATTTTTTTCTATCTACAAAAGTGATGATCAAAAAAAGTACACAAACTACAGACAAATTTCACTCAAATTTGAAAATTTCACTCAATACTTGAAAAGTTGTTTAGGATGTGCTTAGAAAAGTTCACTAAACATTCAATCATCAATGAAGGACAGTATGGCTTCAGATCCAAAAGAAACAAATCAATGTCTAATTGATGCCGTTGAAGACTTTACAAAAGCTTTAGATGATGAAAAAACAAACACCTGTTCTATTTATTGACCTCAAAAAACCCAGTGGGCACCTTGATGTCGGCTTGATGGCAAAATTGAGTTGTTTGATCCAATTAGTGGTCAATGTTGGATTTGGAAATGGTTTATTTCAAGCAGACAAGAATAACACATGTGTAACACAATCAATCAACAAAGATTTACATCCATAAACGTGTCAAACATGGGATAACTAGGCATCCAATGATTGCTTGAAAGGGAGTGGGAGGAAGCAAACTTATATAATCCCACCCCGACTTGACCATACCATTTACTTTACATTGGATATCAACCAGTTCATAACTAATCAGATATTTTTACCGTACTGATAGTAATACAGGTCATTAAACATCCTTAAGTAACAATAATTCATACTGGTATGTAGACACAAAACAATTTTAAACTTGATTGTAGCACATACAAGAAAAAATAATCAGTGATGTGAATAAGTCTCTAAAATATGTCAGTATAGAGATCACATTTTTGCAGAATAGTTTCATCAAAAGAATCAGTGATGTGAATAAGTCTGTCAGCATCCGACCGTCCAGTTCTCTCTCCAACCATCAGAGGGGGCCATCGCCAGAGTATTGACAGAGTATTGTTCTCCTATAACACTCTAACTCCCATCATGCATCTGACCTCCACCATCTTGTCTTCACCAGTTGCTCCTCATTGTCATTACCCTGCTAACTTTTGATTTCATGCCATTGTGTTAGTGTGGGAAATACATGAACAGTAGAAATTCAGTCTCACATGAAAAACAAAATTAAGAATGCTGGTTAATATGGTTAAAGTTCATTTGATATCAATTCGATGGCTTCATGTTAAACATCAAACTGACGTCAGTTTAATATCAAATTGACTTCCATGCTTCTTCTGTTTCTGAAGGATTTAGGCTTAACTAAATTAATTTAGGCTTAACTAAATCTCAGCATATGGCTTAAAATGAGAGATTCCAATAAACCATTCATTATATGTTTTATACCCCTGTTAATAGTTTTATTAAATGTACAGGTCCAAATTCTAAATTTACGTGACATCAAAAAGGGGCAAATATTATAATTGATTAAAATTGATATTATATGGCTGTCCTTTGTGTGCCGAAGTTGACTGTTTTGAGTTTTTGTGAGTTATTGGAGTTAAAATTGATATTAAAGTTTTGATGTCAATATGATTCACACATTCAACTTGTTTCTGTCATGTTATGTTGAGGATATGTGTTTTGATTTGATGTCATTTCAACAGCAATTGCCCACTGGGAGGCATTTAATACAGTAAACTATAAAATTCTGCTCAATTAACTTGAACAGTATGGAATTAGAGTGACATGGAAAATGATACATAATTATTTAACAGAAAACAACATGTTAACATGTTTTTTCTAATAATAGAATAATATTAATAATAGACTAATAATTGATGCTAAACTTTCTTGGAAAACACACAGCAGACAAAAAAGTAGTCAATCAAAAATTAAAAAAAATCATTTTCTTGATGAAATATGGTGGAATATCTGATTCTTCTTTAAAGCAATTACACAAATCACAAAAATGACCGGTCAGAATTATTGATTATAATTATATTATTTGGAGCACATTAATCCATTTTTTACAGTCAAAAATACTAAAATTACAGCACCTATGTTTTTATCAAATACTACAAATACTATATAAAGCATATAATTCATTACCAAATAAAATACAGAAATGGTTCATATCAATTCTTATCAATTGGGAGGAACAGGAAAATTTTAACTTCCGATGGTACGAACAACATGTAGAGGATATTTTGTGTGTCTGTGTGTGGAGTAAAACTGTGGAATAATTTGGAGCTGGAACTAAAGGAGTGTCAAAATGTCTATGCGTCTAAAAATTGTTAGAACCTAATGCTGTGGTAACTTCACTGATTATATAATTTTGGCAAAATTATGAACAAATATTGAACAACATATTTTTCTTGTGGGTTTGAAGCAACTACTGTTCATAATGTAGAGGATGATGGTTATTACAATATGGTCTCAGTACAATATCATGATTGATATCTCAGGGGCTGGTCCCTTTTCAATGTAATGAAATTGTGAAATTTTGTTTCATTCAAAATTCCTTTAAAAAAAGAAAATAAATAAAGAACAATAAATGAGAGAAGTTAGCTAAATGTAAATGTTTTTCTTTCTTACAAACATACTAACAGGTGTTTTTATTTTGCAGTGGCGTGGTTCACCTTTGACCCCTCCTCCGCTCACAGGGACATTGTTCTGTCCAATGAAAACCTGACAGTCTCCTGTAACAGCTATGATGACCGCGTGGTATTGGGCACTGCTGCCTTTTCCAAGGTTACCCATCTGTTTTGTATAAGTTAAACTGTGGCGGACGACTTGTTTTGTATGAAAGTGAGTCACTTGGTTTCTCAAGGTAGTCTATGTTCGTTTAATCTCAGGGTGTTCACTACTGGGAGGTCAGAATCGATCGCTATGACAACCACCCAGACCCTGCCTTTGGGGTTGCGAGGATCAACACCATAAAAGACATGATGCTGGGGAAGGACGATAAAGCTTGGGCCATGTATGTGGACAACAACCGTTCCTGGTTCATGCACAACAACTCCCACACCAACAGGTAGGACTTTGAGAGACCATTAAAGAGTCCACTCCATTAAACACCTTTAGGGTGGTGCTAAAGGTGTGCTAAAGTGCAAAATCTTTTTGTTGATAAAAACCCAAGTAGAAATCAAGTCTGTGTCAAAAACGTTATTTTACATTGTAGTAAATAAATGATAAAACACAAAGTTAAGCCTTGGTCACCACTGCCTTTACGGGTGGATACGGATGAAAATGGTTACACCTGTACGGGTGTGTGTGTGGGAGTGTGTGTGTCCACAGGAAATATCAAGGTTGTAGGCCCAAATTTTCACGCCACTTTTTTTATGGGCATGTTGCAGACAACAGGTTACAACTAACACTTGCATGGTAAGCATGCCGGGGTAAGTAAGGTTGAAGCATGTGATAACTTTGGAATCAGTTGCCATGCTCTTGGAGAGTTTTAAAAACGAATTATTCGTCCATTACAGCGTTTTATTTTATTATTGCACAATGTGCTATGTATGTTTTTCCTGTGTCTACAGCACTCTGGGCCTCCTTGGCTGGTGGTGGAAGGTGTTAAATAAATAAATAAATAAAATGAAATTACAATAGGACCTGTGGGCTCAAATGCACCGAACTCAATGAGCAAATGAGCCAAACCTGCATCAGCATATATTAGACATCTTGTTGAGCATTTATTTATGGAGAATGTCAACAATGATCTGCAGAGCTTGTGTTGCAGAAGAAAAGTCTGATTAGGACAGAAATACACAAAAAACAGACCCCTGTATGGTCATAAATCTTCTGTTCTAACTTCTGGTTTATCTAAAGGCCATCTTTAGTTTGTTTGCTCACAAACTGTATGTGCTTTCATTCAGGGCGGAGGGAGGCATTAACAAGGGCTCGACGGTGGGAATCCTGCTGGATCTAGTCAAACGCACGCTAACGTTCTACATCAACCAGAAGCAGCACGGACCAACCGCCTTCGAAAACCTGGACGGCGTCTTTGTGCCGGCAGTCAGCCTCAACAGGAATGTGCAGGTCTGTGATACCGAGTAAAAGAAACTAAGTTTAAGGTTGTAAAGTTTGGTGAGGCCCTGCAATGGACTGGCGACCTGTTCAGGGGTACCCCTCCGCCGCCAGCAGTAGCTGGAATAGGTTCTAGCAACCCTGTAACCCAAAAAGGAACTCGGTGGGTTTGGAAGAATGAATTGAAGGATGGAAGCTTTAGGTTTTACTGGCCTTTTTTCAGTTTATGCACAACTGTTGTGGATGGTAAATGGTAAAAATGGAGTACTAATTTAAAATGGTGTATACTCGTATAGCGCTTTTCTACCTTCCTCTGAGGATCAAAGCAATCGATTGACCAGAGTTTGCTTCTTGACATCATCACAGAATTTTCATATTTGCATAGTACCTTTTAAGTAGTAGATTTTAGTAGTAGCTTTGAAGGATACGTTTGGGAGTTGTGGAAAAGAAAAAAAAAGAACTAAAATAAGCATCCATCTATTTTCCAAACCTGCTTCATTTCTTTTGGGGTGACAGGGTTGCTGGAACCTATCCTAGTCATTTTGGGGCGAAGGCAGGATTGTCAGGAGTAGGCGCTCTGTCTCCCCGTCTGGTTTGAGGTGGGAGAGTCTGTCCAAGGACAACAATCAGTTGTATATTGCCCACATCAGGCCTTTATGGAAGAGTGGCAAGAAGAAAGCCATTTCTTAAAGGCATCCATAAAAAGTCGTTTAAAGTTTGCCACAAGCCACCTGGGAGACACACCAAACATGTGGAAGAAGCTGCTCTGATCAGATGAAACCAAAGTCTAACTTTTTAGCAACAATGCAAAACGTTATGTTTGGCGTAAAAGCAATACAGCTCATCACACTATCCCCACTGTAAAACATGGTGGTGGGAGCATCATGGTTTGGGCCTGCTTTTCTTCAGGAGGGACAGGGAAGATGGTTAAAATTGATGGGAAGATGAATGGATCCAAATACAGGATCATTCAGGAAGAAAACCTGATGGAGTCTGCGAAAGACCTGAGACTGAGATTTGTCTTCCAACAAGACAACGATCCAAAACATAAAGCAAAATCTACAATGAAATATTTCAAAAATAAACAGATCCAGGTGTTAGAATGGCCAAGTCAAAATCCAGACCTGAATCTTATGAAGAATCTGTGGAAAGGGCTAAAAACAGCTGTTCACAAACGCTCTCCATCCAACCTCACTGAGCTCCAGCTGTTTTGCAAGGAGGAAGGAGCAAAAATGTCAGTCTCTCGATGTGCAAAACTGATAGACATACCCCAAGTGACTTACAACTGTAATCACAGCAAAAGGTGGCACTACAAAATATTAACTTAAGGGGGCTGAATACTTTTGCACGCCCAATTTTTCAGTTTTTTATTTGTGAAAAAAGTTTGAAATATCCCTCACTAAGGAAAATTGTGTTTTTAACACATTCTTGTTGCATTTTTCTGAAGATAGATGACATTTAAGAAGAAAATTAAGATTAAAATTGCATTTCTGAGTATTTCTTTATTTTAATTGTTGTGAATCAGGAGCAGACAAAAAAGTGTTGTTGGAAAAAGCTTCTGTTTGTGTCAAAAAGATATTCTGAACTGGCCATTTGTTCCCTTCTCTGCTCCATTCTGATACGAACCATGTTCGTCTCTATTTCCCTCGTCTGAGCTGGCATCTGACTCAGAACTGTACAGCTGGATAGCTCGCCATTTTTGTTGCACCACTAACCTAAGTTGGGGAATGAACTCCTGCCACTGCAGAAACTATGCGGTAGAAAATTACAAGCGTTTCATGATTTTCCCTGAAAACAATTAAATCCTAATTAAAAGACCACCAGGAAAGCTTTTAAAATAGATCAAACGATGATCGGAGTTGGTCTTTAATAAGTAAACATAAACGGCAATCCCTGATTGTGTTATTTACATATTCTAATTTGTCTTATTTTGAAATGCAGGCATATTTCTGTCTTTCACATCCATTCCATGAGTGCTTGCTCTGTTTCCTTCCTTCAGGTCACCCTTGTGACGGGCCTTGAGGTACCAAAGAATCTCAACCAGTGAAAGCTGCCCCCCCAGGTGACCCTTTGACACCAACCAACATGTTTAGTCTTGGTCCAGTCACACATGGGGCTTTTCCCAGAACGATGGGGTTCATCTCATGTCATCTGTGATGTCTTAGATGAAGGAAGGCATTGATGTTTTTATTGGTGAACATCTCAGCAGAGATATGCGACATCGTTTTTGGAATTTGTATGATTTTTACCCCCCAGTTTTTTGCGCCAACAGCTCCTGGATAAGAGCTGGTTTTCCTTTTATTCCAGCTTGTGACATTGCAGTTCTTCTAGGAAGATGCCTGAAACCAAACTGACAGCAGACATGCTCACTGTGCAGTAACATGACACAACACTTTTTGTTTAGTTGTTAAAGATGATTCGACAACATCAGTTGTGGTTGTTTGTCATTCTCAAGATTATTAACACACAAAAGAAGGGAATTTCTCCACTTTTTATTGGAATCTCTTTGCCATCCAAAGCTGGCTAAGCTTTCTCCATGCTACTTTTTACGACAAACAGTTGAACACAAAGACTGTTTGCTGTTCTTGTTAAAAATGTTCAGTCAGAGAAAATCTTCAGTCAGAAAAATTCTTACCTGATTTTTTTTCTTTTTCATCACAAACCTACAAAACCAGGGAACCCAGCTGCTGCGTAACATTTGATTCATTTCTTTATAGTTTCAGTTTCCCCAAAATTCTCCCTCATTTCTGGCATTTTGTCAACATTTCATGTTGGGTTGTAATGGATCACAAAACTCACAGTTCACGAGTGTCACGATTTTAAAGTCACTGTTCAGATCATTTTTTTGGATCAGTAAAAAGGAAAAAAAAGGAATTTTTGTAAAGTTATACAACGTATATATAAAAAACATATATGAATTACTTTAAAACACGAACACATATATTAAAAAGGACATGTGCTTATTGAGATCTATCTATGAAAACAATACACTAATAATATCTTTGATCTCATGAATATCCCTATACATAAGAAAAAATACCCAAGATGTTCATTAAACAAAAGTGCATCGTAAGCCATTTAAATAAACGTGATGGAAAACTTTAAATTCTTCACTGTCTCCTGCTGCCCCTCCCTCACTGAACACGTGAACACACTGATCAGCTCTTGCTCTCGGGACAGACATCCACATACCGATGTTTTTGTAGAACTTTTCAAAATAAATAAACCAGATCTCTCATCATCCACGGCTTTTGAGTTCCTTAAAAATGCCTCTCAGACACAATATTTGGAGTGTCAGGCTATTCAAACACAATATTTAACAAGCATCAGGTAGCGATTTTGACACACGTTAAAATAAAGATTAAAAATAGATTTAAAAAATTTCAGAACATTAACTAAAATACATTGACATGATTCACAGATCTAACTAATCAGGCCTAATTGTGAGAAATAAAATTATTAAAAGAACTTGTGACAAAATCACACAAGCAATCTATTAAAATAATGTTTTTTTTTTTAATAAACAAAAATAATTTCTTCAACTTTTTAAACATGGCCTAATGAAACATATAATAGCATAACCCAAAATAGAATAACTTTATTATTACTACAAGGGCATGTTCTCCAGCAACAAATCCAGAAATCTAGACAGGACATTGTTTTATAGACCACCAAAACAGGGCAAGAAGCTGTGTTCACATGAATACAGGAATATCTCCAAATGGGGATGGGGATCTTCCTCTATATCAAAGCGGAGTGCATGTCTGCAGCTGACAGGGAGACAGTCTCATCTTGTGCTCCACGTTCCTGATCCACTTAGTGTATGGGCTCAATATAAGGCTATCAAGATTCAAAACCGCAACTAAATGGATTCACAACCGCAACTTAAACTTAAAGTACCATTAGCTGTCACGCACCTAGGTATGTAAATTCGTGCCTCAAAGCACAACGTATTTTTTATACTTAGATTATTATGTATGTCTTACTATTCCACAATATATTTTATTACACAAAAACAGATGGTGGTTAAAACATTTACTCTCAATTACTAGATTAACCTTTTGGCTAAAATATACTTTTAATGACCCACTCCAATGAAAATCATGTTTTCAGGCTTTTGAACATGCTCCTGTAGCATTTGAAATCTCATGATGGAGAACTGTATAAAATAATTTCAGATTAAAATAGAGTAATAAACTAACCCTTTAGAGATGGGATGTAAAGTTGAAGACAGATGGGATTCCATCTTCTCTCAGCTGGACAATCTGTCCCGTCCTGTTAAAGTCCTTTAACTCCTGCAGAGCCTGGAGAACTCAGTCACAACAAAATCCTCCTTCTTCTTGCAACTTCCAACACCTCTGTAATTCTACGTCACTGGGAAACCTCGGAAATTGGACAGTGGAAAAAAGATCAACAATATAGCAAAACATAACAAGGGGAAGGAACAGGTTCTGCCATTAGCATTTCTTTGTTAGCCACGGAACTTTGTTTACGATTATACAAACTTATAAATGCTGTAAATGCTCTAATAACCAAAAGATTCTTACAACTTACTTATGAATGGTAATTCCACATGATCTGTTCTCAATAGAGCACCAGTTGTGGCATCTGAAGGCTGCAAAAACAAACGGCTTGGCTTAGATTCTCCGCTCACTGCAGCTGGTTGTGGATGTAGCCAAGCTAAAGTAGACCCCTCCAATATGGCGGCGACGCAGGTTCACTCCAGAGCTCGTGGCTGACGATACTTCAGTCGTGACTTACAAGATTTGGTCGCAACCCACGAGACTTGAGCCGCGACTCACGAGATGTGAGTCAGGTTAGCCACCGGTCGGAGCTGTTTGCAACGCCAGCCTCTGTTGGAATTGATCTAAATGACGCGCAGCAGGGGGTGGGGGGATCTGCAGTACACGTGTATGGGGAACCGTGGCAAGTGATCCGTACGATCCGTTACACCCCTAACTTCATGTAATGTTAGTGTTACTTAGCAGAAAATCCACAAACTTCTCTTTGTTTAGTTTGGTTTTTTTTCACTGCACTCTCTAGTTGGCTAATCCACCTCTGTTGCAAGAGTGTTTGCTTTGTTTAGTGTTTGCTAAAGCAACTCTGTCCAGGAAGAGGGGGAAAAAAAGCACAAAAAAAAACTTTATTTAAACATGGATAAGTTCCTGCACTTCCCCGATACATTGATAAGCTAATAATGTTTTTATTATGCAGTTTGGATAACAATGAGGCATTTTCTAACATTGAAGTGACTCAAGTTTCTTCTGTGGCCGGTTTATGTCTTCTGCAGCTAGTCTGTTTGCAGTCCCACTGGTGTGAACCACACTAAGGTTCATTTTCAAGTGCACGTTTTGAGGCAATTCCAGGGTTTTTTGTCGCCCAAACCTGAAGGACATTTAACAAAACGTTTACCAAAGAAAAACAAACTCTGGTCCATACTAAAAGGCCCACTGTGAACGCTCCATCCAATCTGTGCCCAAGTTTGTTTGAATCCTAAGTAAATCTGGTTTTGGGATTGCTGTGTTCTATGGGCCAGTGCAGCTCAACACACAATATTTCAAGTGTACTGTCCCATACTTGACAGTGATAAGAACTAAGTATGCATTTAGCTTAGAATGTGCTGCTAGCCTTTCTACTTTCTATTTAGGAATGGATAGTAAACAAACAAAAGAAGGTGCCCACAGCCACTTTCTGTAGTGCAGTGGGCAAATCACTGAACTCAATGTAAATGCAAGAAGTTTACATGGGCAAAAAAATGTGCTCTTTCAAGGTTATAGTCAGTGAGAACACATCCCTTAAATGTTTTAAATATTTAATGGAAACTTCAACTAAAAAAGATTTGTTTACATTTTATGTTTTCATTGTAGTGCAACTTCTAGGTTACATATATGTAAAATCTTGGAATTTTGGGATTGGTACAATTTTTGATTGCCAAGATATTATTGACTTTATATGAGAGTAACCTCACCTGTTCTTTTCCCAATGTAAATTAGATCAAAGTGTTGATCTTTTTGGGAAGAAATTGGAAAAACAAATTGGTTGATTTTTTTTTTTTTATTTTTTTATTTTTTTTATTTAATTATTGCTCTGCAGGAGCTCTCCTTGGCTCTGTAAAGTCAAATATAAGAGACTAACAACTAAAACTTTACTCATCTCTCTGAAACATCAGAAAGCTTCAGCTTCTTTGATGATCTGAAACAGAGATTGCTGGAAGCCTCATCAGGTTAAACTGCTGCTACAGGTGGGAGGGGCTAACAACCACAACACTGTGACTGCAGGGCCATAGAAACACACCGTTTACATAAAATATTCCCTGTCTGACTTTCATGAAGCAGAGACGGAAATGGTTTGGATTTATGAGATTTTGCTGACGCTGATCTGTGACGTATTTCTGTCCCGCACAAAGCATGAGTGAGTGTTGTGTCAATACGGACATGTGGATCATTTTTTTTAACAAGTGATGTAAACAATAGAGATTTCCTCTCCCTGCTGTTCAGCCATGACTTTTTACAGAATTACCAAACCTAATATAAAAAGGAAAATTGCAACTGTTTTTCATAATTTTTTTCCTATGCAATATTTTTTTAAATTAGACTAATAACCCAATTTCTAAACATATAATCAGGGACATAAAGTCATATTTAATTTTTTGTTGTTACATCTTTATTTAAGGAACTTTGAATAAAAATAGAAGGGGAACATGGAAAGTATAGTTTACTTTTACAAATCCTTGCACTTTTTCAAAATAAAAGTCTCTAAATTGAGGGGTCAGCTTCAGACCTAATAAGGCTTCTCTCCCATTTTTCCAGATAGCTTCTCTTTAACTACAGTCAGAATAACCAGTACCTAGTTACAGGAGTTCTGTGGGACAGTAAACAGCATTCCCTTCAATTCGCAGAAGTGTTAAGATTTTCTTTTAGTAGTATTAAGGGAAAATCCTTGCTTCCATCATCTTTATCTCACTAAATATACATTTATGAGTCAAATAATCAATAATCAGTCAAATCTTTGTACACTGTGATTTAGCAAGTTGTTTAACTTATAAATCATGGAGGGGTCTGACATTTTCCTCTCAGGTACATGTCCACTATGAGAAACATAATCCCCAAAAAATCTGACAATTGCATTGTATGATTTTTTTTAATGTATTTGTATGGTCCTGCTGCAAAAAGGTATTTGAACACCTGTCCATCAGCTAGAATTCTGACTCTCAAAGACCTGTTATATATAACTATATAAATATTCCACCTCCACTTATTCTAAATTAGAAGCACCTGTTTAAGGTGGTTAGCTGCATAAATACACCTGTCCACCCCATACAATCAGACTCCAACTATTGACATGGCCAAGACCAAAGAGCTGTCTAAAGACACCAGAGACTAAACTGTAAACCTTTACAAGGATAAGCTTCACAAGGCTTCACGGCTTGGTGGAAAAAGATCCACTGTTGGAGCAAATATTAGAAAAAGGAAGAAACTAAATATGACTGTCAATCTTCCTCTGACTGGGACTGCATGCAAGATCTCACCTCATAGTGTCTCAATGATCCAGAGAAAGGTAAGGACTCAGCCCAGAACTACAAGAGAGGAGCTGGTCAATGACCTGAAAAGAGCCGGGATCATCATTTCTACGGTTACTGTTGGTAATACACTGAGACGTCATGGTTTGAAAACATGCACGACATGAAAGGTTCGCCTGCTTAAATCAGCACATGTCCAGGTCCGTCTTAAGTTTTTCATTGAATGATCCAGAGATGGGAGAAAGTCATTTGGTCAGATGAGACCACAATAGAACTTTTGGTCTTAATTATACTCACCGTGTTTGGAGGTAGAATAATGAGTACCATCCCAAGAACACCATCTACCTACTGTGAAGCATAGGGGTGGTAGCATCATGCTATGGAGGGGTTTTTCTGCACATGGGACAGAACGACTGGACTGTATTAGAGAGAGGATCACTGGGGCCATGTTTTGTGAGATTTTTGAGGACGACCTCCTTCCCTCAGTAAGAGCATTGAAGATGGGTCATGGCAGGGTCTTCCAACATGACAGTGACCTGAAGCACACAGCAGGAGAACCAAGGAGTAAGAACTTATCTTACTTAGCAAGAAGCATATCAAGGTTCTGATGTGGCCTAGCCAGTTTCCAGATCTAAACCCAATTGAAAACCTTTGGAGGGAGCTCAAACTCTGTTTCTCAGCGACAACCAAAAAAACCTGACTGATCTAAAGAAGATCTGTGAGGAGGAGTGGGCCGAATCCCTCCTGCAGTTTGTACAAACCTGGTGGAAAAACTACAGGAAACCTTTGACCTGTGTAATTGCAAACAAAGACTGCAGTACAAAACCATAGCATTGATTTTCTGAGGTGATCAAATACTTATTTGCTGCAGCAGCATACATATACATTTTTAAAAGATCTTACATTGTGTTTTATATCTCTGTCACAGTGAACAATTCAATTCAACTTAATTCAATTTCATTTATATTGCCCAAAATCACAACCATAGCCATTTCAATGGGCTTCACACTGGTATTTATGCAAAGAACATGAAGTCAATCAATAAAATATAAACAATCGCTGGTTGCTGAAGTAAACTAAACAGACTAAGCAAAACTGTCATCCCTGCCCCTAGACCCTCCTTGGTGAGGAAAAACTCATTTCATAAAACTCTGGACTTAAGATGAACATTTTAGACCTCTCCTTGATTTATAAGTGGAACAACTTGCAAAATTACAGGCTGTATTCATGTAATAATCATTTTCTCTTACGGATAAAATAAAACTAAAGTAAATTGATTGGATGTAAAGAATATTGGAGGAATAAACTGAAAATAAATGGCTTCTTAAAGTATAATTTTTTTTCTGCCTTGACTGTATTTAAATAATAAAAACGTTTAATACATTTTTATTTATTCTCCAAGAACTCTGACAAGATGTGAAAAAAATCATTAATGCATCTGAATTTTTTTAAAGATGTTTATGATGAAGAAGTCGTTTTACTCAAAAACATCAAGTTACATTTATCTCCAATTTTTTTTCCCATTTTTTATTCCCACCAGGAAAAGCTTCCTTTTTTCCACACTTTGATTATTATTTAAGTTGTTTATTATTTACATTTGTTTTTTTCAAATATTGAAACTGTAACTGAGTAGGTGTTTTAGTTACTGTTTGGTTACTCTACCCCTCTCTTTATTCTGCTGGTTACCTTGATTAGGTGTCTCCTGCCAATCAGAAGCAGCCAAAATTGAGTTATTTTCTCAAGGTCTTTAGTTGCCCAACCCTGAATTGAACATTTTTAAAGGAGGAGAAAAGAAGAAAATATGTTTTTGTGTAATAGAAATTGTATTGTGAATGTGGACTTAAAGGAGAAAATCCCAAGTAAGTTTTCTTTTGGTTTCCTGTTGTTTCGGCTCAATTCAAATTCCAGGTATTTTCCTACAAAATGTTTATTTTTGTTGACGTTTCCAGCTGAAACTTCTAAACGTTGAGAAAACAAAAACAAAACAAATAACTTTATAGTTAAAACATGTATTTATTTGTGAACGTTTAAGTGTATATATATTTTATCTAAAAAGTATTCAAAGTGCATGTTAGAAATTTAAGTTTTTCTTTGGACATTTCTTTTCATTTGTACAATAGTAAAATGTACATAAAAAATTGAAAAATGTAATTTTAAAAATTCAAGGTTAAGGGAAAATGTTTAGCAGCCCTCAGGTGGTCAAAAGGGGCCTGCAGATGTCCGTGGATCAGTAGACGCCATATTTTTCAACATTTCATGTTTACATTCTCTATTTTCTCTCTTCATGCATGTTTAACACGTTTTCCATGTGACACAAATCTTATATTAAAGCAGGAGTCAGGTAGGAGATCCATTTTAACTCTCAAGATGAATCTAGAGGAGCATTTTCTTCTGATGTGGCGCTTTTATAGCCATATTTTCGTGATATTGTTGACCCCATTTTGACCAGAAGTTGGAGCCAGCATGTCTGCGTGGATGTTCAAAGTTCAAACAGCACAGGAGAGGGTTTTTTCCCCCCTCCTTTTTTAGGGAAAAAAAATTGCTTATTTCAGGACTGCTGTGGTTCTGTTTGTGATTTTAAGACACGCCCCCTTTTTCCTGACACATATACATGAATGTGACATTTACCTGATCCATGTCCAACATTTGGTGCTGATTTAAAGCATGTCTTTGCCTTTTTTTTAAAAAGATATTTAACAAAAGATATTTGAAAATAATTCTCCAGTTTTTTTTTGTTTTATTTTGTAGGTTTAACTTCCATTTTTGGGTGTAAGAAACTGCAGAAAACCTTTATTGAATCCAAAAATGTTTCCCTTTAAAGTCTTTTACATGAAAATCTTTGTTACTTTCAACCACCTGATGGAAATGTTTACATGGTTTGTACATGAAGAATGCAGAAAAAAATGTGTGTCAAACACAAATGTCTCTGTTTTTGTCATTTATAAGGAAGCCAATAAATTAACTGTGATCAAAATAAAAAGTCTTGGGTTTTTGCGGAACGTTGCATTCAGGGTCCATTTGGAGGAAAACATGAAAAGTCCTGGTTCACCTGAGTCATCCTCTAACCTACTAAAACAAAGAAAATTACTTCTTACATTTCGTTTTCTTTCTTTTTGTATTTTAGTTTTTTTTTGTATTTTAGTTTGCAAAAGAATCTACAAAAGCTCTGGAATCCACCTCTTTCCTTTACTTCCAGTCTTTGATTTTCTGAATCTCCTTGGAGCTCAGGATCAGCATGCCGTTCTTAAAACGGCCAACCTGACCCGACACCGAAGCAGCAGAACCAGCGGCTCTTTTTCTCTTCTTATCTCTGAAAGAAGCATTCAGAGTTTAGGATCTACACAAATATCTGTTTTTAACTAAGAAAGATGTAGCCTTACCCACCTTTGACTTTGCTTTTTCTTTTTCTTGGTGTCCTTCACATCAGGTTACAAAAAGAAAACTGTAAGAAATCAGTTTTTTCCTAAAAGGATTTGTGAATACAGCTCTTACCGGCTGAAGCTCCTCCTTTGCCTTCTGCTTCTTCTCCTGCATTTGCTTCTGCAGTGTTTTGTAGTTCACATATTCCCTCTTTGGAGGCTGATTCAACATCAGTTATTAGTGGGGATCAGGGTTAGAGACATTAGGTTGAGATGCAGGTAGAGTGTGGTGTTCTCACCCTGGCTCCCAGCATCACCGCCCTGTCCTGCTCAAAAACCCGCTGCTGCTCCTTCTTGTAGCCCGTGATTCCGAAGCGGTGGACCTCCAGGCGAGCCTGCATACACAGAGGACAGGGATCAAAACCACGGTTCCAGCACGCGGAGAGGAACGATGAATCTTGGAAGACATTAGACCTTTTCCAGGCTGAGCTCCTGGGGCAACCATTCTATCTTCTCTGCGACCTGAGTAGCCTGGAGGTGATGCACGGAGAGACGGTATCGGAAAACAGAGGACACACATAAGAACAAGTTCACAACAGATCAAAATGTACATGTTTATATATCTTTTTTTTTTTATTTTAGCTACATGATCTGAGAAAACTCAAGCTTGTTTTTTAAACCATTTGTTTGACTTTTTATAAAAGAAAACATTCTGAACCCTTGATGTCAGGAAATGCCAAGCTGATGGGTGAAGCAATCCACAGGAGGGGTAATACACAGGAGGGGCTGATCTGCAGCTGATCATCACTCCATTTACTGGTGGTGAAAAAATGACTCTGTCCAGTTCCAGAAACTTTAAATTACTGTGATTAGCAAACTAACGAAAAATTAGAAACATTAAAGTTTACCTGCAATAAACGCACCGTGACAGAACTAACTTACATGACGTTACTCAGGCCCTGTCTCATAATGTAACAAAAGATAAATAAGTCAAAAGGATACATTTGTTTCTATTTATATTAATAGTTGTGAAGTTAGAAATATTCATGGTATTTTGTTTTGACGTATTCAATCCTGTTGCTGTAGGTATGACATACCACAAATTCTTAAAGAAACAGTTGCGATCCTATTTCAACTATGGCCTATGTTCTTTGTGCAATATCTTTATTAAAGCACTTTTTTGGAGTTAATGCCAAAATGTGTTTAAAAAAGCGACTTTATCTGGTGTCTGTGAATGACAATTTTTTCAGAAATATTGGAAATGTTTTTGTTTTTCTTTGTATTAAAGTTTGTATTATAGTTAGAGGTTGCTGGATATCTCAGTAGGCTGGGTGTAGGATCTGGGTTCGATTCCCAGGGCGTGCAATGAGCTAAAATCCAATGAGGGTCCTCAGACAAGATCCTTTGCGCTGATCCATAACTGGGTCTTCCTGTACTTTAAATTTACAGGGTTGTGTCAGGAAGGGCATCCGGCATAAAACTTTCTGCCAAACCACCTGTGCAAGTCTGTGAAAACTGATTCCCTGCGGCGATCCCTAGTGGGACAGGCCAAAGGGTGAACGACAACAGAGTTTGCATTAAAGTTGGTGATGGTGCAGTTGTTAAGGAGATAATTTCAAATTGGCACTGCATGTCACAAACGTTGCTGACCCCTGATCTAAAACATGGCAGCCAAGCTTTTCTTGTCTGATTTCCTTCACTATAAAATATATAGTGCACTGTATAGTCTGTTCACTATTTTGCAAAGCTGTCGGAATCTACAATTCCATAGTCAAGTGCCCTAGAAATTTCCCGGAATTCTCTGCAAAAAAAGAGTTTGCATTGATGCTCATTAGATTGGGGAATATGGACCACAATGCATTGTGTCTAAACAATTTCAGCAGAAAAAAAGGGTTTACATATATGTATTTTTTTTTGGTAAATAATCAACTTTACATCATGGGAACACAGTGGACTCAGTCTTCGTAAAATACTTGTACTGATTAAGTTTTCACTTAGTGAAATCTGTGACGTCATATACACTGTTTAAAACAATCCAGGGCACTTGATAGTCCTGCACTTTATAGTTTTTTAGGGGAAGTAGGGTGGAAATTCGGGCATGACCTTAGAGTTACAGGTTACTTCTTGGACAGGAAAACTCCTCCCCCTCAGCTCATTTCACTGGTCTATAAAGCTGCCAATCAAATAAGTTACAGGTGATCACCAACACCTGGATAGAGCATTCCTTAATGTTAATAACAGTATCCTGTGTTAGTGAGCCAACCTCAAAGTCTGTGTCAAATTTAGCAGCATAAGTGAAATCTGATGGACATTTAGAAAATTGCAAACCTTTATTCTGAAAGCAACTGAGCGGTTTGTGTTTCTTTCATGGTGTCCTTGATTCAATATGCTTTATTATTCTTAGGTTTAGCTTACTATAATCCTTTGAATTAAATGTTTTCAGGTGTTTTGTGGCTTTGATATTTTAAATTAAATTGAGAAACTCTTTTAAATATATGTTAACAATTTAAATAATATTTATGTAATAATTCAGGTGTCAAATTATTTTCCAACCAAATTTGTTCAAACATTTATTCCAAAAGGACAATTTGGCTTCAACAAATGAATTTAATAGCCATAAAAATTATTTATTTATGTTCAAACAGAAGCTAAAAAAAGTCAATCTGGACAAACTATATCTGGATTTTGACTAATTTTCATTTGCATCTCTTGACTGAGTCCCTTAGCTTCACCTGTCCAGGTAAAAACATAGTGTTAGTGGAGCTAAACCTGCTTACTGCTGGTTTTCCCTGAGCGAGAACCTCACTGGTCTTCCGTTTCTTCGTTGGGTCCTGGAAGGTCACCACCTCCACCTGCTTCTCCTGTTGGACATTTGGACCTGAGCATTGAAAAGCAGAGGAAGATCTAAGCAATGAAACTGGCCTTAAGATCAACCTGCAGACTGACATTCATTACCTGATTCCTCCATTTTGCGTTTCTGTCCATCTTCTGCTCGAATTTCTGTGCTTTTATTTAAACTATCTGGTGCTTCCGTTAACTCCTTTCCCTCCTCTTCTTTCCACCTTTTTTGTTTCTTCTTCTTGGGTTTCTTTTTCTCAGCTGATCCTGCATGATAAAATCAACAAGATCACAGACACAGTATTCCAGTCTTTTTTTAAAGTCAAATCATGTTCCAAATATCCGCTTCAAAATAAAATCATCTTTAGCTGGCCCACATGGCTGAAATGTTTATGGTATTTCATATTAAAGTCCTAAAAGTTGATTTAATCTAACTTTTATTTAACCAGAAAGAAAAAAAACAAATATCAAAATGACACCACATCAAAAAAATTAAAAAATGAAAACACCAACAATTTAAGGTAATGTTAATCTAATTCAGGAAACCTTGCATAAAATTAGCTTAAAATCAGAGAAAGTCTTTACAACTGGAGTTCCAACCTGTTGAATAAAATGTTTTTATCATTATTAATTAGTTAAACTTTTAAATTATGTGAGCCAGGCAACAAATACAGCTCTCACTCCCGGTCATCTGGTGTTCTACTGGGTTGTGACCTGGGCCCTCTTATTTTTCTGGTCTGAAAACAAATCTCTGAGCTCCATCATTCATCATCTTAATTTATTTTGTTCTTTTGTAGATGAAGATGTTTAAAAGTGATCACAGCAAATGCTCCTGGTTAATGTTAACAACACAAGATCAACTGTGAATGAGAAAAGGATGGGGGGAAAGTACAACATATCTGAAAATTGCTGTTACCTGAATGTTGGAGTCATTAAAACTGCTCTAGTCTGTTACATAGCAGTTCCTAATTGTAACACTGGGGGGCAAAACTTACCAACGGTTTCGATTTAAAATATGAAATATATTTTTTACTTAAAAGACAGATGTCTTTAAAATGTAATATTTGAAGAATATTAGATTTAAACAGTTTTAAACATTTTGTTAGAGTCCGTATATCTTTTTATAGTGTAAAGTAACCTTTATTTTCTCAGCTAATGTTTAATTTGTATAGATATTTAAAATAATCTACAGTATTAGCTGAATATAAAAAATGTATTATACTAATTAACACTGTTTCATTATGTCAACATTGTTTAAAACAAAATGCAAAGATTTACTTCATACAACACACGCTAGCTAAGCTAACATCGATTAATTAGCTAAAGTCGCTCACCGAAGTCGTAAACATCATCCAGCAGACGTTCAAGACACCGCGAATGCGTGTCCACTCTTTCCCCTGAATCCGAGCTCATTTCTACGCGCATAAAGTAAAACGTTTTACAGGAAAAAAAAAAATCTTGTGATTAATGAACGCACGAGAGTTAGCCTGTGTGGTGCGTATTTTGACCCTCTCCGGCGACCGTAGAATATATCACTTTAAGATTTGCACGCGCGTCTGTGAAAAGTTATCAAAGCTCGTTTAGCAACCAAGTCACTGACGTGACACTGAGGAAATATCTGTGTGCATTAAGCCTCACTGGATGCTAAATCTTAACGGTATAGTGGGACCCGGAATGGCGTCAAAAGTAATGTATTCGGTACGTATGTTGTGCTGTCTTGCTAGCCTTGCTAGCTACCCTGTCTATCAGTATTTGTCGTTTCAGTGATGCTAATTAATGAATTAATCTTTTTAACGCGGTGGTTTGTATTTTGAGAAAATTTTGCGGGGTTTATGACATGTACTGGTGTTTTAGAGTCACATTGTACAATTCTGACCGTTTTTTAACGTTTAAGCAACGAAAGAAGTGTAGTTCCTATCAACAGAGCTCATTTCCCCGAGTAGTTTCAATAATAAGTTCAGCTTCTCTGGCTACTACAGTCTGATTGGATCTATTTACATTGCGCCTTCAAATTAATAATTCCGATATTAATATGTTATTAGTAAGGAAGATTTTTGTAACATAAAAATGGTTTACAAAAATATTGCACTTCATTCCAAACTGCTTTTACTTTATTTTTAGCTCAACTACGTATGTACCCAATCAAAAGCTGTTGCATGTGTTTAGTGTTATTTGATTGTTTTTTTGAGGAGGGGGAGGGGGGATTTTGAAATTAAGTTGTGCCACATTTCATAATAGTTGCTGGATTTCACTTTCACACGTTTTTGAGAATTTTGAACATTTTTTAGGCAATATACAGTCTTTGCTAATGTGTTTTTGGATGTTGTTGGGAAACTGAGGCTCTGAACTTAACCTTACATTTCAAGCTCAAAATCATACATTTTTTGCTTTATGTTGTTATGATAAACAATTATGGTTGTGTAGATGAAACTATAGAAATATGCACTTGTTGATTTCACTGATGTGTTCTCCTGAGCAGCCCGGAGACCCCATGCTGAAGAAACGAGACGATTTTGAGGACATTCTGGAGGAAAGGAGGCGTTCCAGTGACCTGAGATACGCCCTCAGATGTTACACCCCGGTTCTGTACAAAGGGCTCACTCCCTGCAAAGCCAGCGAGCTGAAGACAATGGTGCTGCAGTCCGATCAGCTGCATTTTGTTGTCAATCAGGTACATTTTGTTTCACCTGGATGATGACTTCAAGGCCTTTATATACAGTATTTACTGAAAATTGGATTCACATGTGCAAACAAAGTGGTGAACGTCTATAGTTTCTCTGTGTACCATGTCAGATTTAGTTTCTTTTAGTACAATTGGGCAGAAAAAAACTTTAAATGCAAAGTTACTCAGCCAAATTTAACAGTAGGACAAAAACAAAACGTTAGTTTTGCCAACTATCAATCAAACAACCCACCTCCAATAATACATTAATTTGATTTTTTTTTCTCCTGTCTACTGCCATTTCTTAATGACATTCCAAACAGAGGATATTGGCATCTGAAAACCCTTTGCTATCTTATAACCACCTCCTGCTTTGTGAGCATCAACTATTTTCAGTTTCATTGTTTTGGACAACTGCTTGGAAGAACCCATGGTGCTGATTGTTGAGGCAAGGTCACATGACTCAGTTATATTAAATCTCTGAGATTGAAATCACCTGGTCTTTGCAAACCATGATTGTGAACAATTCATGACACTGTCAGTTCTCAGCTTTTTCAAAGGGAGGTACAATGGGTACATAGTTTTCATATCGCATAATTTTATGCATAGTGCATACTTTTCAGCCGGGTGCCCAAACTTTTGCACATGCCACTATTTTGCTTTTGTTATTTTGAAATAAAAAACAATAATGGAAATATAGCCTAATTTTTTAAAGTATTAAAAAAAATGTAATTTGTAAACTGGTGCCTTTAGGAGATGTTTCAAACTTTCCTTGAGTTCTTTATGCACAAAATACAACATTTTAACTGGGTGCCCAAACTTTCTGTCCCCCACTGTACGTCTTTTTTTTCCTCGTCTGAGCTGGAATCTGGATTAAACCTGTAAGGCTGGATATCTACAATATTGCTCACCATTTTTGTGGCACCAGTATTAACCAGTATAAACAAAAGAGGCTCTTGTTTAAAAGTTAAAGTTCATATTTTAAAAACTAACAAAAAAAACTTTTTTTAAACAAAAAAAAAAAAAGATTTATGAATGTCATGCGCTGATACTGAGTTTTGTTTAGTTGACTAATTAGATTTGTACCTATTTTTTCAAAGCTAATTTTATTGTTCCAAAACACTGAGCAGTTCTCGTTCAGGTTTCCAGGGAGTCGCGAGTTCCTGTAGATGAAGTCCAGGCAGAGGCGTCGGTCATCCTGGAGGAGATGGCCCACCGTCTGCAGCTCAGCACCATCCGCTTCTTTGCCTTCACCCTCAGTAAAGTCTTCAAGGCAATTTTCAGGAGCATCTGCGTCAACGAGGAGGGCGTGCAAAGGGTGAAACGCTACCATGTCACACACTCAGTTGAGATGCAGCAGCATCTGACCTGTCCTCATGTTGCATTTAGCTTCAACAGGTCATACAGGAACACCCGGTGGTTCTGTTGCCAAGTCACCGCAGCTACATGGACTTCCTGTTGATGTCGTACATCCTGTACACTTATGACCTGCCTCTGCCGGTCATTGCTGCCGGCATGGGTGAGAATCTTTCTCTCTGAGAAGCTTTTAGGTGTTCCTGCCAGCAGCTGATGTACTTTTCCTTTCCTCCAGACTTCATGGGAATGAAGGTGGTTGGTGAGATGCTGCGAATGTCCGGAGCGTTCTTCATTCGTCGCTCGTTCGGCGGGGATAAGCTGTACTGGGCTGTCTTCAGCGAGTACGTCAAAACCATGCTGAGGGTAAAGATCTCACACATTCCTATTTGTGTCCAATCTTCCCCCACAGGAGTTTATTCACTTCCACTTCTGCTGTTGTAGAACGGGTTTGCACCGCTAGAGTTTTTTCTGGAGGGAACCAGAAGCCGAACGTCAAAGTCTTTGACTCCAAAGTTGGGTAAGAGCCCAGAAGTTTCTGTTTTTGGTCCGTCTCCCGGTCTGATAAGCAAGGCAGCAAGTTCCTAAGGATTTATCTACAGAACTCTAGTTCTGGTGTTGGGTTCTGCTCACACCACACTTTTTAATGGAGGTAGAATCACTTGAAAACACCAGATAATTTCCATCAAGACTTATAAGCTGCTTTAAGAAAATCTTTTCGGTGATTTTTTTGCAGGAAGAAAAGAACTGTTTTTATTTGAAAAAAGAAAACATGTTATTAGTTTGCAGGTGAAGGTTTCACTCAAGCTGCACCTTTTTATTCTTCATATTTGCTAGTGCTGTGGATCATTAATCAGGTGGTGATGAGATTCACAGATCGAAGATTCTTGCTGTTTAATACATTCTGTCTGAATGGTTGCTATATTGGTGTATTTATTGGTTATACGGGAAATTAAAATGCATTAAATCACTATCATTTATGTCCTTATTTAGTACAGGAGATCAGAATTAACTAAACATATCAGATACAAACACAAAGATTTTGAAAGAAAGAAATAGGATTTATCACTTTAACATCTCCTTAAAAGTTTTTCTGTCAGCTTCCTGATGAACTTCAGCAGTAAACCATGAATGTCACTGTTGATTTCTATCATTTAATAACAAATTGTCAAAATGTTGTCCACATTTTTTCCATACTGTAAGAAAGATGACAAGAAGACAGTAAATGAAGACACAGCAACACCTTAATAAAAATGGAAAGCACTCAGTCCTTTCATCTAAAAAACAATGACAGTGTTTCCAACAGACATCATTTAGAAACAGACTGTTTTCATCTTTAGTGGAGAAACCAAAAAACATACAAATTTTCAACTGTGAGACGTCAAAAGATGAACCGTGATATAGCGAGGAACCACTGTAACTACATGAAGTTTTTTGTTTTTTTAGTAGGGGTGTTAAGATGAATCGATTTATTGATTTATATATTCAAATGGATCTGTTTTTAATTGAATCGAATTGATTTGTACTAAAGAAAAAACTGTTTCAAAATTAAATGTATTAATTATCATCAATATTGAAAAATACCATTTTGATTGAAAGACTGTTGGGTTTTTTCTTCTTTTTTTGTTTTACTATAACATAAACAACCAGGTAACATCAGAGGGAAGAACACACATGTGATGCAGCAAAAACTGATCAACCATCATTCCAGTCCAATGTGTGTAAACACTTTGAATTTAGCAAAGACGTTATCACACAATGTGGTAGAATGTTCTAAAAATGTTCCCTTTGGCTTGTTTTGATGTAGAAAAACAACAGTGGAGGTTGCACGGTGGTGCAGTGCTTAGCGCTCTTGCCTCACAGCAAGAAAGTCCCGGTTCAAGTCCTGGCTATGGGACTTGAAACAGTGACACCTATGGGGACTTTTCTGTGTGGAGTTTGCATGTTCTCCCCGTGCATGTGTGGGTTTTCTTCGGGGACTCTGGCTTCCTCCCACCGTCCAAAAACATGCTTCATAGGTTAATTGGTTTCTCTAAATTGTCCCTAGGTGTGGATGTGAGTGTGCATGAGTGTGTGACTGTGGCCCCTGCGACAGACTGGCGACCAGTCCAGGGGCGTCCCCTGCCTTCGCCCATGAGTAGCCCGGTTAGGCTTCAGCAACCCAGTGACCCCGAAAGGGACAAAGTGGTTTGAAAAATGAATGAATGAAAAACAACAGTGAGCTGAACTTTATCAAACTAAAATGTGAATGGATTTGACATTCATTCTTGTTTACTTGTTTGTTTTTACACATATTTAATTATCTTTTAAGAAATACAAGGAATCTGGAAAACTTCACCTGCACTGTTCAGTATCCAGGTATTTACCTCTAAGTCACACTGATTGAAGATTTTGATAAAGATCCATATTAGGGCAGCGAATCAGATGGTTCAAAATGAACCAATATCAAGTATGAATCACATCATCAACCACAAATGATTATATGAATTGAATCGTCGTTAAAATGAATTGTTATAACCCTAATTTTCTTTTATTATTTATATATTATTATTGATATTGGATTTGTATTTTTTTTCCAAAGCTAACTCAATATAATAATATTGTATATAATAATTTATTATTGATATTCAATTATTTTTTGTATTTAAACCCTCTTAGAAAAGTTATAGGTAGATTTAAAAATCTGTCTTACCATTTAGATGCTGATGACCTCCAGTTGTACTGCTCTTTCAGTGATTATGAGTTTCATAAGTTAGCCGAATTATTACTTTGTCTTTCATACATTAAAGACTGGCTAACTTTTAATTAACTTCAACTAAATGAAAAGAAAACAAAAGCCCCCGCTGAACATCAAGTGACCTCTATAAAACATCACTTAGGCTCTCTGGGCTCCTCCTGCAAATCTACCCTCAGAAACCTTGGTTTCGTCTTTGACCAATCATTCAAAACATTTGATCAAAAACTGAGAATTATTTCAAACTGAGAAAATTGGTAACCAAAGCTGACTTGGAGATTGTGGTCCATGCTTTTATTTAATCTTGTTTAGATTATTGTAATTCTCTTTTTACCAGTTTTAATTAAGCCACAGTAAATCGCCTTCAGCTGGTACAAAATGCAGCTGCAAGGCTTTTAACAGGAACCAGTAGAGGAGCTCATATGTCACCTGTTTTATCCTTGTTACATTAGTTACCTATTAATTTTAGAATTGATTTTAAAATGTTAGTCTGCTTGTACTGTATGTTGCTAACTGCCCCTTTGGTCCTTTGCTTTGAAGCTACTTTAGAGTCCCAAAGACACATTGCAAAAGTCGAGGTGACCTAGCTTTCCAAGCAGTAGCCCCACTATTGTGGAACGCCCTGCCCTCATCGCT
Source organism: Oryzias celebensis (assembly GCA_014656515.1). NCBI lineage: Eukaryota > Metazoa > Chordata > Actinopteri > Beloniformes > Adrianichthyidae > Oryzias > Oryzias celebensis. The sequence goes on along the minus strand of BNCR01000018.1, from coordinate 17,349,864 downwards.
TTTTTGTCTGACAAGTCGAGGCTTTTAAGAAACAGCTGAAGATGCTGCTTTTTAAAAGAGCTGTGAACATAACAAAGTTTCTGTTTACATGGAAACGGGTGCAGCTGTGTTAGAGGGGTTGACCTCTGATCAGAAGATTGCAGGTTCAGTTCCTGCATTATATTTGTGTTGAAGTGTTTTTTGGCAAGACACCTGAACCCCATATTACTAATGGTATTTACGGGTCGGCCCAGTGACTGAAAGCGCTTTTGGCTTTAAAACAAGGTAGAACCGCAAACAATCCCCAGCTCCATCTGTTAACGTTTAGCTTCTGACCTGATGCCCCCTGACCTTTACCTGAAAGTTGCAGACCAACATTCGCTCTCCCACAGCTCTTTGTGTTTTTATTGCACACAATGCATTTAATTTCCATTGTCCGTTTCATCTCCAGGCCTGTTGAATATAGCCATGGATCCGTTTCTGAAGGGCGAAGTGTTTGACATGAGCCTGGTTCCTGTCAGCATCAGCTACGAGAGGGTCCTAGAGGAGACGCTGTACGCCAGAGAGCTGCTGGGTGTCCCTAAACCCAAAGAGTCCACTTCAGTGAGTCTGTGAAGTGTCAGTTTTCAGTGATAAGCAGCAGAACAAAACATATTTGTGTTTTCAGAGGAGCTCAAATGAAGGATCTGCATTTCTTTCTCCAGGGTCTGTTTAAAGCTAGAAGAGTCCTCAGCGGGGACTTTGGCAGCATCCACGTGTACTTCGGTCCGCCCGTGTCCATCAGGTCTTTGGCCGAGGGCCGAGTGAACCGCAGCCAGTTCAACCTGGTTCCAAGGTGCAGCTCATATCAACCGGGAACCCAAAGAACTTGTCTGCAGAACATTAACGTCGGTTCTGTGTCTCCAGGCACATCCCCAGGAGGCCCAGCGAGGACATTCACAGCTTCATCAACGATGCCGCCTACAGACTGGTTCGAGCACAGGAGGAGAACATGGTTCTGAAGCCCTGGGTCCTCCTGGCCTCTTTGCTGCTCCAGAACCAGGCTGCAGGGCAGAACTCGGGGGTTCCTTTGGGCGAGCTGATCCAACAAGCCGTGTGGCTCCGGGATCTGTGCCGGCAGTTTGGAGCATTCCTGCACTGGCCGGGTTTCTGCAACACTTTTCTATAACAAGTCCCACTCAGGGCTTTTCAAATTAGGACAAAAGAAAATCTACAATTTGTTAAAAATTTACGACACTGGGAAAGTTTTTATAAAATTAATGAAATGGAAAAATATTTTTAAAAAGAAGAAAAAAAATAAAGCAAATCAGTTAAAAACGTTGAAAACTTAATTTTACTTCCAAAAACGTTTTGTTTAAAACACTAAAAGCTTAATTAAATTAAAATTATAGTTGCCAGCAGCATTGTATAGCCTACATGTGCTACCCATCCCTACAATCACCACTCCCCTTTGACCTGCTGGGTGTTTGCCGTTTAAATTATTCTTTTTCAGCTGGTACAAGTTGCGTGCAAACTTTGTTGATTTTTGCTCAAAGACACATTAAGTAAGAAGAATTACCAAACTGGTGCAGTTCTTGTAGTCTAGGACTGCTGTGGACAATAACGATGAAGTGTGTTTTTATACTTCTTTTATACATACGTTTTTATACATATCATTTGGACTGAACCATTAGTGTACTATTAGCAAGTTAAAGGTGGTTTGATGGAACCTAAAATGTTCATGACATTGTTCCAAGTCCCCCAGCCAGGACTTGAACTGGGAACCTTCTTGCTGTGAGGCAAGAGGGCTAACCACTGCACCACCCATCAGAACTTTTTTTTTTTTTTATTATTTTAATTTTTTATTCGTTCCTATTTTTAGCCTTTTTCTGCTCTTTGGTCTACTGGATCCTATCTGCACCAGTAAAAACAAACTGAGGTTAATCTTGTATTCTTTTTTTCTTTTGTCATCCTTCAGACCACATTCCTCCTTCTGATGTGGTCTCCTGCAGTCTTTCCCTACACGCTGACCTTGTGAGGATCTCTGAGGACACAGTCTATCTGGCTTTTGAACAAGGTTTGTTTGTATTTATTATTTTCTATTTGTTGTACCTGAATGTCCCTTTCGTTTCATTTTTTCATTCAGTAATGACTTTTTGTTTTTAAATGGTCTCTAAGCTAAAGTCTTGAGTAAAAATGAAGCAGAAATCCTGGTGTGAACCTTTGCAGGACCTCACTGCAGCCTCACAGCAGAAGAGGAGCTCTTAAGCCAGGCAGTAGTCGTGCTCTCCTGCGCCTCCTACAGGAACCAGGTGCTGCATGTTTTCCTGCGACCGGCGCTGCTGGCCACAGCCATCCACACGGCATCTTCCTCTCAGAAACGTAGGGTCCCGCCCCCGTCTTGCTGCTCCTCCTATTGGCGTGTTAACTGCTTCAGAGAAAGCCCTTTGCTGATGAACGTTTGTGTTTCCAGAGGAGGTCTACAACAACTTCCTGTTTCTGAGGAACGTGCTTTCCAACGAGTTCATCCTCTGTCCTGGAGCCGCAGTGCAGGTGCGATAGGGGGAGGATCTGAGTTTAAAGATATGCTTTTATCTGAAGCTGTCTGCATGTTTCAGGACTTTGAAGAGGCGTGTTACCTTCTGACCAGGGGAGGCACTCTCCACATAAACCAGCATGAGGTTCTGGTGGCGGAGAGAGGACACAGAACTCTAGCCTTCCTCACCAGCATCTTGGATCCATTTCTGCAGGGATACAAGGTTTGTCTGTGTGTTTTCTGTTTCAAAGGCTAAAGGGACATTTCCAGAAACAATCCAAAAGTCAAGAATGTTTAGAAATGTGGGTGTGCTGAGTCAGCATTATATTATTCTCTTTTGAAACCAAATATTCTGCAAACTTAAGCTACAGCTACTTAAAGTAATTTAGTTTCAAAATGCTCACTTAGTTGAGGAAGTTGATGTTGTGAGTTTTAACACTTTGACTTTCACTTTTGACTTTCTGGTCCAGAATTCTATTTTTGATCCATTTAGAAAAACCTACTGGCTAGTGTTTTTTTTATAAAAGTTCCTTATTTTATACATTTTTTATACATTTTCTGTTGGATCATTTCTCAATGACTGACATTGAAGCAGGAATTTGCTATTTTATATATTTTTTAACTTGTTATCATGTTATCAAGTGTTATCATTAATGTATCTGTTTTTAAAAGAAGGGTGCATTCACACCAGGCGCAACTGGTGCAGCGGGGATGTCAAGTTTCAATGATATGTGAAATGCTAAGTCAAACAGCCAATCACAGACGAGAGTTGTTGCAGATTGATTTTATCCAATCCAGTGTCTCTGCCTCGTATGGATGGTGCTTGGAGACAGACATGGACTTCATATCGGTTCTTTTTTGAGCAGGATTCTGCAGTCTTCTTTAATAGGACCCAGAACAAAGACACAATAAATATATGGTTCTGTATTTATTTGGGCTAGTATAGTGACCAGCGTGTTCAAAATGTCTGCAGCAGAAAAACCATCTCAGCTCCGCCTCCGTCCAGTCGGATGTTACATTATGTTATGATTTGTATCTGAAGTCTATATTTATTTCCTAAATAAAATATAAAAAAATAAGGAAAAAATAGCTTTTTTTTCATCCATAATTTTGTTTTTTACTTTGGACAAAAGCAAACACGAGTTCTTAAAAATAAGACACCCTGTAAAAACTAACGTTAAAAGTTAAAAATACAATTTCGCCTGCTTATACCTAAAGTTTACTTTGGTGAGCCGTCATTCTTTTGATTACTAACTACTGCTGTTAATCTAATCTAAAACACTGTTGTGCAGCAGAAGATCTGTGCTTTGAATCTTCTTTATATATATATATAACAAACAGATCTCAAAGGAAATCAAACTTTTCACCAATATTTTTTTTAGAGGATTTATAGATCACACAGGCCTTTCTTAGTGTAATGTCAGCAGATAAACATGACAGTTTCAGGTGATCCTCAGCCATGAATGTACTAATCTGACTAAATAAAATGTAATCAATGCTAAAAGAAAGTATGAATTAATTTTAAAATGATTCAAAATGAATTTTTCTTCGTCCATAGAAGCATAATTGAAGGTAAAAGAGGCTTTTCGTTGTTTGAGCCTCGATAACAGACATATTAGGTAAATACAGCGATTTGATTGGATAAAATCTAGACCAAATCAGCAGGCTGTTTGGTGACACGCATGTCAGAGGAAACTGAAACTTATGAACACAAAATCAAAGATAAGGCAAAAGCCAGAGACAACGCATCTGAAAACATTTGCGTTGCAAACGCAAAAAATATTTTTTGAAAGCAGAAAAATGTCTTTTTTTCTTGCAACTTAATTTTGATCTCAAAACTGTGACTTTTGCTCGTAATATAGTGGCAGAAAAAATCACTTCATACCTCTGTGGCCGGGGCGCCAAGGCGTTCTGCAGTAAATTTGCCAGGCGTCAAAAGAGAATTTGACGCCTCGGCCACCCGGTGTCTGTGCAGCAACATGTACAAAATTCTTGGTACCCTTCGGTTAATGAAAATAAAATTCACAATAGTCACAGAAATAACTTGAATCTGACAAAGTTCTAATAAATAAAAATTCTATAAAATTAAAACCAACAAAAGGTCAGACGTTGCTTCAACAGAATTATACACAAAAACAAAATCAGGCAAACAAAACAGCCCTGGACAAAAATGATGGTACCCTAGAAAAAACTGAAATAATGTGACCAAAGGATATGTTAGTCACAAATGTATCCACTAATAGTGTCTACAATCTTGTAATCAGTCAGTGGGCCAATAAAAAGGGTTGTAGGTAGCCACTGTGTTGTTTTGATGACACGGTGTGTACCAACACACACCAGAGGAACCAAAGGAAAGACTTGTCTAAAGAAAATGAACAAGTATTATCAAGCATGATAAAGCAAAAGGCTATAAGATCATCTCTAAGCAGCTTGATGTTCCTGTGGATCAATGGGACTGTAGCCAACTTTTTTGGTCGAGGCCGCAAGATAAAAACTGATGAAAAATCTAAAAGGAGGAGGATATGAATGGTAACAAAAGTAATATACTTTTGCATCATTTACTCTTTTTTTCTTTTATATTAATTTCACTTTTTTTTTTATTAAAGCAGTTTTTGAATCTGAATTCCACAAGGCATTTTAAATTAAAAGCATCTTTGTTTTTCAAGTCTTTTAGAGTTTTCTTACTGTAACACTCTATAAAACGGTGTATTTTATTCACGTTATTTAATGCATAATTAAGCATTATTTAACTATTAAGTAAGGTGTAACAGACACTTTCAAACAATACTTACTAAGTGTATTCATGTATTAGTGAGCAGTTAAATAACATTTATTATTCAGTCTTACTCAAAACATAACAAAGCATTAATTAAGAGCAACTATTACAAAGTGTTTGTTTTTTCTAATAATCCAGATGGGTTAATTTTTACCATAAGAAGAGTTTTTTCACCTTTTAAATTCTAATTAAACTTTTTGGTCTTAAATGTTTGTTAAAGTTAGTAGTTGTTTGTGCAGATGTTTGATGGCTGCTGGTATTTTGTGTTCTCAGATGGTCTGCAGGTTCCTGTGTGAGAACGCCCCAGAAGCTCTGACTGAAAGACAGTTTGTTCCCACCGTCCGGGCGTTTTTCATTAAGCATTCTTCTTAAAGGTTTTTATTTATTTATGTCATTCACAGGTATTGTGTGTTTCTAAAAGTTAATCGTTTTTTTGTGTCTGCAGGAAAACTAAAATACCATGAGGTGTTATCTTCAGACCTGCAGAGGAATGCTCTGGCAGCTTTGCTGAGACTTGGAGCAGTTCAAAAGTTCAAGGGTGCGTTTGTTTTGATCACCTGTGTGTCACCTTTCTGAGAAAAAAAAGGCCTTTCTGCTCACTTTCTAATTAACTGGATTAAACTCAAACCAAATAAAAATCTCAGGATGCAAACTGTTTTTAGTAAAAAATTTGTGCCAGTTTGTATTCTCTTTTTCACTCTGAGGTTTACCACTGACATTTTTGAATTGGACTGATTAAATGAGAAAGTTAAAGTCCCATCAGTTGTCACATACCTAGGTGTGTGAAATTGTTTTCCACATTTGACCCATCCCCTGGGGGAGTTGGTGAGCCATTGGTGGTTTAAGCCTCAATCCAACCCCTTAATGCTGAGTGTCAAACAGGGAGACACTGCATCCCATTTTCAGAGTCTTTGGGATAACTTGACCTGGATTTGAACTCACGACCTCCCAGTCTCAGGGCAGACACTCTGTTCACAAGGCCACTGAGCTGGTCTCAGCTAAATAAGCTACTAATATTTTCTGTCAGTAATAAAGCTTTAATTCATCCATTGACTTCATAGAGAACTGGATTGAGTGAGAGTGACGTCACCCGTAGAAAATGACTTTTTTCCGGCTGCAGTCAAATGAAATCAATTCAGAAGCTATTTTTTGAATATGCACGTCAACATGTTGGAGTCAGTAAGCAATGATTAAGCAATGATTGGTCCAAAATAGTCTGATTCATTGTTTCTAAGGTAGACCTCACCAACCAGGAGTGAGCTTGTTGAAGTTCACGCCGTACCACTTGTAAGCAGGCTACACAAAAACTGTCAAATGTTTGAACGTTCGATGTGAGCCCACATTCTTTTTATCGAGGCATCTGATTGATCCGTTTATAACTTAATACTTTGTACTACAGCATAAATATTGTGAAATATTTAGAATTAACAAGAACATGATAAAAAAATGTACAAGATCAAGAACGGTTATTCTGACAAATAGAATGACTGAGTAATAGCTGTTTATTTTTCTCTGCATGTTTATGGATTTTGGCTTCTTGGGATTAGCGTGGGTACTTCTGGTTTGGAACACTAAGGGGAGGTACCACTCACTCCAGTTCTCATAAACCGTCAATGATCACATCTGAAGGAGATGTCTGCTGTGAATGATTTTAGTCTCGTGTTTTAAATTTCTCTAATGTTTCACATTTGCAGTGAAACATTTGTGACCTCCTGTTTACTGCTTCTATCCCTGATGGTTTTGAACAGATTCAGCCGTCTGTGTCACTGAGACTCCTCGTCTCCACAGTCCCCTCAGTGCTAAAAGACTGTGCAGAACCCTGTATTGTCTCGTTTGTCCAGTCAAAGCGGTTTTTAGTGCAGCTGTTGTTGGTGGTTGAGCGCCATAACAAAGATTTGTTTCTCCGCTGTCACCTCAGAGCTGCTTATGAATGTTTGATTATTTGCTTTCTTTCACATAAACCTTCAAGATGATTGAGGGGTGAAGTTTGGGGAGAGATAATCTCCAGTGCACCGCACACTCCAGGTTGCTGTTTGTGCTTGAAAGCTTAAGCCATTTTTGGAAATCTGAACCATTTTCTTCGGTTTGAATATCTTCAGATTAAGACAAACATAACTTTTTGGGTCAAAATCCTTCCAGACTTTATGAATTAGACCCTTCAGTTTTGTCATTGTTGTGATTGTGCAGTTTAACTATGAAGATATAATTCATCAACACAAATTCCTTGGAAAATGACAGCTTTTCATTCTACTTTTTTATCTTTTCTTATATTCTAAAGACATTTTCAGATTAACAGTCATTCTTCGTGTTGCTAACGAGATTTTTCTTTACAGGGGGAGAAGCCTGGCGTCCTGAAGGTCAACCAGGTGATGGTGAACTCCGTGGAGGACACACTGAGTATGAAACAAGCTGCACAAAAGCATCATCTTCAACTGCAATTTTCCAACAAATGTTATATTTGTCTTTTCAGGAGGAAGACTGTCCACGCAGAAAGCTCTGCAAGCTCACCTGTAACTGTCACCTAACAGGCCTAAGAGAGCGCCTCTCACATATTTACATCCAAAAATGTTCTTATAAATACTATTTAACCTTCAGTAAAAGCAGATTGTGGGACTTTTCAAGGTTTAAGAGCTTTATTTCGGAATAATTAATGCAGTTTGTCTCTTCTGTCTGTTTTTGGTTAGTGGCTTTGTGGGCTTTATTCTTTAACTCACGGTTTGTTTTTCCAGTTCAGGGAAAAAAATGTGTTTGTTGCCAACAAACTGTTCATAAACAAAGTACAGTGGAGGAACAATTGTAACCATTCATGCCAAACTGTTATTTATTTCATAATTTGTTCCTTTTTTTGTCAACAGTTAATATTAATATTGTTTATCCTAATGTTTTACTCTGAAAGTAAAAAAAAAAACACAACAAAAAAAACAGGAGAAATTGTGCAGCATTTTTGTGATTTCTCATCAAATGTCTCTGAATGAGGGATTTTAACACTCAGGTTTCCTCAGAGAAGTTTCCGGATTGGAGCTCGATTTGTTCAAAGGTGTAAACGGGGGTTATTTATCTGTGGATTTGTGTCATGAACTGAACAGATCAAAGTTTTCTGAAACAAATAACTAAGTTTTTTTCCCCCCAAAAAAGTTATCAGGGAATCCCAAAAAGTTGAAGAATATTCACGATTCGTTCATATGACTTTGTGTTTTTTAACAATTCTTAAGACAAAGAAGACTAAACTTTTTTCATTCGTGGTAGTTTATTTGCATAAATATGGGCAGAATATCACATCTGATAAATTAAGAGTCCTGAAAATTGAAAGTAAATTGAAACCATATGCATTTCAAATGGAGATATTTGTAAACAAAGGTGTAAAAAATGTTCCAGAAAACACAAATCTGCTGATGAACACAGTCAACATTCAGGTTTACTTGAACTACGGTTTGTACTTTAATGTCTGGGCTTGCTTTTTGTGTGAATTTATGCCTTAAATTATTTCATTCTGAGGCCAAACGTTTATTTTGGAGAAAAGCAAATGTGCGTGTTGATAAAAGTGATTTGCAAAATTTTTTCAAAGATCCACAAGTTTCCTTCTTCATCAGAATATCAAAATTGGTAGTTTTTGTCAACTGCAATAAATATATTTTTACATTTCTTTGTTAAAACAGAAACAATTGAGAAAAATTAACATGTTTTATTAGAAGATAAAGAAAATAAAAAACAAACAATTTGACACCTCATATTTCAAAGTGCAAGGGTTTGATTGTAATAAAGCTTTAAAACATCCAAAGTTTTTGAAATGTTTAATTCTATTCTCTTATGTGGATAAAAGCTATTTTTATTTTGTTTGAGAAATAATTATTTCCTGCTTACTGTTAGTTTTGTGTTTGTTCTTATTTTCAGCAGGACTCTGTTCCTGATTTTTCCAAAAAACATATTTTTTTTTTATTCTCTTTATTATTTCACGTCTACATATTTTTTATCTTCCCAGGACAGTTCATGAGATTCATCTGCAGGTGTCAGTTGTCTTTCATGCATTCACATTCTTGTAGTGGGGAGCTAAGACCAAGTTCGTGCACTTTTGGTTTAGAAGCATCAAACTTCGCACACTTATATAGTGACTCCATGTGAACAATTTTGGAGAGGGAGGCAAGCTTTCAGTGCCCCCTGGTGGCCACTGCAGGAACTACAATTTCCCAACCGGGCGAACATCACTAAAACTGTATATTATTCTCACAGTTGTTTGTATTTTTACTCATGTTGGAAGAATATAATTTGGCTCATTTATAACAATAAAAGTGTCTGAACATGTGAGGCTTATAACAGCTACATGCAAACTGCTGCCTCTGATGGTGACCTGGAGTTTCAGGAGTGGGTCAAAAAATGTGTGATGAACATCCACAGTTCCTATTTTGGAACTTAGTGCTAGAGATAGAAATTGACATTGTGCAGTTTGTTCAGTTAATAGAAAGGGTGACTTAATGCAATCCATAGAGTCACTGACCAAGCTGACACCGTGGGTGTTTAGCACAGATCACATGCACTACGCCAGGTGGTTGCCTGTTCATATCCGTGATATGTTAAGCCTTTGTGTGTCCCATCCATCTGTCTTTAAGGAGTTCTGTGAAGGTGCATTTGTAGTGCAGAAAACTGGCACAAATTCTCTGCCATGGCATTAGACCAGGTATGGCAACCCAGCGGCACAACGTCGCTTGATGATTGGTGACCCAAGAATTTGAGAAGGGATCCAAATGATGACAGGTGAAAATCACCAAGAGCAGATGATGAGTACCCAGCAATCATTTCTACGGGAGGTGTCTTCTCTAATAAAGGTCTTTTCTTGTCCTTTCCTTGAGGATGGTCAAGACTTGTTGATACTTAATACCAAAGTTGTCATGAACCAGGCTACCATAGACAGTGTAAAGGGTTTGAAAAGGTTGGACAAGATCAGTATGACACATATGTGGAGGAACGCCTTAGAACCCAAACAAAAGCAATCAAACAACCAATAAAAAGGAACAAAGTGTCACTGTTTTCTAGCTGTCAAAGACCACCAAAACAGAAGAGTCAGGTATCAGAACTGAAGGACGACTGTGCCCTGTTCTCTTGGCTCTACATAGCCTGCCAGTCCAGAGAGGGCAAACTTGAAGAGTTCTTCCAATATGAGAACCAACCTTGGCCACTATTACTGGCAAGTCAGTAGAGTTGAGGACAGTCAAGAAGGCCGAATTGCTTTCTCCTCTTGAAAGTCTCTGCGACTCAGAAGACTCGGTACCTCAAGTTACAACAGCTGTTCTGGATGGTGCAATGGTGGTGCATTCTCTCAAACCACTCACATCAAAGACTTTCTCTGACTATATCACACAGGTCTTTGAGCCTTACATTCAACATGTTCTAGAGAATGTACAAAAAGTTGATGTTGTTTTTGATGTCTATGATCAGCACAGTCTGAAGACTCAAACTAGAGAGAAAAGAGGCTGTGGTGTACGCCGACAAGAAGCTTTCGCAACTCTGATGCCTTCCAACTGGCAGAGCTTTCTGCAGAACAATGACAACAAGACCGAGCTGTTCTCACTTCTTGCTGAGCACACTGTGGGAATTGAGTTGCAAAACAAACAAGTGGTGTGCACGGTGAAAGAAAATGTTGTCTGTAGTTCCAGAGTGGCAGACAACACCCAGCTTGAACCCTGCACTCAGGAGGAGGCAGACACGCGCATCATGTTGCATGTTATGGACGCAGCCAGCAAAGGCCACCAACGTGTCATGATCAGGACTGTAGACACTGATGTGGTGATTCTCGCAATAGCCTTTTTCCACACATTTGGTATCTCCCATCTGTGGGTGTCATTTGGGACAGGAAAAACCAAAGGTATATTGCTGTACATGAGATTGCTAATGCTCCATCACCTCCCAAGCCACAGGCCCTGCTCTTCTTCCATGCCTTTACAGGTTGTGATGTAACATCTTTCTTTGCTGGGAGAGGCAAGAAAAGAGCTTGGACACATGGTATGCTTTCCAAGAAATCACGGAAACATTTTCTTTGTTGTCAGATGCACCAAATACATTCACTGATGATGTTGTGACTCTTCTTGGGAGATTTGTTGTGCTGTGGTATGACCGTACAAGTGAACTTTCCTGTGTCAATGATGCACGCCAGCATCTGTTCTCAAGGAAGTCCAAAAGTCTTGATAGTATTCCTCCAACAGCAGCTGCACTCAAGCAACATATTCTCCGAGCTGCACACCAAGCAGGACATGTCTGGGGGAAAGCCCTTGAGAAAGACCCAGCTAGCCCAAGCCTCTTTGGTTAGGAATGGATGATGAATGTTCCAGGTGGACACCAAAGTGGACCACTCTCCATCAAGCTCATGAGATGTGCTATGAGATCATACAAATGCAACTGCCAGGTGGCATATAGAGGTGCCTGTACTTGCTACAAAGCAGAGCTCAAATATACAGGTCTTTGTCATTGTGAAGGACACTGCTTTGAAGCAGCCATGACCTGGAGTTTGAAGCTTGGATATTGAGTTTCTTAATTGCATAAGCTATAATATCCACAAAACATTCACCATGGTTTGATGGATTAAGATTGCAACACTGTTTTTGTGTCAACTGTCTGTTTGCCAGAGAAATCAGGTTGATCGTTTATCAGACTCAGCTGTGACCTACACTATGGCTAACAGAATTATACATTTTGAAATAAAAAGAACCACTGGTAAAATGTTTCTATGATACTGGTGTATTGTTTGCATTAATAGAATAAACTAGGATTGTTTCATGGAACCAAAGTAAAGCTAAACTATAATATTTGTCTATTTATGTTTTTGTTCTGATGTACATTCGCTGGAAAAAATTAGTTTCGGTGTTGGGCACCAGGTGCCACTCATAGCTTGCCTACCTCCCTAGGATGGGCTTACATGTTCTACTGCATGTGTGGGGTAATGATTATGCTTCCAACACAGATAGAATGAAAAACAGAATTGTTTGTCATCACATTTTACAGTGTGAGTGCTGTTTGCCCGGTTGGGAAATTATAGTTCCTGCAGTGGCCACCAGGGGGTACTGACAGCTTGCCCCCCTATCCAGAAATGTTCACATGGGGTCAATCCAGAAGTGTACCAAGTTTGATGTTTCTAACCCAAAAGTGCACGATCTTGGTCCTTGGCTGGCGTTAGCTCCCCAAATATTGTGCTTCCTCATTAGTTGGAATGATCCATTGCAGTTTTTCAAGTCAACATGCAAACCTTTTGTGCATATATGGTAAATACACCTAAATATATTTGAATGGTTTGGTTTAAATTTGAGGATAATTAACTACTACTTAACACAAAATGAAGCATTTGTGAATATATAGATTTCATAAGAACATATAATCTTGCCTTCCTGGTACTTTACATCTGCATAGGCTCTATGCAGATACCCTATGCCATAGAGTATCTTGAAGACAAATACATAGCATCAACCAAAAGTCTCCTAAGGAAACCAGCTAACCAGACTGGTGTCCAAACATGATGCTCAAAAAAATTAAATAATATTTAAGAAAATCACAAAAGACCACTGGGGGCGCTGTTACTCAAAAGGTGAGCAGAGTGGGACTTTAAATCAGACCATGGGTGTTAAATATAAACCTTTACAATTTAAAGTTCCACTCCAGTCATTTTATGATCTCTTGTAAAAGCAATCCGGTGGTCTTTTCATTATAATTATGTCATTTTTAGACACTTTCAAAAAACCTGTGTGGTTTTTTGGGACATAGTTTCTGCAGAGCAGCAGTAGTTCATTAGGAATTCACCTGAGTCGTGGGTGTGACTATAGGCATGAATCAATCCCGCCCCTTCTTCCCGTTACCCATACCTGAGAGCTCTCTGTTTACGTGTTCTCCTGCTAGTTTACATCCCTCACACCCACAACCTAACGTTACTGTTGCTACAAAAATAGGGAGCAATATTGGACCTATCCAGCTGTATAGTTTTGATCAAAATACCAGCTCAAATGAAAACAAACATGGCGTACATGGATCTATTTGTCTGCAACTGGATGCATCAGAATGGGCAGAGTATGAAGACTTTGGCCCAACATTTCAGTTGCTGCATAATATCACAGACATCTTTTCCCAATTGCATTTGTCATCTGCCCCTGATTCATCCCAATTTCAGCTAAGAAATACTCGGAAATGCTGTTTTAATCTTAAATTATTTTGCATGTGTTCACTTTATAAGAAAATCTTACAAGAACAAGTTTAAAACACCAGAAATATAAGTGCCCATTCCAATGAAAATTAAGGAAGAGTGTGTCTACTCCCTGAGTAAAAGTACTACACGTGAAGTTTATTTTATTAGGTAGCCTGTACTTGAATACAAGTAGGCTAAAGCAGGACCATGTGCGTGTAATGAAGAAACTATACTTATTGTACTTCTTTATAAAATACATTGAAACATTTCAGGTTTCAGTATATATAGTACAATAAAAATAAACTTTAAGCATACTATCTTACGTTAGTAAGTATACTTGTAGAATATTTTATTAAGGGCTCCCATGTGCTTCGTTTAAAAAAAAAGTTTAACAGATGAACGAATGTCATTTTAGACATTTATATTTGCATTTTTTACTTTTCATTTGTATGTAAAATGTTATTTTTCTCAGGTTCTAGCTTACTTTACTGTATTCCCATTATATTAATTCATCCTCTAAACAAGATAGAATTTTCTATCCTAAGCCTGCACACCAGAAGAAACAAAGACAAACCAGTTTTTGGTTTTCCTTTATTTGTACATTCAGTAGTTTACAGAAACGTATTTGCTCAAAGGAAAAGGGTTATGATTGATTGTCTCCAGACTGTAAAAACCAGAACCCCCCACCCTCCATACTCCTGAGTGTTCCTGTCCTTATCTCACCTCTGTCCCCTTGCATACATAAAATCAGCCCTCCCCCCTGCTCATTAGCATGAGCACAATAGCTGAAAACCTCACATGTGCTGTTCTTTCATTCTTGGGCGAGTTTGACCTGTTCCAAACAAATTCTTTATTTTCATAACTTAGTGGATCTCTCAGGTCTTTAGGGACCAAATACCATCAAATGTCATTGAGATGATCAAGTTTTAGCAGCACCCATTTACGACCTGCAGTAAAAACAATAAATACATGTGAAACAAAAGCAGCTTAAGGCTAAAATAGGTAGTTTTAAAATAAAGAAGGAAGGTACAAAAAATTAAATCTGATCTACATTCAGCTTTCAATTAAGTTTGACAAGAACTTGGGGCGTGAAGAATTACATCCATCGGCCTTTGAAAGCACTTTCTGTGCAAGACAGATAAAACCTGCTCTTCAAACCAGAAGATTTCTGAGATGATGAACCTGTGAAGTGACGGAAACCCTGTTTGGTCAAACATGAAACTATTTTGCCTCCTGTTGGAATCCAAATGCTGCAAAAAGCAATTCCAATGAGAAGGAAGGTCTGGATTGAAAGAACGGAGAAGCAGCTTCAGACGAAACCCCTCCTTAAAAAGGTGCTTTGAACTGCCTTTCGCCTTGGAGGGGGGCACAGAGGGTTTCAATTGCCCCGACTAGTGTCTTTTCACACACGTGCAAATGTCCAGGAGGGAGGAATGGTCTGAGGTGGAGGGGCAGAAGAGGGGGACATGCATTGGTACTTTTATTCATGGTCTCCTATCAGGAGTAGGTAGTTTTTTCCAAAGCTCGGGCATAATATTATAATTACACCTACCTGGGGCAGGTTTCCAGTACATTGGAAGCTTCGCTCACCCGTGCACCAGCGACACTCCATGGTGCAGCGCTCGCTTCCACATGTAGTAGGTGGAGCGTGCGGTGAACGGGAAGTATGAGCGGAATTCCTTAAAGGTGGGGAAGGACTTCTCCTCAAAGCGTTGCTGTAGGAAGAGCTTGGCTTTGGCCTTGAAGTTGGCCAATGCCACAACATCCATGCCAAACACGTGCTCATCCACCGGCGCATTTCTGTGAAAGATCTGCTTCGAATGTACAACATCAAAAGAAGGAAGTGGAGAACGCTCCTGGGCATTGAGGGCCATGACCACTGGGAGATGACCGTGATTTTCCAAAATAGGCTTTTCTTTGGACGAGCTCCCCAGGCTCCCAGGAGCACTAGTCTCCACTCGTTGGTCAATTTTAATTTTGGCCTTGTGGTTCTTGCTGCTGCGCCACAGCCAATAGAAACAAGAGGACATAGACGGGAACTTGAGCTTGAACTTTGTCAGAGACCATTTAGACTTCTGAACGTGCAACTTTGCCAGTTCTCTGAGCTGCTTTTTGCTAAGGTACGCCAGCCTGAAACTCTTGTGTTTTGCCTAAAAATCCGAGCTCTGGGTACAAGGGTCTGGGTCTCCCTGGGTAGCGCCGATGTTCCGCTTTTAGGACTCTGGCTCTTGTCAGCATCCGAGCTGTCCTCGCTGCTGCCAACAGTTCCTTTGTAGCCTCGGGTAAAGAGCATGGCTTCTCTCCTCCAGTTGTAGTAGGTTGACCTGGAGATTCCTGGAAAGTTTCTCTTGAAGATCCGGAAAGGGAAAGAGGTGTTCATGGTGATGTAGTTCTGCAAGCACCGCTTGGCTTCTTGCATGTGCGCCACATTGTGAGCTCGCTCCACATCCAGCTTTCCAAGATTGAGGCCAAACATCCTGGCAACATTGTCATGGTGTTCAGCTTCACCCTGGTTGGCTTCAGGTGATGACCAGGCCTCCTGCTCTGTGCTCTCTCCGGGGCTTATCTCTCCAGCTGAAGAAGACGTGAAGTTCCCTCCGGTTTTTAGCAGCTCTTGTTTCCAGTTATAGTACGATGACCTGGAGATCTCTGGGAAAAACTTTTTAAACTGGTGCAAAGGAATGAACTTTCCCTCCAAGTAACAAGCCTGGAGGAAATACTTTGCCTCGTACCGGGCGGCTGACTTCTTACAGTGTTCCTGCGTCTGCCTCTTCCAGCGATAAAAGGTCCTCTTGGTGATGTTATACTTGTCCTTGAGGTTTGGGTAGGACAGCTGGTCACAGTTCGCCTGCTCCTTGCTGTTAGTCGGAGACGCCCTGCATTCTAGGTCAAAGCTGACAGACATGTGGGCACTCAGCTGAACTAAAGCCACAAAGTAATTTGGCCTGAACAATGACTCAGCCTGCAGCTCGCCAGACCACATGATGTGAATAGTTTGAGGTTCTGAGTGTTCAGGCCTGGGCCTCGGTCGTATAAGTCTGTTGAAATAGGGTCTGATCTTGAGGTTGAACATAGGGTAGATGGAGTAGATATTGAACTGAAGAACCGACGACAGAGCATACACATGCCACATGTTAGCATAAGAGCCAGGGAAGCAAGAGGCCTTGACGTCCGCATCAAAGATGGCCTCCAGCACAGCTGATGGCAAGTTGACCATGTCTTCAGACTCTTCTGCACTCAAACTGAAACGAACAGCCTGGAGCATCATTTTTGAATCAATCATCCCAGACAAGTAGTAGCTCTTCCAGAGTGCCATTTCCACCACGGTCCGCACCTGAAAGCAAATCAACATTCTCAAGAACTGCAACTGCATTTTATCAATAGATTTCAACAGAAAATTCTTTGAAATATTTCAGTAAAAAGCCAAAAATGTGGACTGATTTAAAACTACTGAGTCAATTCTGACCTAAATACATATTTAATATGTATGTATGTGTAGGAAAATGTTAATCATATAATGTTGCAATTACAAGAAAAGAATATGGATCAGAAGAATTGTTTAGTTTGACTGACATCTGTGGATTGCTTTTTTCTTACCTGTAGCTCCAAACTAAGTGCAGTGGAACCCACAAGCAACATGCTCACGGCATCAAACAGCAAGTTGCCTTCCCCATTGCAATTCAACGGCAGAAGACCCTTGGGTGCATCAGCAGGATACAATCCTCGGGCCTTTTCATCCACACTGAGCCACTCTGGCAGCTCCTGACAGGGGGCTGCTGGAAGCTGGAAGGAAGCAAGAACTTGCTGGACCTCCAACGCCAGGCTGGTCACGGCATCCAGGCCGGAGCTCTCTGTGGCCTCCTGGAGCTGCAGCAGGACAGACAACACCACGTCGTTCCTCTGGACCATCCCTGCAGGTCTGCTCAGTCCTTTGGGCACTGCCGGGAAAAGGGGCGAAAATGAAATAAAGAAGAAAAAACTGATTTTAGGATTATATATATCTTAGCAGCAAAACATAGTGCAAAAGTGACACTTTTTTCCACTGTTTTGGGACCTTTACAGGCCTCAAAACCAGGGGAACTGAGACCACGAGGCTTCAATTTCGAACTGTCCGTTCACTTTAACTACTTTGAACCTACACGACTACATTTTTAAATCCTTTTTTCTAAATCGTTTATGTCGTTTTGTATCCAGTTAACCAGTAATGTGACTCCGCGGAGGAATATGCTCTACTTTTCCCAGACAACAATAGAATTAATGAGATCTAGCATCTAAGAAGCAAATAAATAAATACATAAATAAACAAAATAAACAAATGTTTTTGATTAAATGAATCGCGGAAGGGCTGATCGGGAGCACGCGCTTCTTACCTGAGCGTCCACAGGTAAACATGAGCGTCGGCGGAGGGTTTCACCGGCGCCGTGTCTCGCGGATCCTGTCCGGGTTGTGTCGTCCTCCGCGGCGCGCGGCAGGTTTGGGGACTATAGGCGACCCCTCCCATCAGGAAATCAGTGATTCTTCTCCCCCCCCAACCCCCCCGCGCGCTTACCACCTTGAGAAACACCTCCATCTCGAACCCCTCCCCTTCCTTCAGCCAGGGTCAATTTCAATGTGAAATGTTACCAAAAGTTAACGTGTCAAGGGCCACGGAGCCACACGGGGGGGTCGGGGTTGTAAGATCAGCTGAGCTTTCACCATTTTCTTGTAGACAGCAGTTCACTGTCAAGGTTATCAATGACTTTCTCAGAATAGATCTATAAATGACTGAGCAGAAATGACTTGATTCCTGTCGAGCGGATCTCTCTGGGGTTTGTTGATTGGGGCGATTCCTTCAGACAGGGTGTGGACATGAGACCAGAGGAAGGGCCCCTGAGCCACAGCTCTGCATTGTGTCGCCTTTTGACACCTCCTTCCCTGCCTTTTGCAGGATTTCAGTAATCAAGGCCTTTTGTTCTGAGCATACACGACAGCCCCCCCATGAGTGCCCTGTAACCCCCCCACACCATGGACTCTAGCCTGGACCCCTGACACGCATTAACACGCTGGGGACGGCAACATTTGGCCCCCAGTGACGACTGCTCTGCAACAATCTGCAGACAAGCTGGTGCCTGAGTTCACTGGAGTTCAAGTAAAAACGGATCAGACACAAACACGACCAGGCTTTCTTTCTTTTAACATCTTATGAAGTCAGTTTGCTCACAAAGCTTTTTATTTCAATTTTCAAAAATAAAACAAACTTACTAAAAATTCTTAGGTGAACACCTTTAAAGTCCCTCTCTGTCATTTTTTAAAATCTTTTTTCAAAGGTTTCCCGGTGGTCTTTCAATCATGATCAGACTAGACTAGTTTTTTACAGTAATTTATCAGAAATTTGCTTCTGAGCGTCACCCGTAACCGAGAGCTCTCTGTTTACACTCTCTCCTGCTAGCACACAGCCCTTCACACCCACAACCTAACCTTGGCAGTGGAACAGAGATGGCAAGCAATATCAGACATATCCAGCTGTGCAGTTTTGAGTCAGATTCCAGCTCAGACGGGATGAACAAAGACATACATGGATCAGAACGGAGTGGAACAGGGAGCTTGTGGCTTGTTTATTGCAGCTTCTACTTTACACCCAAAAGCTTTTTCCAACTGCATTTTTTTCATCTGCTCACAATTCAGGATAATTTAAGTAAATACAAACTGAGTGATACACAAATGCAATTTTGAGCTTTTATTTCTTTGTATATGTCCTCCGTCATCAGAAAAAGGCTACAAGAAGATGTTAAAAACACATTTTCATTAGAGTAGGTCTTTTGAGGAAAAACTAAATTGTTCTAAAATAAATATTTTTTTATTTAGAATTATTATTATTATTATTATTATTATTATTATTATTATTATTATTATTATTATTATACAATGTAAAATATTGTAGTGTATTATAGAATAATAATGATATTATACAATATTATTATTGAAATAAAATGTTTTTCGGTTTCAGTTTTCAGACCGGTTTCAGTTTTGATTTTCTTATACAAAGAACACAGTTCAAAAAGTTGGATGTTTGTGCGTCTTTAAATTCTTTTAGATTCCTTTCCTCCTCACATGAAGACTTAAATTTGTAGTTAAGATTGTTGGGCTTGTAGATGTGTACTTTGGCCTTAGAAACAGAGGTATCTGTGTGTTTTTGTCTATTTTCTGTCCTCAGTGACCCCAAGTTGTTCAAAGCAGACCCCCCCTCCCACACACACACAAGCACAAACTGGTTAAGCTGCATGTTGTTTTCCTGTTATTTCTTATTTCATTGTAAATGCAGCAGGTGATACTTCAGTTTTTCATTTTAGATTGAATAAATATAGTAATAATATATTTTAGCCAAATGTAGTCATTCAAGTTCATTGTTACTGTCTTTTATAGATGCTTTCCTTGTCATGTTTTTGAATTATTAAGAAATCAAATAGGAAGAAGTAAGAAAAGTTCCAGCTACAATAATGTCTACACATTTAGGGCCCTGATTCAAACTTGGACTTGAACCTTCTCAGTGACATTGAATGTGAATGCACTGAATGCATCATTTTGCATTCAATGCATCAGTCTTTTCTTATTTTAAAAACATTGCCTAAATGATCAGAGAGCTGTACCACATAACTGACTTATACCTGGAAGTCAGAGTTCTTAGCCTTTGGTTCCTGTTTATCAAAGAATAGACTTTAAAGAGCTCTGCTTGTGTCCAAGTCTCTCTATGACTGCATCTGAAGTGTTGGTCCAACAGGAACCAGCTCAGGGAGAAGCTCAAAGACAAACTTCTGCTAGAGCCCAGAGTTCCAGATTCCAAACAGACAAGCTTCATGTTCCTGCAGCTAAAATGTGGAGCCTCATCTGGTGGTGTTAGACGAGTTTGAACACTGACTATGTTCAAGTCCAGATCTTCTTATCTTGGTGTATGACAACCAAGGCTCTATATTATGTGAATCCATCTTTTTTCTTTGAACTCACTTTATCCCTTTCAGGATTAAGTTGCTGGAGCCTATCTTTGTCTCTGTTGGGAATAGGCGAAGTACACCCTGGACAGTTTGCCAGTTCATTGTGTAAACCTTTCCTTTAAAATTTTTTAAAATCAATGGTTTATTATTAGTTTAAACTTCTGTTTCTTGTTAAGCCTGTTTATCACCTCGTGGGTAAAATAAAATAGATAAACAAACCTGCTGTCATAAAATAATTCAAAGGTTGTTTTGTTTGTGTCTTTGGGGAATTTTCAGCCACCATTAAAAATAATTTCAGATCAGTTACAATAAAAAACAAACTTGTCATGTTCAAATTCAGCTTTTATGAAAGTCTTTCATGCAAATGCTTTGTCTTAACCTTTTAATAATTTAATAAACATAAAAAGCTTAACAATAACTTCTTAAAATAGTAATCTGGATTATTGGAGCTACTTTATTTTATCAGATGTTACGCTTTTTGTGGAAACATTTCTTTGCATAAATTGATGAAAAACACTAAGAAAAGACAGAGACTCAGGTCAGTTGGGTCAACCGGATTTCTGCGGTTTCAATGTTTAACTTGATTTAAACTTGATTTTAATCAGCTTTATCATGTGTGGGGCATTTTTACCTTTTTGTCAGCTGTTTTTAACCTTCTATTACAAAGAAATATGTCCCATAATTGTAATGTTTAAGCACAGAAGAAGTAAAAAAAAGTAATTATGTTTAGTTTTGAGTATCCCCCAGCTTTTTCTTGTGAAATGTTTGCAGCTTCTCCATCTCCCTTCTTCTCAACCCCCACAGACTCTTGTCTACAGCTAATCTACACACCTAAGGTGTGTAGATTAGCTGTGCTGCACTGCACTGTGAACACAGTAGTGGGCCTCCTGTAAGCATTTTAAATGCAAATAGGTCAGCACTGGTACCGGCTCCGGCTGTCTGTTACCTGCTGATGCGTGATTGTGTGTGTGTGTTAATGGAGCGCCGCTGGAGGGAAACACTGATGTTTCAGCTTCTTTCACCCACAAAAGATTGGATTTGTTTTGCAGAAAAGATTATTCACGTTTTTTTTGATGGTAGAATCGTACATGTCGTAACATGATGGTTTTGGTGTGTATTTGGCTTTTTGAAGAATCAGAATTAAATAATTTTGAATGTGTAAAATGCCAAATTCCATGACCGGGGTTTAGGCCGCCAAGGCACTCGCCCTCGACTGCCACCCAAACCACATTGCACCGGCCCTTTCTGAGCTCTCCTGCAGGTGGTGGGCCCACTGGGGAGTGATCCCACGTCAACCGTTTGGGTTTTACCCGACAGGGGCCCGTGGGAGGAGCCCCGGCCACCAGGGCTCGCCTGTGTGCCCCAACCCCAGGCCTGGCTCCAGGGTGAGGCCCCGGTATCGCCAATCCGGGCGACGTAACTGGATCTGTGATGTGCTTTCTCATAAAGAAGTTTGTGAGAGTTTGTTTTCGGTTAATAGTCGAACCTCAGATTCAAGAACAACAATGTGGTTTCCGTCCCGGTCCTGGAACTGTGGATCAGCTCTGCACCCTGTCTAGGGTACTGGAGGGTTCGTGGAAGTTTGCTCATCCTGTCCATATGTGTTTTGTGGATTTGGAGAAGGTGTTTGACCGTGTGCCCCGTGGTGTTCTGTGGAGGGTACTTTGGGAGTACGGGGTCCGGGGAGCCTTACTCAGGGCTGTCCGGTCTCTGTATGACCAGAGCAGGAGCTTGGTCCGCATAGCCGGCAGTAAGTCAGACCTGTTCCCGGTGCATGTTGGACTCCGGCAGGGCTGCCCTTTGTCACCAGTTCTGTTCATAGTCTTTATGGAGAAAATGTCTAGGTGCAGCCAGGGTCCGGAGGGGGTCTGGTTTGGGAACCACAGGATTTCCTCTCTGCTCTTTGCAGATGATGTTGTCCTGTTGGCTTCATCAAGCCAGGACCTCCAGCAAGCATTTGGAACGGTTTGCAGCCAAGTGTGAAGCGGCTGGGATGAGGGTCAGCACCGCTAAGTCTGAGGCCATGGTTCTCGACCGGAGAAAGGGGGTTTGCCCTCTTTGGGTGGGTGGAGTGCTCCTTCCCCAGGTGGAGGAGTTTAAGTATCTTGGGGTCTTGTTTACGAGTGAGGGAAGATCGGAGCGTCGCGTGTGTTTTGTTTACCTTGCATGCAGACGGTGTACAAACATTTTTAAAAAGAGAAGAAAAGAATTTCACTAAAAGAAGAGCTAATAAAAATGACTAAGCTTACACAAACATTTACTCCATGTGGTTATCAACACTCTAACTTTTTCTCGCCAAAGAGGAGAAAATGTTCATGACTGGCGAGCATTAATTTCGGACCGTTCAAAATAAAAGTCTATCACGATAGACTCACTTTACTTTTGAGAAAAACTACTATTGCCCAACCCTGGTATGACTTGATCCTCTATGTATTCTACCCGCTGACTGAGTCAGTGAACCCGTCGTTCCCAAATCTTAGTCCCTGATTGGTTGATGCAATGCAGCGACCTTGCCAATGTTCAGATTGTTGAACTCTCAAATTGTTCTGCTGCTCAAATCAGAGCATCAAATCAAATCAGATGCTCAGATTGCATATGGACTATTGACTTAACACTGCAACTCAGCGATCCGGCAGAGAGCACGCAGCAAAAATAATCGGCTCCCGACATTTGAGAGTCAACTTTTTAGACTCACTACTGAGCGTGACCCATCACTACTGCTTATTAACCTTGTCTAGTTTCAAATGGCGGCGTCCGTATTCCGAAAAAAATGGCGACTGAATTGGTTTAATTTCACTGAGGCTGGAAGAAACCCAAATTCTATGAATGACATCAACTTGGCTGAGTCAATGCTATTTAGGTATTTTATTGTAAACGCCATGCATCATACATAAACACACACACACACACACATACACACACACACACACACACAGAGAAAGACAGACAAAGACTGACCAACCGACAGACCGAGCTTGCCCAGGCATGGTCAAGATCATCTCTAGTGTGATGATGATGATGATGTGTAGTAAGACATCAATCAAACTTAATGATTGTTTTTGTGTTTTTGTTTTGGAGTTCTGAACCGCTCTTAGTCTGACTCATCACCTAGGAGCCGTCTGCCATGGGAGACCCTGATGGGTATTGGCCCCAGACAGCTCAGCTCCTAGGATCACATGAGCACTCAAGCCTCTCCACCACGACAAGGTGGCGATTCACGGAGAGGTTTTTTTTTTTTTTTTTTTTTTTTTTTTTTTTTTTTTTTTTTTTTTTTTTTTTTAAGTTTACATATTTTTTTATTCGATGAGATCAAAAGTCTCAACAAAAACATTTAAAATCAAATATACAAGAAATGACTTTTTTAGCCACAATTTAACATTTTACACTACATACACAACAATAAAGAACTAAGCTTATCATTTTTTTTTAACTTGATAAATTTTTTTTTTTTTTTTTTTTCTTACATATTTTTTATTCGATGAGATCAAAAGTCTCAACAAAAACATTTAACATCAAATGTACAGGAAAGGACTTTTTTAGCCACAATTTAACATTTTACACTACATACACAACAATATACTAAGCTTATCATTTTTTTTTAACTTGATAACTAAAGTTTTTTTTTTTTTCTTTTTAACTTGATTACTAATTTTTTTTTTTTTTATTTACATATTTTTTTATTCGATGAGATCAAAAGTCTCAACAAAAACATTTCAAATCAAATATACAGGAAAGGACTTTTTTAGCCACAATTTAACATTTTACACTACATACACAACAATATACTAAGCTTATCATTTTTTTAACTTGATAACTAAAGTTTTTTTTTTTTTCTTTTTAACTTGATTACTAATTTTTTTTTTTTTATTTACATATTTTTTTATTCGATGAGATCAAAAGTCTCAACAAAAACATTTCAAATCAAATATACAGGAAAGGACTTTTTTAGCCACAATTTAACATTTTACACTACATACACAACAATAAAGAACTAAGCTTATCATTTTTTTTTTTAACTTGATAACTAAAGTTTTTTTTTTTTTTTTTTTTTTTTCCAAAAAGAAACCCAACAGACTTCTAAACATCAATTTTAAAATCCCTAACCGACCAATGACACATTTTTTGGAATTGTGGGAGAAACCGAAGTGCTCGGAGAAAACCCAAGTAACAAAAGAAATAATAAATAATAATAATAATAAATATTTTTTTTAGTCCAAAAAACGTGTCATGATGTCAAATAGTCATCATCTAGTCTCCTGTGATTGTGTGGTTCACCCAATTGAGGAAATCCTTGTTACTAAAATCCTGAAAATTAAAGGTGATGCTTAGATCCATCCATGCAAGCTGTGCTTTTGAAATGCAATATGACCCAGCAATCCAGACACTGGGTGCTCCTATTATGTTCTTTAGATATTTAGATATTTTGGTTGTAGGGTAGCTTGCTGTTGCATTGCACACTTCAGGGGAACCAGATGTTTTCTTTTCTATGTTTACAGGTTGGATCACAGTTGGACTGGGAAGACGACTTACTAACTCCAGTTTACCCTCAGAGGCTAGAGGAAGGTTTTGGCTGACATTGTCATCAAGTAGCTTCCTCTTTTTGGCTGGGGACAGGAGGTCTTCTGAACCTCTTTTTCTCTTCAGGAGAGATTTGTTGTTGGAAGGCCAGTGTTCGTCCCCAGGCAGTGCCTGTGATGCCTCTGAGGAATGTTCATTTTTAGCAATGTCATCTTCACAAGCCCTTCTCCTTTTTGGTACAGGCAAGTAGCTCTCGGAGTCTGTTTCTGACTCGAGTTTCCTCTTCTGGGCCGGCTGGCTCACAGTTGCAGACGTTTCAATGATTGGCTCTTTTGAAGTGTTTTCCTTCTCAGGCATCGTCATCTGCATCTTTTGGGGGCCGTGTGTGACGCATGGGGTGACATCACTTGACTGGGGTCGGGATTGATCTGCTGACAAGGCCAGGTTGAGAATCTGCTCAATGGTGTCATGGATCTCATTGACAAACATCTCAAATCCCTCTATGGTGAATCCTATTCCATTTGGTTGGAATAGATGCCTTTGAAATGCCAGCAGTTTTGGATACTCAATCACAACACCATTGAATAATCCGGTGTTGTATTGAATCATTTTGTTGACCGTAATCCTGTCCACATTCATTTGACAGTAATCAAATTTGCCCCATGCCAATCTTGGAGTTATGAACGAATAAACGATTTTCATGCGGGGAAAAGCTTGATGGAGGTGTGTCAAGTCGTTCAACATGGTGTCCGCAAGATCTGACACGTTTGTGTTTCCCAGGTCATTGCTGCCAACATGGAGAACCAAAATGTCTGGGAAACTCCTGTGTTGGGACAACTCTCTGTAGAACTGATTCAGGACATCCCCCCAGCGCATGTTTGCTTTACCAATCCAACTCACTGTTGCATTGAGATCTAGGTTCTCTCCATAGCATTCATTTGCTGTTTTTTGTGCTCCGGTGATGTAATCCCTAGATCCAATGATCCAGACCGTGGCGAGTTTGCTGTCCTTTGAGTCTTTCTCCTTTGAGTCTTTGTCTTGCGCCATAGTACACGCTATCCGAGAGGTCATAAAGGCCTTATGCTTGGTAGGGTACTCTGCAGATGAGAATCAGGCTTCAGAACGAAGAATCAGATGCAGCAATTTGGTCTTATATATGATAACTTTGAAGGCAAGATTTGCTCTGTAAAACGACATCAACATCAATGATCATCATTTGTAATGATGACATCAATGATCATCATTTGTAATGATGACATCATCAATATGTATATGGAGTCAGATCTAGCCAGCTCCTATTGGGGGTGCAGACAGACAGACATACACACACACACAGACAGGCACACACACACACACACACACACACACATACAGACAGACACACAAACAGACAGACAGACAGACAGACAGACATACACACACACACACACACACCCACACAGACAGACAGACAGACAGACACATAGACAGACACACACAGACAGACAGACACACACACCGACAGACACACACAGACACACAAACAGACAGACAGACACACAGACAGACAGACAGACAGACAGACAGACACACAGACAGACACACACACACACACACAGACAGACAGACAGACAGACACAGACAGACGGACACACAAACAGACAGACACAAACAGACACACACAGACAGACAGACACAAACAGACACACACATTAGGAAAACACAGGAAGCTTGTAGTAGAAATTCAACCTGTTTGAAAGTGTATTTAAAAAAATGTGCTGCATTAATTATCCTGACGAGACAAATAACTTAAAAAACAAGCAAGAAAACGTGAGTGTAATGAATCTGCTGAAGGAAAAACCCTTCAGGAATGAGGATTAGCAGATGAATGGAGGTAACTTTACTCGTGTGTGTGTGTCAGCTCTTGCGGTTCCTCACCTGCGCAGTGTGGACGTTTCCTGGTGTAAAGTGGTCGGCGGCCGCCTGCCGCTGCTGCTGGATGTTCTGCAGCCATCAGTCATCGTGGAGCTCCGCCTCAGCAGCTGCGAGCTTACCGCTGATGACCTGCTTCACCTCGGTAACAGACTGAAACATCATTTTAGTCTGGCCTTTAAAACTCTACGTTTTGTAATCTTTATCTTAAACACTTGAAAGTTATTTAAACACATTCATTTTGAAGTTGTAACCCAAGACCAATATTTTAATGACTGACTTACCAAGTCATGAAGATCATTATCAGGCAGCAACTCCTCCAACACTTTGGTCTATAAATCAATTCTTAGTTTGTATCTTTTTCATTTTAAAAGAGACCAGCAAACATTTCATTTGCGGAGCACATTTAAAAGCATGAATGAAGGAATTTCTGAATATCTAAACAGAAATGTTGTCAAACATACATTTAAAAAAGTTTTTAAGTGTTAAAATTTGAATCTTAATCTGTCTCAAAACCTTAAAAATACTCAGTTATGTATAAAAAAACAAAATCGATGAAAGTTTCTGTGTAAATTAAATTATTAAACAAGTACATTTTTAAAAAGAAAATTGAAACTGAAGTTAGTAAAAATCCGCCCTTTGAAATACTTTTCAAATCAAAATGTTTCTAATCAGTCAGTTAAACCTTAATCATTCAAAGCATCTTTTGTAGAAGAATGTAAATATGATCTAATTCATCATCAATTTTCATGTTAATTTGAATTATTTCTATGCTTCAAAACTAAGACTGGAAGCTGAACAAAACATTTTCATTTCTTTATTGTTGACAAGCATTAGGGAAGAACATGAAAAAGAATGAATTTTTGTTCATTCTTATTTCAATGAAGCATGTTTTTGTTAAGATGTTTGAATGATTTTTAGGACTTTGGGGCTTCAGTTTCCATTTATGCTTCAAAAAAGGTCCACCACTAAAAAAGTTCTGGACCAAACACTGAACCCTGTGGGACTCTAAAGCATCTAAAGCTGAAAAACAGCATATCCTGAAAATGACTTGTACTGAGTGAGTGTTTGTGTGCAGCTGCAGTCTGCCGGCGCGGCTCTCTGTCCTCTCTGAGACTTCTGGATCTGTCCTACAATGGCTCGGTGGCAGACGACGGCTGGTCCGCCGTGTTCGCAGCCGGAGGTCTGGCCTCGCTGGAGGATCTGGACCTCAGTCTGAGGCCTTCAGCGTCTGCTTCCTGCAGCACCTGGCTGCCTGTTCTGATCCGCGCCCTGCCTCAAATGCCGGTGCTTACCCGGCTGGCGCTGCAGCGGTGGACGGCTACGTCCCAGGAGAGACGGAGGCTGAGCCACGGCACAAAGACAAGAGCTGTCTTGGTGGAGTGGGATTCAGACATTCCAGACTCAGAGCTTCAGTCGAGCGGTCATGACACACCTGAGGAGTGAGGACCGGCCCACCGACGATCAGGCACCACACCTGTCCGACATGTCCTCCATGACGGAGTCCTCCATCAGCTGCAGGATTGCAGACTGTCATCTGAATTTCAGACTCACTTTTCCTTTCTTTTCATGAAATTCAATCACAGGAAAAATTCAAGCTGAGAGTAAACCGTGACGTTATGGAAGAGAAGGAATCAAATATGATTGAACGAAACATCAGAGGAAGCTGCAACGTGCTGCACAATCGAACAATCGACGACAAGGCGAGTTCAGCAGAAGTTGATTTCATTAGTCTTGATATGTGGACACTTTGACCTCTGGAGCAGAGCTGCAGAAGAACAAGCTGCTGTCTCATCCGGTGCGTTCGTGGTCACTGTCCATGCAGCAAATCTGTTTCCTTAGACCCTGGAAGATCTGAGCGAGGAAAGGCCGTCCATCCACCTCGTAGGGGCTGACGTCTGTGTCCTCGGGCAGCAGTCGGCCGCTGGAGATGAGCTCAGACAAGACCTGAGGGTGGAAGCAGCAGAGCTCCTGCAAAGTGCTGCCTGCAGCTGAGAGAAAACGTGAGGAGTTTACCTGACAGACTGGCTCATTCAAGTGGTTTCCCCAGATGTAGATGTGTGTAAGAGTCAGGTTGCGTTTCACGGCCTGAGCCAAAGACAGCAAACCCTCCGTGCTGATGCAGTTCCTGCTGACAGACAGCCTGACAGCGAGACACAGCGAGACACAGCGAGACACAGCGAGTGGCAAATAAATCCAAACTGCAGAAGAGGAACCCCTGCAGAAACGTCTTCATTTGAACCTCCACCCCTTCAGTTAGACTCCTAAAAACGAATCAATGTTAATCGAAAAGCTTATGGATCAATTTAAGTTGAGTTAAAATGAAAGAAAATCTTCATTTTCAAACATGAAATGTTTATTTTAATAATGTTCACACTGGAAATGGATCAAAAAGGAAAGTTAATCTTAAACTGTCAAAGAAATAAAAAACATTTTTACTCCTAAGAAGAAAATAAATGACCAAATAATCATAATTACAAAGGAAAACTTTAAAGGCATTCACTTCACTTCACTGAAAAGAGAGAGAAACTTTACCTGTAAGATTTGGTAAAGGAGGAGAAACAGAGAAAAGTCACAGATTTGACCTACAGAACTCACTCCTTCAGGAAACAGCCAGGTGTGGCTATGGTCTTGCTCAGGTGAACTGCGCCCTCGTCTTCTATCCTATTAGATGACAGATCGATGATCTCCAGGGCCTTATTCTGCTTCAGCACTTCAGCCAGTCGGTGGGCACCGTCACGGGTCACATGGTTGATGCAGAGATGCAGAAATACAATGTGAGGAAGAGGAGGATGGAGTTGAGGATCAGCCTTTGTTCTCACCAGCGCAGGTCCAGGTAGCGGAGGCTG
This sequence comes from Oryzias celebensis, assembly GCA_014656515.1. Lineage (NCBI taxonomy): Eukaryota > Metazoa > Chordata > Actinopteri > Beloniformes > Adrianichthyidae > Oryzias > Oryzias celebensis. The sequence continues at coordinate 17,320,190 of BNCR01000018.1, read as the reverse complement.
TGGTTCTGTCTCAGACCCTCGGCAAGCGTCTCCATGCCAGAGTCCGTCAGCCCCATCTTCCCCAGGTGGAGCTCCAGCAGGCTGCAGTTCACTGTCAGCATCCGAGAGAAGTGCACGGCCCACTCCTCCTGACACAGGCTCACCTGTGAGTGTTCAGACCACCTCAAGCACTGGTGTTCTGATCCGAGTTTGTACCTGCTGGCTGAAGAGCAGAGGCCGGCTGATGTCCAGGGCCTGGAGAGCTGAGTTCTGGTTCAACGCCTCGCCGAGCACTGCCACGCTCTGATCTGCCTGCAGGGAAAAAAGAGAGCTCAGAGAACTGCAGCCGCTGCTCGTGAAAACAGAGCTGCACCTGTTTAGTTACCAGGTTGCAGTCAGACAGCTGCAGCATCTGCAGCGTGCTGTTGACCTGCAGCATGCTGGACATGTGCACACCCCCTCTGTCCCTGAACTGATTACCCGACAGGCTGAGAGACAGCAGGCTGCTGTTCCTCTGCACACAGGAAGACCGCTTTTAGCAGTCAGACACACCTGACAGTCCAAGAATGGACAGACAAGAAACTCCAAACACAAGAAAGATTCCAATCTGACACAAACATTTAAAGATGGGTGTGCTGCAAACCAGCAGCATTCACGGTCACTAATCCACAGTCTGCCAGCAACCACACAGCTTAAACTTTACCAAATGACAGGATGGAAAAATGGGTGGAGGTGGAGGTGTGATGTCATCGGATTTGTGTGAACTTTGCTCTGGTTTTCTTTGCTATTGGGTTCAAACTAAAGTTTAAAGTCATATTTTGAATCACATTAAAAAAATAAGTTCTGAGTGATGAAGAGATGCAACATAACGTGCTTGAATTCAATAACAGGAAAACATCAACTGTGGCTGGACCATTTGAAAAGAAACCTTTAGGCTGTTGGCGAGAATTTCAGCGCCGTCTGCCCCGATGTTGTTAAATTTCAGATCCAGAGACTTCAGCGCTGAACTCCTGAGCTGTTCAGTGAAAACACACATGGCTACATGTCACAAGCTAAAATAATCTTTTTTAAAAATGGAATATCATACAAAAGTGTTTTTTTTATTTCCATAATTCTATTTAAAAACTAAACTTTCATAGAATACGAAATATGTCTTTATTTTTACATAAATTAAGATTCCAGATCACAAATTCTACAAAAACAGGATTTCAGTAAATGTAAACACTGTGGAGAAATCCGCCCACATTTTTCAAGACATAAATGTTTGAAAGTGAATTTCACCAACTAATCATCTGCTAAATTCGGAGCACCAGCACAGGCTCCCCAGAGGTCATTCATTTGGTTCAGTTTGGTTCAATGTGGGGAAAAGTTCAGACATGACAATTTTGAAAAAGCATTTTTTTATTGATGTGCTCAGAGTCTGTCTTTATCTTTTTGCAAAATCCTGTTTTGTGGGTTTCATGAGCTGGAACCCCAACTTATGTAAAAATAAACAAATACTTCAAATGAATGCACATTTTCCTGATATTCCCACTTTTTGGAAAGAGTCTATTGATTAGGTGAGTTCGTGTTTACAGGCCAGGCTGGTGTGTACCTGTAAAACGTCAGCGAGGTGTTTGACCCCTCCATCACTGATGTTATTGTAGCTCACATCCAGACCTGTTAACAGAAATGATGGAAAGGCTGAAAAAGATCCCAGCATCAGTGTGAAGAACAGCCTGAGTCTCACCCGTCACCCTCTCATCGCTCTGCAGACACTTTGAGAGAACCACAACATCTTCATCCTCCAGCCTCTGAGCTCGTGTCCCTCTGTTTCCAGGCAGCTGTAATGTGAAGGTCCTGCAGACCACGTAGATGCCACTGAACCCGATTTCATTTGACCTTTTATACAGTCCAACACCTCAGTGATTGAAATATTCATTCAAATGGTTTATTGTTTTTCTGCTAACAAACCATAAAAAATGGAACAAATACGAAAACTTTACCTGAGTGGTTTACTATAAACAGTCGTTTGTGTTTCTGCGTTATTATTCACACAAATTAAACACAAAAACTGTTTGGCAGCTAATGAACAAAGAAACCTTAGGAGGAGAAAGAGCAAAACAGAAAAGCAGCAGCAGACCATGTTTCATTTGTCATTGTATTAAAACACAGAAGGGTAAATAAGATAAACATTTACACAAAAGATTTCTTTCTCAACATGAAATGCATTTTTAACTTCAAACTGAAGGACTCACCCAGAGTGTAACATTTTCTTTAAACTTTCTACAACATCTTTGTTCATGTTGATTTTGAGCTGAACACAAAAACTCTGGTAAAACGCGGCGAAACTTTTGTCCACCTTAGTGTAATAATAATCAGATACAATCTGGATTCGAATTTCCCCTCTTCCTCTTTTCTAGTTTCAGGGTTGAGAAAGACTCTTTTTTTCCTAGCAGTCGTTGTTCAGGTTCCTCAGAGGCTAAGTGCAGACTGCTGGCTGAGAAACAGCGCCCCCTTACTGCAGTTTGGTTCAGTAATGATCTGACCTGCTGCTTTGGGCTCAGAATGCTGAGATTGTTCCAGAATGATCTGGATGTTTCCTTCACCTTCTGTGACTCTTCATTTCATGGAGAAATGAGTGTCATTGCTGCTGCAGCTACTAATCTGTCCATTTTATTATAAAACGGCTGTTCCAGTGTTTTCTCTGTCCTGTTTTGGCACTTCTCACATTACTGACTTCATTTTTCCTTATTCTGTTGGTCATTTATCCATTATTGATATACAGGTCAGTTCTGTTTACAGTGATCTGGTATAAGTTGAACTATAACAGCTGTCGTTTATTTTAGGTCTGGTGTTTCTCGTCATAGCACCTCCAGGCATCCTCTCATGTACTGGAGGGATTTTTAAAAAACTGACAGTGCTGAACTTGTGCTTGAATTTGCATTTTCTAGTCCGTTTCATCAGCACTTTGCACTCATCCTGCAGAGCAGATGGAAGCTGTGGATACATTCGCAAACACAAATCTCACAAATAGTCTTTCTTGAAACAAATCTTTTTTTTTAATTGCCACCAATAGCCAAATGAAAATACCTTTTATTACTTTTCTTACCAAACATGATTAACTAGTGAATTCTACCAAATGTAAAACACGATAAAAGTGTAGTGATTTGGCAGTGACATCCAGCCTGAGCAGGAACATTTCAGCCATTCAAAGGAGATCATCTGATAATTTAACAGATCAATAACACACATTTTTATACTCAGATTTAGCAAAAGAGTAAAGATTTTGTTTCCAGTTATAATGTTGAGTTTTAAAAATGCAACAAGAAGTAAATAGAAAGTTAATAGTTCTTTTTAAAGACCGTTTTTTAAACATGTTTTTGCTGCATTTTTCTGATGATGGAGGACATAGAAATCTAAGATTAAAACTGCATCTCTGAGTTTTTCTTTTAAATCATTGCAATACAAAAGCAGACGAAAAAATGCCGTTTGAAAAAGATCCCGTTTGTGGCCACAAGCTCCCTGCTCTGCTCCATTCTGATGCTTCCACTTGCAGACAGATTGGTGAACGTCTTTGTTTTCCTCGTCTGAGCTGAAATCTGGATCAGAACTGTACGCCTGGATAGCTTTGATGTCGCTCGCCATTTTTGTTGCCACGGTAATGTTAGCTTGGGATTGTGAGGGCTGTAAGCTAGCAGGAGACTGTAAACAGGTGGACGATGGGAAATTGGGGTGTGTCAACTTCACACCAACAGTCCTGCCCACAACTTAGAGGTGACTTTCTAATGAACTCCTGCTGCTCTGCAGATACTATGTTCTAGAAAACAACAGAGGTTTTTTTTAGATTTTGGCTAAAAACGGCATAATGATAGTAAAAAGATCACCGGGAACGCTTTGACAGTAGATCAACATATGATTGGAGTGGGACTTTAAAGAATAAACTGTCAAACTGAATTTCTCTTTCTAGAAGTTACTGAAGGAGTTTCTGTCTGTTTGTTGTGTTTGTGAAGAGTGACAGAAATAAAGCCAAATCTCTGCTCAGCTCACCAGCTCGAGCTCTCTCTTTGTGCTGCCGCACTTGGTCGGCGTGAGCTTTCTCCTGGTGTTTGATCATGTTCTTTACGCTGGCGAATCGGTTTCCGCACAGAAGACACTGCACCCCCGAATTCCCATCTGAACAGAGCCAGAGAAAAAGAGTTTATCCAGCAGACAGTGTGAAGCTGACAAGAATAAAAACTTTACCATCATATATAAACTCGCTGTATCTGGTAGGCAGCTCACCTGGATGAAGTCGGCGCATGTGCTTCTTCAGCTCAGATGACGTGACAAACTTGGCGTCACATTTTGGTTGTGAACATTTGTAGGGCGTCTCTCCTGAAACACAGAGAGCAGTTAGACACGAGGCAGCTCCAGCCCTGCTCCTCTCAGATTTTACCTGCATTTAGACAGTTTCACCTGTGTGCTTGCGAGCATGAGCAATGAGCGAGGAGGAGACTGAGAAAGACATGCCGCACAGGTCGCACTGGTACGGTTTCTCTCCCGTGTGCCTCCTCTTGTGGTACGTGAGCGTGCTGGACTGCGCGAATGCTTGACCACAGATGTCGCAGACGTAAGGCTTTTCACCGCTGTGCAGCCTGAAACATCAGACCAGAGCGACCACATTAACAGAAGATCACCCACCGCTACACAAACACGCTGAACAAAAGATTGGCAAGCTGCAGGCCTGATGTGGATTTTGTAGTTGGATGACGTAGCAAATTTGAAGCCGCAGCGATCACAGGTGTAGGGTTTCTCCTCTCCGTGGTGCATCCTCCGATGAGCAACCAGCTGGCACTTCTGAGCAAAACATTTGTCACAGTCAGGGCAATTGAACGGTTTCTCACCTGTGAAGAAACAGAGAGACTCAGCAAAGGAGCTGAAGGACTGCAGGGTAAATTCAACACTTTAAAGGAGAACTTTGACAAGACTTAGTACCTTTAACCTAGATTTGGTGACCATTTTTCTATTCTGACAAAGATTATTAAAAAAAGCATCTACATCCTGTTTTTAGAACTATATAAGTTCAAAGATATTTGGGATGCCATGACAGCCTTAACAGAGGTAGGAAGGTTAGGACCCCCCCCCCTACTGTTTTCTACCATTTATTTGCTGTCACTGACAAGCTGGTTGAGGAGACAACATGACGTCCGAGATCATAATACAAGAATTTGTAGATGCTTGAATGTTCATCTACAGATTGCTGTAGACTGTTAGGTGTTTTCCTACAGCAACTTCACAGTTTGGCGCCATTTTTCATTCAAAATAACAATACTTTATCAACATGTACATCAATGATCATCATCAATCCAGACAAAACTCTATTTTTATCAATAATAATTCCACCTTTGTTGAGTACAAATCATTGGTTTTGTATAAACCACTTTTCATAACAAAACAAAAGTGGTTTTGAAATGGAAATGAGAAAAAGAAGGGTTTTTGTTTTCCATACTCCATTAGGGATATTTTTTTCTCCGACAAATTTAAAGTTTAATCAGGAGAGGAGCAAAAACCTGACATGTTTTTGCTTTAAGAGGAAAAGAAAGCTGACACTTGAAAGAGAAAAAGGGCTAATTAATTGTTTCTACTTCTAAAGCCAAAATCAGAAACATCAAAACAATGCTAAGTTGTTCAGACTTCAAAACGAATAATCCATGTTTAATATATACTAAATATCGAGTTTAGCCACAAGCTTTTTTCTACAGATCATAACTCACTCTTGGTCGACTGAACAGTGTGCAGGACTGTTAAACAGACAGATATGTATATATTTTTGCTTACATGAATATCAGTCCCATTGTTTTTCCTTTGAAAACCTTTTCTTTCAAAAGTCATTTGTTTGTTCTATAAACAGGAACTCCAGTGAAGAGAGGCACAAATCCAGAAACAGGTAACAGCATCAGCCAGTTTGCTGCAAATTGTCAAGATCCACACTGAAGGTCACGTGACAGGAAGTAGGAGAACAAAAACAACATGGACACTGTTTCCTGTGACTGGGAAGGCCCCAATCTGGCTGTGGGCTCACCTGTGTGGATGCACAGGCGTGTCTTGAGCTGCGTGGCCTGCCTGAAGGTCTTGGAGCAGAAGATGCAGGAGAACGGTTTGAGGCTCTTGTGGATCTTCTCGTGGCGCCGCAGGCTGCTCACGTCTTTAAACAGTTTGTTGCACTCACTGCAGGTCAGTGTCAGCTCACTGAGGTCTGACGGTCCCGATCCCTGATCTCAGCCTCTTCTGCCTTATCGTCTAACCCCCCCTCAACACTCTCGTCGTCGTCGTCTTCCTCCTCCTCTTCTTTGACCCTCCTCCTGCCCCGCCCCCTCCCTCTGCGTCGCCCTTTCCTCCTCCTTCCAAAGCTTAGGCGAGGTTTTTTGGGAAGCGATTCCTCCCCCTGTGAGGGGCTCCAGTCAGCAGAGGTGTCGCCAAAGTCCTTCATACTTGTGTCCGAGTCTCCTAAAGAAAAATCTTGGCTTCTGGATGCTCCTCTTCCTCTCCCTTTTCCACTGCCCCTGGGTCTACCTCTCCCCCTAGAACTCTGGATTTTGGGGGTACTGTCAGCTAAGTTTTGGCTCCACCTGCTTGCTGGTGAAGTTCTTCGGCCTCCTGTCTCTCCTGCCGGTCAATCTTTTGCACTTCAGGCATGTACTCTTTATCGCTTCTGTCTGCAGCCTCAAAACCCTCCTCTCGGCACTCAGGATCCTGGACTCTAGAATCCCCCTCCTCGTCTTTCCAATCTCCACCAATGGAGATGATAGACAGGGGAACAAGGGAGCTGGGGCTGCCGTCAGAGCAGGGACTGTGAGGAGACAGACCTTCTTTATCCGCCTCGGATGTTTCGCTCAGCTCTGAGCAGTGAGGGAATTCCTCCAGATACTTGGTAGCCTCTGACATTCCCAGAAACACAGCAGCTCGTCGCACCGCCGCCTGCCTGGTGCTGCAACAAAGCTATATAATCTTCAGCAAACTCTTACACCTTTGAATATGACATCAAACCTGAATCAAGCCGTTTACCTGCTTAGATTCATCTGGCCGGTGTAGATGAACTCCAGAAGCTTCTCTAGAGAGTATCGGTTGACCTTGTCAGGGTCCAGAGTTATGACTTCTACCTCTTTCTCAGCCTGGGAGTAAAAATATTTGCTGAAGGCTGCCAAAATGTTGCGGTGAGCTCTGAACTCCACGTCCTTCACCATTATGGTTATATCACACAGAAAATCCATCTCCCGCTGCTGATACAGGCGCTGCAGTGCACCATACTTACACAGCATGCAGTTACAAAGAACACGAATCCTCAAACAGAAAAGTTAAAAACATTTCTTAGAATCCTGCTTTGATTGCAATAAACAACAAAGGCTGTGGAGTCATTTACAACCTGAGGTTTCCACTACACCTGAACTCGCCACCCTTCTCTACAGTTTGTTCAGATGGTATTAGACCACAACTGGATGTTTGACAAAAACCAAACCCCAGTTATCAACACAGTGGTAGAAGGGTAATGATGTGGGCTGTTTTTTAATCTCACACCACTGTCTTCCCTCTAGGGATCCTCTGCATCACCTCTCTCCTTCTTTCGCTGCTCCTCCCTCCACTCTTACATGTCTCCCTATTCTCTTTTCTGGATAAATGTCTTCACCACTGACATTTCCATTCTTTTAGCAAAGTCCACCACCATCTGTCCTTCTACATTCCTGTCCTGAACACCAAACTTCTCCATCACTTCCATATATCCTCCATTTCCATCTCTTACATGTCTGTGAAAGTCTGATCCAATCACAACTCTCTCCTCTCTAGAGACACTGGATCTCCTCATCCATCTCCCTCCAGAATTTCTCCTTCTCCTCTATAGCTCACATCCTACCTGGGGGTCAGAACCCCTGACACACATTCAACATCAGACCTTCATCTTCCAGCTTCAGACTTCTCATCCTATCTGACCGTCTCTTCAGCTCCAGAACATTCTTAGTCAGGATCTCATCTGTTCCTCTTTCCTTCCACATCGTGATGAAACATCTTGAAGCTGCTTCCAATCCAATCAAGCACTGATCTGCTTCTGTCTGGTCTCTTGAGAACACAACAGATCCATAAATTCTTCTAAAAGTTATGTCTACCAACTCTCTAGGTTCCTGTCAAAGTTTCTACATTCAAAATTTCTGTTCTAAATCCTTTATTTGTGTCTTTCCTTTTCTCTTTCCGACTACAAACCCATCTTCCTCCCCTCCTTCTTCCACCAACAGTCGTCCAACTTCCACCAGAACCCTGTAGATCAACAGCACTGGTGGTTGTTGACCCAGACCACAACCGATCTAGTATTAAAGTTCTGTTCATGACGGATTTGTCTTTTGTTTTATGTTAGATGCCCTTTTCTGACAAAACGCTCTGGATTTACTGACCAGCACAGGAAAGCGCCGGATTGTGCCCCCTAGTGGCGAAAAGCGTTTTTTCCTCCCCACTCTCTCTCTCTTCCTTTCGTAGTATTTTACATACGTCAAAAGACAGAAACATTTTAAGTCATTTTGTTGCTTTTACGTGCATGTTTTCCAATTAAGGCAAACCAGAACCAACATTTACTTTTGCTGCTTTTACCTCACACAAATAGGATAAAAAAAACGACAGGATTTTTAAAAACAAAAAAGTAGATAAATGGAAACACTGTTCGTCTGTATATGATTCATTTACTCATTCTTTCAGGATTTTTGTTTACATTTAGATAATGTAAAAGGAAATGTCTTTGAGGATACAAAAACTGAATGTAAATGTGCATCAGTTGATTCTCTTATCTTTTCAGACGTATACTGGACATTATGTCTCCCAAAGATGAATACTTATTTTGAGGTAAAATGTAATTACAAAAATAACTGCTGATTGATTCTTGTCACTTTACAAGTTGAAAACAATTTTTTTCTCTTACTGACAATAATGTTATTTTAGAATACCAACAAGAAAAACCCAAATACCATCGTAAGAATGCAGTTACAAGCACAAAAAATATATTTGCAAGTGTTTTTAAAGCATTTCTACAGTGGAGGAGTGGCTACAGCAGATCCCTGGAAAGACCTCAGACATCTCAGTCCAGAAAAGTGCAGTGCTAGAAACAGCTAAGATACTGTGGGACCCTCAAGCTCCCAGGCCTCTGGTAGAGGACCTGAGCTTGGAGTGAGGTACCACCAGCAGAGGTTGAGAAAGACAATTAATATCTATCTATCTATCTATCTATCTATCTATCTATCTATCTATCTATCTATCTATCTATCTATCTATCTATCTATCTATCTATCTATCTATCTATCTGAGCTTGTCTCAAAAGTACCTCACATGCCAAAAAGGTGTGAGCACCTCTGATTTAGAGGTTCTCTTGGTATAGTGAGCTTCAGCCCCGCTGTGTCTTGATGACGGCCGCTTCTGCTGTTTCTGTCTCTCTCTGACTGTGTTTGTGGGCTCGCTGTCCCACATTAACCCGAGGGCAAAAATAAAAACCAAAATAAAGTTAGTGGACCTATTTTTTATATTTGTCTTGATGAAAATAAGAAAACCATCATAAAGTTCAGGGGGCCTGAGCAAATCCGTGTATGGTTCATTCGTTTTTTCAATTTAAAATCAAAAACGAAAAAATGAAAAACCAATCGTTTTTCATTTTTTCGTCTCAAAATCAAAAATGCAAAAAACGAAAAAACGAATCGTCTTTTCTTATTTTTACGATTTGTGTCTTAAATCGAAAATGGAGCAAATGGAATAACGAGCGTTCAGTTTCGTTTTTCGCTATTTCGTCTGGAGAGTCTGGGTAAACCGGAAGTAGTTTGCGTGGACTTTTATGCTGAAAGTTGATCCACTGCTCGTGCTATCAGTTGTCTTTCAACAAAGGGAAAAGATCTTATATTGTTGTTTTGCGACCGTAAAAGGAAACCCAGAGACCCAAGGATATGATAACCGAAAATACTTCCGTCACTCTCCAGGTAAGAATCAGTTTAATTATATTTTTTTCCGTCACATGTCTCTGACGATGTCATTTTGTTGGAAGTTTTGCTTTGACAAGTAACTGTTGTGAACTGAAACTCGGGATGCACAAGAGGAACCCGGAACCTGTTCCTGTTGTCGGTAATAACGTTGTAAAGGGCCTCCACAAAACAAGGAGGCATTAAAGTTACATGTTCATCTACTTACTCACAAAGAGAATTAAAACATTCGATTTTATGTGTAGCTATTTCTGGAGTTTATGAAACCCCTTATGTGATTATATATGTCAAAATATTGACTGTAAATACAATAAAATGCAACGCATCAGTTGTGTCTCATCTTTTTTGAACCACACAAGTTAACGTAGCTGCAGCGCCCCAAAGTGTGGAATGTGCTGCTAGCTAGAGCTAGCATCAGACACCGGTGTAGTTCCAGGGATAAGTGACACAAACAGAGCTTTGTTTGATTAATTTAGGATAAGAAACGTGAAATGTATAAAAAACTGTTCTTGTGAAATCATTTTTCAACCGACAAGTAATAATTATTGTCAGAAATATGGATAGAAGAGGAGCCGTGATTCCTGTTGAAAGTGTCGAGCTGATGAGCTGGAAAACAACATCCAAAAGGACTGCATCATGTTGGACTTGTTTTATTTAGGAGTTGGTGTTTACCGGCTCCATGTTTACCATTTTAAGTTTAAAGTTTTATTAAAACAGTTCATGTTGACATTTTCAAAGCTGTTTAGAAATGTCTCTTCTTGCTGGTAAAACTGAATGCTGACATGAGTGTTATAATGGATATAAAAATAAACAACATGGTTTCATGGCAGAGCAGTACATTTATTACAAACTTAACATGAAAATGTTTTTCAACAACAGAAACAAAGAGACAGTTAAGGGTTTTGTTTTGTGGCTTCTATATGCATTCAAATATTACATTTATAATCAGCATTTACTCAGCATGTCTGTCAGTAACATTTATTAGATGAAGAAATGCATCTGGAAAAAGTCTGTTTGTGGTTAAATTCTGAATCAGAAAGAGTCGTGTTAGTTAAAGTCTGTCCACGTTGCTGCTCAGCATCATATCTGCCGTGCTCTGAGAAAGATCCTCTGCAGATGAAGATACCTCGGTACCCCAGCTCCTGCTCATGCATGTTTGCAGCTTCCTCTGCACTGGACTCCCAGTTCCACTGAAATCCCTGGAAAAAGAAAACCCAGCAGCTGCAGTTGGTCTTTTATTCAGGAATCAAGCTCAGCAAAATGAAGAGAAAACAGGCTATACTAGAAAAGCATTAGAGAGGGGTCATAACACCAAAACCTGATTCAAATACATTCTTTGGGTCAAACATGATAGTATTCCTCTGCCTACAATCTCAAATGTTCTGTTCTAAGTATATGACTCTTTGACTTGCTATTTAATTACAATTGTATTTATTTATTTTCAATATATATTATTTTGCATATGACTGTCGTATGATTATGGTAAAAAATTACATAGATAAATGCAGATACAGTAAACCCCCCAGTATTACATTGTATATTATTAATTAAATAAATATACTTTTAAGGGTCATTCTTACCTTACGCTGATGTAAGTGCAACTTCAAGTTGTCCGTCCATCATGTCTTTCTCCGGAGCTGGAGCTTCTAACAGAATCTCCTCACAGACATTTCTGAAATCTCTGCCTGCGTTTGTCTTTTCTGAAAGCACTCTGTCACTAAACCTGAACATTCTTCTAAATTTGCCACATTAGCATCCGCAGCTCGCATTGTATGTTCTCAATAAAGCACTTTAAAAAAACTACTTCCGGTTGACCCAGACTTTCCAGACGAAATTGCGAAAAACAAAACTGAACGCTCGTTTTCCGTTTGCTCCATTTTCGATTTAAGACACAAATCGGAAAACGAAAAAACTATTCGTTTTTTCCAATTTTGATTTTGAGACGAAAACATGAAAAACGATCGTTTTTTCATTTTTCGTTTTTGATTTTAAATTGAAAAAACCGAATGAACGAACCATACACGGATTTGAGCAGACTGTTTCTCCTTCAAGGTGCACTCACACCGAACGATACGCGCGGCAGAGGTGGCCAGTTTCAATGTAAAGTCAACGGTTTAGACGCAAATTGAGGTTCTGCGGCGCAAATTGAGCGGCTGGCCAGAGTTAAATTAAAAAGAAATCTGAACTCTGCGGAGGTGGTTGAGTTTCCTCAACCAATCTGGGACTCAACTTCAGGCATGTGATGTTTTCAGCCGAGAGAAAACATCCAATATAGTGGATCAATCCATAGTTCTCCTGAACTTCCATTCATTTTCTTAACCCACTTTATCCCTTTCTGGGCAGCGGGGTTTCCAGAGCCCATCTCAGTTTTTATTTGTTGTTTTTATTATTGCCCTCTTATTTTAATGCGCGACAGTAAGCATTTGAACTCAGTCAGAGACTGACGGAAACACCGCAGAAGCGACCTTCAATTAGACACAGCAGCAGGAGAAAAGCTGGAGCTAAAAGAAGACTATTGTTCTTATGAACCCAAACATGGAAACATGATCACTGATGTTTTTTTAGAGCTCTTCAAAATAAATTAACCTGGTCTCTAAATCATCTGTGTCTCCCATGCATTGTAAATGAGATAAACAGACGCTGCTCTGTGTAACAATCAGGCTAAAAAGATTAACTGCTAGCTCAATGTAGCAATCAGGCTACAAACATTAACTGCTAGCTTCATGTAGCAATCAGGCTACAAACATTAGCTGCTGGCTTGATGTAGCAATCAGGCTACAAACATTAGCTGCTGGCTTGATGTAGCAATCAGGCTACAAACATTAGCTGCTGGCTTGATGTAGCAATCGGGCTACAAACATTAGCTGTTATTTCCATGTAGCAACCAGGGTATAAACATTAACTGCTAGCTTCATGTAGCAATCAGGCTATAAACACTAGCTGCTAGCTTCATGTGGCAATCAGGCTACAAAGATTAACTGCTAGCTTCATGTAGCAATCAGGCTACAAACATTAGCTGCTAGCTTCATGTAGCAATCAGGCTACAAACATTAGCTGTTATTTCCATGTAGCAACCAGGGTATAAACATTAGCTGCTAGCTTCATGTAGCAATCAGGCTACAAACATTAGCTGCTTGCTCCTCTCACACGCGAATCAGGCGGCAAGCTTAGAGAACACATTTTTGGCTACGCGGCGAGCAGCGAATTCTCCGTGTGGTGAGACAGGGGTGGGCCATGCGAATCACATTCGGTTTGAACGCAACTTAATACTCTGTCGTATTTTTCGTCTATTCTTGTTTTGATCAAACAAAAACTGACTTTGAGACTTTGGTTAAATGATATAATTTCAGTGAATATTGGATTTACTTAGTTCTGATCAGAATGTGTTAAAATAACCAGATAATAATAATAAAAACTAATTTTAAATTGATGTTTTTTGTGTTTTTCTGGTAGTGAGACAGAATGCAGGTTCTAGCCTTTATCTCTGCTGTGTTTTTGTGTAGGTGACGCTCTCGGCTGCATTCTTCTATTGGAGATCCTTGATTTGTCCTGGAACAGTGGTGTTGGAGGTGGTGCTCTGCAAAACTTGCTGGGAAAACTGCAGCCCCCTCTGAGAGAGCTGAGAGAATTTGATTCAGTTTGTGTTTTGTCTTGCTCTCAGGGGGAATGGTTGCCACTCTTCCCAGACTCTGTGTTCTGGACATCTCCTGTAACCCCCAGGTGTCAACTGATTCAAATGGCATGGCCTTCAATCAGTTTGTAGCCTCCCTTTCCAAGGCCACACCCCTTACCACGCTCCGCCTAAAGGTTTGTGGTCTGACTCCAGTCATTCTCGCTGCTCTAGGTAAGATACTTTTCTTCTTCATGCTTGATTTCTCCATGGATGCAGTCTCCATGACAACCACACAATACTTTCGCTAACGGAGCAGTTTTGTCCTCAGAGGTCATCATGTTAAAAAACTGTTCTATGAAGTCAAAGTTTAACACGTGGAGTGGTAGGAGTAAATGCTGGTGGTTTAGAAAAACTCAAGTTTAGTAAAAACCTAATAAAAAAAAGACCAGATGACAGCATCCTGTGGTTGTTTTAGAGAATTACCTTCATGGAGGAAGCAGCGTCCAAACACTGTGTGTTCAACTCCAGCATCCGTCTGGACGCATCTGTGGCAAAAATGTGCAAAACACTGTTTTTCAATCATCGCATGATAAGAAACTCTTTTCTGTTTGTAAATGTATTCAAGAAATCTCCATCTTTCAAAAATACCAAACATTCAGTCATTTTCATCTCAGACTTTTAGATAGATTTAGATTATTTGTTTGAAAATGTCATCATTTACTTCAAAGATTAAAATATATAAATGTTTCATGTGATTAACAAACAGGGATGTGTCTTGGAGATTTCTAGGGTTGGATACAAATTCACAAAATTTAATGTGTCAGGGTTTTATTTTGAAAATTAGCAGAAACGTTTGTTTTCTCACTATAGCTGCTGAATATCTAATTCGCATAATCGTTCCACTCCCAGTGGAACCAAGTTTTTCCTTTTTATGAAGTCATCTTAAACCAACATAATGTTTAATAATGTTGAACATCTGTTGTCTGAACTGTAAAACGTCAAACACATAAATGGTGAAGAGACGAGCAGCAGAAAGAGGATTGAACTTACGATGTGCAAATGTTTGAAAGAAGACGTGGAACTGGTACATTTTGCCATAAAGGTTTCCAGAAAGTACATGTGTGATCTGAGTGTAGGCATGTGTGAAAAACATCACGGATGTCAAAAGACACTGAAGAGTTCCTGCAAAATGTACCAGCATAAGCTACAACACAGCAAGGATTTAAAATTAAACACTCATTCCATTTAAACACATTTTAAAGAAGCTGGAGGACAGCAACAACAGGAGTTTGTGTTGAATTACCCAGCATGCCTCCTGCATGGGTCTCCTCACATGTTGAGGAGCCTGTTGTGTCCTGTGTCTGCCCTCCTGCAGGCACCTCCCTCTGCAGTCTCCGCTCTCTGCGAGAGCTGAACCTGTCCTGCAACAGACATCTGTCTGGAGGACTGAGTCACCTCACCTTCTATCTGGCTCAAGTGGCACACCTGGAGAGCCTGGACCTGCACCTGTGCACTCTCACGCACACTGATGACATCAATTAAGACATCAAACAAACTTGTTGATTGTTTTTGTGTTTTTGTTTTGGAGTTCTGAACCGCTCTTAGTCTGACTCATCACCTAGGAGCCGTCTGCCATGGGAGACCCTGATGGGTATTGGCCCCAGACAGCTCAGCTCCTAGGATCACATGAGCACTCAAGCCTCTCCACCACGACAAGGTGGCGATTCACGGAGAGGTTTTTTTTTTTTTTTTTTTTTTTTTTTTTTTTAAGTTTACATATTTTTTTTATTCGATGAGATCAAAAGTCTCAACAAAAACATTTAAAATCAAATATACAAGAAATGACTTTTTTAGCCACAATTTAACATTTTACACTACATACACAACAATATACAACTAAGCTTATCATTTTTTTTTTTTTAACTTGATAACTAAAGTTTTTTTTTTTTTTTTTTATTTACATATTTTTTATTCGATGAGATCAAAAGTCTCAACAAAAACATTTAAAATCAAATATACAGGAAAGGACTTTTTTAGCCACAATTTAACATTTTACACTACATACACAACAATAAAGAACTAAGCTTATCATTTTTTATTTAACTTGATAACTAAAGTTTTTTTTTTTTTTCTTTTTAACTTGATTACTAATTTTTTTTTTTTTTTTTAATTTACATATTTTTTTTTATTCGATGAGATCAAAAGTCTCAACAAAAACATTTCAAATCAAATATACAGGAAATGACTTTTTTAGCCACAATTTAACATTTTACACTACATACACAACAATAAAGAACTAAGCTTATCATTTTTTTCTTAACTTGATAACTAAAGTTTTTTTTTTTTTTTTTTTTTTTTTTTTTTTTTTTTTTTTACATTCTTTTTGCAAAAAGAAACCCAACAGACTTCTAAACATCAATTTTAAAATCCCTAACCGACCAATGACACATTTTTTGGAATTGTGGGAGAAACCGAAGTGCTCGGAGAAAACCCAAGTAACAAAATAAAAAAAAGACCAAGAAAACATTTTTTTTCTTTACATTTTACCTAATTTTTTTAGTCCAAAAAACGTGTCATGATGTCAAATAGTCATCATCTAGTCTCCTGTGATTGTGTGGTTCACCCAATTGAGGAAATCCTTGTTACTAAAATCCTGAAAATTAAAGGTGATGCTTAGATCCATCCATGCAAGCTGTGCTTTTGAAATGCAATATGACCCAGCAATCCAGACACTGGGTGCTCCTATTATGTTCTTTAGATATTTAGATATTTTGGTTGTAGGGTAGCTTGCTGTTGCATTGCACACTTCAGGGGAACCAGATGTTTTCTTTTCTATGTTTACAGGTTGGATCACAGTTGGACTGGGAAGACGACTTACTAACTCCAGTTTACCCTCAGAGGCTAGAGGAAGGTTTTGGCTGACATTGTCATCAAGTAGCTTCCTCTTTTTGGCTGGGGACAGGAGGTCTTCTGAACCTCTTTTTCTCTTCAGGAGAGATTTGTTGTTGGAAGGCCAGTGTTCGTCCCCAGGCAGTGCCTGTGATGCCTCTGAGGAATGTTCATTTTTAGCAATGTCATCTTCACAAGCCCTTCTCCTTTTTGGTACAGGCAAGTAGCTCTCGGAGTCTGTTTCTGACTCGAGTTTCCTCTTCTGGGCCGGCTGGCTCACAGTTGCAGACGTTTCAATGATTGGCTCTTTTGAAGTGTTTTCCTTCTCAGGCATCGTCATCTGCATCTTTTGGGGGCCGTGTGTGACGCATGGGGTGACATCACTTGACTGGGGTCGGGATTGATCTGCTGACAAGGCCAGGTTGAGAATCTGCTCAATGGTGTCATGGATCTCATTGACAAACATCTCAAATCCCTCTATGGTGAATCCTATTCCATTTGGTTGGAATAGATGCCTTTGAAATGCCAGCAGTTTTGGATACTCAATCACAACACCATTGAATAATCCGGTGTTGTATTGAATCATTTTGTTGACCGTAATCCTGTCCACATTCATTTGACAGTAATCAAATTTGCCCCATGCCAATCTTGGAGTTATGAACGAATAAACGATTTTCATGCGGGGAAAAGCTTGATGGAGGTGTGTCAAGTCGTTCAACATGGTGTCCGCAAGATCTGACACGTTTGTGTTTCCCAGGTCATTGCTGCCAACATGGAGAACCAAAATGTCTGGGAAGCTCCTGTGTTGGGACAACTCTCTGTAGAACTGATTCAGGACATCCCCCCAGCGCATGTTTGCTTTACCAATCCAACTCACTGTTGCATTGAGATCTAGGTTCTCTCCATAGCATTCATTTGCTGTTTTTTGTGCTCCGGTGATGTAATCCCTAGATCCAATGATCCAGACCGTGGCGAGTTTGCTGTCCTTTGAGTCTTTCTCCTTTGAGTCTTTGTCTTGCGCCATAGTACACGCTATCCGAGAGGTCATAAAGGCCTTATGCTTGGTAGGGTACTCTGCAGATGAGAATCAGGCTTCAGAACGAAGAATCAGATGCAGCAATTTGGTCTTATATATGATAACTTTGAAGGCAAGATTTGCTCTGTAAAACGACATCAAATCAATGATCATCATTTGTAATGATGACATCAATGATCATCATTTGTAATGATGACATCATCAATATGTATATGGAGTCAGATCTAGCCAGCTCCTATTGGGGGTGCAGACAGACAGACATACACACACACACAGACAGACAGACATACACACACACACACACACACACACACATACAGACAGACACACAAACAGACAGACAGACACATAGACAGACACACACAGACACAGACAGACACACACAGACAGACAGACACACACACCGACAGACACACACAGACACACAAACAGACAGACAGACAGACACACACAGACACAGACAGACACACACAGACAGACACACACAGACAGACACACACAGACACACAAACAGACAGACAGACAGACACACACAGACACAGACAGACACACACAGACAGACACACACAGACAGACGGACAGACACACACACACACACAGACAGACACACACAAACAGACAGACAGACACACAGACAGACACACACAGACACACAAACAGACAGACACACACAGACAGACACACACATTAGGAAAACACAGGAAGCTTGTAGTAGAAATTCAACCTGTTTGAAAATGTATTTCAAAAAATGTGCTGCATTAATTATCCTGACGAGACAAATAACTTAAAAAACAAGCAAGAAAACGTGAGTGTAATGAATCTGCTGAAGGAAAAACCCTTCAGGAATGAGGATTAGCAGATGAATGGAGGTAACTTTACTCGTGTGTGTGTGTCAGCTCTTGCGGTTCCTCACCTGCGCAGTGTGGACGTTTCCTGGTGTAAAGTGGTCGGCGGCTGCCTGGCGCTGCTGCTGGATGCGCTGCAGCCATCAGTCATCGTGGAGCTCCGCCTCAGCAGCTGCGAGCTTACCGCTGATGACCTGCTTCACCTCGGTAACAGACTGAAACATCATTTTAGTCTGGCCTTTAAAACTCTACGTTTTGTAATCTTTATCTTAAACACTTGAAAGTTATTTAAACACATTCATTTTGAAGTTGTAACCCAAGACCAATATTTTAATGACTGACTTACCAAGTCATGAAGATCATTTTCAGGCAGCAACTCCTCCAACACTTTGGTCTATAAATCAATTCTTAGTTTGTATCTTTGTCATTTTAAAAGAAACCAGCAAACATTTCATTTGCGGAGCGCATTTAAAAGCATGAATGAAGGAATTTCTGAATATCTAACAGAAATGTTGTCAAACATACATTTAAAAAAGTTTTTAAGTGTAAAAATTTGAATCTTAATCTGTCTCAAAACGTTAAAAATACTCAGTTATGTATAAAAAAACAAAATCGATGAAAGTTTCTGTGTAAATTAAATTATTAAACAAGTACATTTTTAAAAAGAAAATTGAAACTGAAGTTAGTAAAAATCCGCCCTTTGAAATACTTTTCAAATCAAAATGTTTCTAATCAGTCAGTTAAACCTTAATCATTCAAAGCATCTTTTGTAGAAGAATGTAAATATGATCTAATTCATCATCAATTTTCATGTTAATTTGAATTATTTCTATGCTTCAAAACTAAGACTGGAAGCTGAACAAAACATTTTCATTTCTTTATTGTTGACAAGCATTAGGGAAGAACATGAAAAATAATGAATTTTTGTTCATTCTTATTTCAATGAAGCATGTTTTTGTTAAGATGTTTGAATGATTTTTAGGACTTTGGGGCTTCAGTTTCCATTTATGCTTCAAAAAAGGTCCACCACTAAAAAAGTTCTGGACCAAACACTGAACCCTGTGGGACTCCAAAGCATCTAAAGCTGAAAAACAGCATATCCTGAAAATGACTTGTACTGAGTGAGTGTTTGTGTGCAGCTGCAGTCTGCCGGCGCGGCTCTCTGTCCTCTCTGAGACTTCTGGATCTGTCCTACAATGGCTCGGTGGCAGACGACGGCTGGTCCACCGTGTTCGCAGCCGGAGGTCTGGCCTCGCTGGAGGATCTGGACCTCAGTCTGAGGCCTTCAGCGTCTGCTTCCTGCAGCACCTGGCTGCCTGTTCTGATCCGCGCCCTGCCTCAAATGCCGGTGCTTACCCGGCTGGCGCTGCAGCGGTGGACGGCTACGTCCCAGGAGAGACGGAGGCTGAGCCACGGCACAAAGACAAGAGCTGTCTTGGTGGAGTGGGATTCAGACATTCCAGACTCAGAGCTTCAGTCGAGCGGTCATGACACACCTGAGGAGTGAGGACCGGCCCACCGACGATCAGGCACCACACCTGTCCGACATGTCCTCCATGACGGAGTCCTCCATCAGCTGCAGGATTGCAGACTGTCATCTGAATTTCAGACTCACTTTTCCTTTCTTTTCATGAAATTCAATCACAGGAAAAATTCAAGCTGAGAGTAAACCGTGACGTTATGGAAGAGAAGGAATCAAATATGATTGAACGAAACATCAGAGGAAGCTGGAAAGTATGTGCATGTGAACATGAAATTCCTTACATTTGATTGGACTTCAGAATGATTGAGCTGATGACACGACAAAGCAGCTTCTGTCTAAAGGAGGAAAATGTTCTGTGGACAAAATGGAATAAAGATCAGCTCATGCTGATCTCGGTCTGTGCATGAATAATTCCATTTTTCAAGTCAAAAAACCTCAAATGTGTTTTGTGTGATAACAAATGATGACAAAAATGGTTCAGAGATTTTGACTGCTGCTGCAGAGGAGGCTGGAACTCTCTTCGAAGCTGCTGCTTGTTTGAGCAAAGCTCATTCTGAATTTCCTGCTTTCTGGATTCTGGTGTTTCTGATGGACAGGACATTGGTGCTGAAGAGGGACTGGACAGAGCGCTTTCAGTTCTGGCTCACAGCAGATGTCAGGCTCCTTCAACGTGCTGCAATCAAATCGACGACAAGGCGAGTTCAGCAGAAGTTGATTTCATTAGTCTTGATATGGGGACACTTTGACCTCTGGAGCAGAGCTGCAGAAGAACAAGCTGCTGTCTCATCCGGTGCGTTCGTGGTCACTGTCCATGCAGCAAATCTGTTTCCTTAGACCCTGGAAGATCTGAGCGAGGAAAGGCCGTCCATCCACCTCGTAGGGGCTGACGTCTGTGTGCTCGGGCAGCAGTCGGCCGCTGGAGATGAGCTCAGACAAGACCTGAGGGTGGAAGCAGCAGAGCTCCTGCAAAGTGCTGCCTGCAGCTGAGAGAAAACGTGAGGAGTTTACCTGACAGACCGGCTCATTCAAGTGGTTTCCCCAGATGTAGATGTGTGTAAGAGTCAGGTTGCGTTTCACAGCCTGAGCCAAAGACAGCAAACCCTCCGTGCTGATGCGGTTCCTGCTGACAGACAGCCTGACAGCGAGACACAGCGAGACACAGCGAGACACAGCGAGTGGCAAATAAATCCAAACTGCAGAAGAGGAACCCCTGCAGAAACGTCTTCATTTGAACCTCCACCCCTTCAGTTAGACTCCTAAAAACGAATCAATGTTAATCGAAAAGCTTATGGATCAATTTAAGTTGAGTTAAAATGAAAGAAAATCTTCATTTTCAAACATGAAACGTTTATTTTAATAATGTTCACACTGGAAATGGATCAAAAAGGAAAGTTAATCTTAAACTGTCAAAGAAATAAAAAACATTTTTACTCCTAAGAAGAAAATAAATGACCAAATAATCATAATTACAAAGGAAAACTTTAAAGGCATTCACTTCACTTCACTGAAAAGAGAGAGAAACTTTACCTGTAAGATTTGGTAAAGGAGGAGAAACAGAGAAAAGTCACAGATTTGACCTACAGAACTCACTCCTTCAGGAAACAGCCAGGTGTGGCTATGGTCTTGCTCAGGTGAACTGCGCCCTCGTCTTCTATCCTATTAGATGACAGATCGATGATCTCCAGGGCCTTATTCTGCTTCAGCACTTCAGCCAGTCGGTGGGCACCGTCACGGGTCACATGGTTGATGCAGAGATGCAGAAATACAATGTGAGGAAGAGGAGGATGGAGTTGAGGATCAGCCTTTGTTCTCACCAGCGCAGGTCCAGGTAGCGGAGGCTGTGGTTCTGTCTCAGACCCTCGGCAAGCGTCTCCATGCCAGAGTCCGTCAGCCCCATCTTCCCCAGGTGGAGCTCCAGCAGGCTGCAGTTCACTGTCAGCATCCGAGAGAAGTGCACGGCCCACTCCTCCTGACACAGGCTCACCTGTGAGTGTTCAGACCACCTCAAGCACTGGTGTTCTGATCCGAGTTTGTACCTGCTGGCTGAAGAGCAGAGGCCGGCTGATGTCCAGGGCCTGGAGAGCTGAGTTCTGGTTCAACGCCTCGCCGAGCACTGCCACGCTCTGATCTGCCTGCAGGGAAAAAAGAGAGCTCAGAGAACTGCAGCCGCTGCTCGTGAAAACAGAGCTGCACCTGTTTAGTTACCAGGTTGCAGTCAGACAGCTGCAGCATCTGCAGCGTGCTGTTGACCTGCAGCATGCTGGACATGTGCACACCCCCTCTGTCCTGAACTGATTACCCGACAGGCTGAGAGACAGCAGGCTGCTGTTCCTCTGCACACAGGAAGACCGCTTTTAGCAGTCAGACACACCTGACAGTCCAAGAATGGACAGACAAGAAACTCCAAACACAAGAAAGATTCCAATCTGACACAAACATTTAAAGATGGGTGTGCTGCAAACCAGCAGCATTCACAGTCACTAATCCACAGTCTGCCAGCAACCACACAGCTTAAACTTTACCAAATGACAGGATGGAAAAATGGGTGGAGGTGGAGGTGTGATGTCATCGGATTTGTGTGAACTTTGCTCTGGTTTTCTTTGCTATTGGGTTCAAACTAAAGTTTACAGTCATATTTTGAATCACATTAAAAAATAAGTTCTGAGTGATGAAGAGATGCAACATAACGTGCTTGAATTCAATAACAGGAAAACATCAACTGTGGCTGGACCATTTGAAAAAAAATCTTTAGGCTGTTGGCGAGAATTTCAGCGCCGTCTGCCCGATGTTGTTAAATTTCAGATCCAGAGACTTCAGCGCTGAACTCCTGAGCTGTTCAGTGAAAACACACATGGCTACATGTCACAAGCTAAAATAATCTTTTTTAAAAATGGAATATCATACAAAAGTGTTTTTTTTATTTCCATAATTCTATTTAAAAACTAAACTTTCATAGAATACGAAATATGTCTTTATTTTTACATAAATTAAGATTCCAGATCACAAATTCTACAAAAACAGGATTTCAGTAAATGTAAACACTGTGGAGAAATCCGCCCACATTTTTCAAGACATAAATGTTTGAAAGTGAATTTCACCAACTAATCATCTGCTAAATTCGGAGCACCAGCACAGGCTCCCAGAGGTCATTCATTTGGTTCAGTTTGGTTCAATGTGGGGAAAAGTTCAGACATGACAATTTTGAAAAAGCATTTTTTTATTGATGTGCTCAGAGTCTGTCTTTATCTTTTCGCAAATCCTGTTTTGTGGGTTTCATGAGCTGGAACCCAACTTATGTAAAAATAAACAAATACTTCTAATGAATGCACATTTTCCTGATATTCCCACTTTTTGGAAAGAGTCTATTGATTAGGTGAGTTCGTGTTTACAGGCCAGGCTGGTGTGTACCTGTAAAACGTCAGCGAGGTGTTTGACCCTCCATCACTGATGTTATTGTAGCTCACATCCAGACCTGTTAACAGAAATGATGGAAAGGCTGAAAAAGATCCCAGCATCAGTGTGAAGAACAGCCTGAGTCTCACCCGTCACCCTCTCATCGCTCTGCAGACACTTTGAGAAAACCACAACATCTTCATCCTCCAGCCTCTGAGCTCGTGTCCCTCTGTTTCCAGGCAGCTGTAATGTGAAGGTCCTGCAGACCACGTAGATGCCACTGAACCCGATTTCATTTGACCTTTTATACAGTCCAACACCTCAGTGATTGAAATATTCATTCAAATGGTTTATTGTTTTTCTGCTAACAAACCATAAAAAAATGGAACAAATACGAAAACTTTACCTGATGGTTTACTATAAACAGTCGTTTGTGTTTCTGCGTTATTATTCACACAAATTAAACACAAAAACTGTTTGGCAGCTAATGAACAAAGAAACCTTAGGAGGAGAAAGAGCAAAACAGAAAAGCAGCAGCAGACCATGTTTCATTTGTCATTGTATTAAAACACAGAAGGGTAAATAAGATAAACATCTACACAAAAGATTTCTTTCTCAACATGAAATGCATTTTTAACTTCAAACTGAAGGACTCACCCAGAGTGTAACATTTTCTTTAAACTTTCTACAACATCTTGTTCATGTTGATTTTGAGCTGAACACAAAAACTCTGGTAAAACGCGGCGAAACTTTTGTCCACCTTAGTGTAATAATAATCAGATACAATCTGATTCGAATTTCCCCTCTTCCTCT